>OZ030013.1:38450000-38997500 GCA_964023405.1 Apodemus agrarius
AAAAATAATGACCATTATAAGAGGTTTTCATGTCATGCTAATGCTGCTAATATATTGCAGCCTGTACTTGGAGAATTGGGACAGATGATATTTATGTTTTCCTTCACATTTGCACACTCTAAGCATAATGAGGCAAAATATACTCTGTAGTTTTCTTACTGGAATAGTAATTCTGCCAAAGCCATTTATCTGCCTAGAGAGTATTTCTGTGAAGAAATTTCTGAGAGATGTTTAAGGTTGTCATCTGATGGCAGCTATTGTGTCTGTTTATATATGTCAGAGATGCATAAATTTGAGTTGAACTTTAGAAGGTTTGACTATGTGCAAGTCATTTAAAAGAAATATTCATCTGAATAGAGCTGCCATGAAGTAATGCTTGGAATTTAAGCTCCTGTTAAAGTAGCAAATATTGTCTTTTTCAAGATAAAATATTTCACTATTCCCCACGTATTTCACAAGATACTTCCATGACTCTAAATGGATGCTGTCTTAGGGTTTCTATTCCTGCACAAACATCATATCCAAGAAGCAAGTTGGACACTGGAACTCAAGCAGGTCAGAAGCAGGAGCTGATGCAGAGGCCATGGAGGGATGTTTCTTACTGGCTTGCTTCCCCTGGCTTGCCCAGCCTACTCTCTTATAGAACCCAAGAATACCAGCCCAGAGATGGTACCACCCACAAGCCGCCCCCCTTGATCACTAATTGAGAAAATGCCCCACAGCTGGATTTCACGGAGGCACTTCCCCAACTGAAGCTCCTTTCTCTGTGATAACTGCAGCCTGTGTCAAGTTGACACAAAAAAAAACAGCTAGTACAGATGCCTAAAACCATGAACCAACCCTACAATGGATCAGATTTTTTTTTCTAGAAATCTGTGGCTATGGTTACTTAAAAATTAAGCAACGTAAATTACCAACAACACTACACTACATATAACTGATATAATCATAACAATATAGCATAAGAAGTTATATGTGTCTTGTGTGTCTGTGTGTATATGTGTTTATATGTGTATGCATATGTATATGTGCATGTGTGGAACACTTATAAAACAATAGGACCAGAAAACCTTGCCACAAAACCCCATGAAACCTCAATAATATGGTTGCCCAAACAAATCTGAATAATGACAAAACCAACTGACATGCCAACAAGGACAGGGGAATTTCACAAGTATCCACTTCTAGATAAAGAACTGCAAGCAGTCAATGGCTACTGAAAGTGGAAGAATCAATTTTTTACCAGAAATAAGTTTATTGCTAGGTTGTTAAATCCCAAATAGGCATCTGGAATCTCTACATCTCTAAACACAACACATACAAATTACAAGCATTGATAGATAGATAGATAGATAGATAGATAGATAGATAGATAGAATCAACAATAAATGTACTCAGTAGATATTATTTATTTATTCTATGTAGTTATTCATTTATTCTAACTATATGGGTAAATAAAAGGTTATAAATTTGAGAGGGGGTGTGAGAAAGAATTTGGGAAAGAAAGAGGGAAAAATGAAAATTATACAAATTCAGCACTCAAGTATGAAATTCTAAAAAATTTAAATAAAGAAGAGTATATGAATAAGTGATAATCACAATATAGCACAAGTTGAACACAATTTTTTAAATGAAAGTAAACAGGAATAAATAAGTAAGCTAATTAAAAAGGGAGATTAGACAGAAAGTTGGTTGGGTCTAGGAGGGACGGGTTTGGAAGGAGCCAGAGTAAGGGATGCTTATTATCAAAATTTATTGTATAAAAATCTCAAGCAATTAATAAAAATATTTTAGAGAAAAGTTCCATAATACACACAATATTTTTATATCATATATGCTATAAATTCACAAAGAGGTTTTTTTCTGTTTAAAACATCCCCACATATGGATATTTCCAATTGCTGCAGTCCACCTTTAAAATTCATGAAGAATTGAAGTGCAGAGTCCTGAAACTGGTCTGTATCTTTGGGTGATATATATTGAGCGTTTACCTTATTGTGATTCCTAGTTCCAGTGTGTTTTCTAACATATGGCTCTCTCTCTCTCTCTCTCTCTCTCTCTCTCTCTCTCTCTCTCTCTCTCTCTCTCTACTGCATTAAAGTATCTGTTCTCTTACCTGAGGCAAGAGGAGAAAATGCTTCTTTACTGACCACCTCCATTCCAAGAGCTTCTCTGATTCTCCTTAAAGATTCCCTAAGATGCTGTCAGCCAACCTCCATGGATATAACAAAAGGCTCAAGAGTAACCGCTGAGAAAAGGCTCGCTGATTCAGACTTCAGTTCATGACTTCCCAGCCCTGTCAGAGGTGAGGCAGAGCATCATAGAGAGGTGAGGTATTGCTGAGATTGCTCTGCTGCCAGTCACTGGGAAGAACCAGTTTTGTAAGAAACTCCAACCCCCAAACCTACTAACCCAGTCATGCATTTATGATGCAATTATCCCTCAAAGGCCTCACCTCTGCACACTGTCATACTTGGGAACCAAGCCTTCAAAATATCCGCTTTGAAGGGACACTTAGGATCCAAGCCAAGGAGGATATAAACAATACAAATCTAAAAAAACAAAAAGAATTTGACATATGAAATTTTTCTCAAAAATCAGAAGCATACTTGTTCAAGGAAGATGTCTCTTCTACAACTACAAAGTCAGGAAGATAGCAAATGAAATGGGAAGGGAAGAAGCCCTTGGTGACACTTCCTTACCATAAGACTGTCATCTCCTTTGCAGATCTTTAAATTCTTGTCTGTAATTATGACATATTCACTCTCTTAGTTTATTTTCTACAATGACCAAGCATCTGGATTTGAAAGGCAGTATTTCTTACTCTCAGTGCATCACAGCCTACATAAGAGGGGATGATTGATGTTCTAAGAAGATACTGTGTTTCCTCTGCACTGATCTTTGTCATCTAATTTTGCCACCTAGAGTGTCAGTGCATTAACTAAACTACTGTTAAGTCTCCTAAGGCTAATAAACATTTCCTTATCCACAGGATTTATTTGTTTACAGTGTCTTAAATTATTAGCAACCATAAGGATAACCCTTCATCTCTCTTATTGCCATGACCTTTCAGAATGAAGAGAGCTATAAAACTTAAAAAAAAAAAACCCTCTGTTGCAGCATTTCAAATCTTTATGACAGCATCTTGCACTCAATTTTCTCAACAGCTTTCTGATTTCTTAATGATCCTTCTTTTGTTTTATTTCCTCAATCCCATTTATTTTCAGGTTTGCAAGGGCATGTAATTTTTTCCGTCTCCCTAGATACAACATATATGCTTCTACAAGCTAAATAATATCTAATAAAATATTGAATAACAATATAGGAGAAGGCCTGCCTGTTGCTAGGCAATCACACAGCATTGGTATCCCCACACAGTTCAGAAAGATATCAAGTGCAGCAGCTGTTGGCTAAGCTGACAGCCACTCAGATATATTTTACAGAAGCTTAGGAAATAGTTCCAGAAACAGCAGTGTGAGACTATACTGTATGCCTATAGTGGCAGTCTATGTGATCATGTTCATGGAATTACTCATGTAATGTGAGACTGCTATTATTTAATGTATAGAAAATTGCTAAGAAGACCTGGGGAGATGGTTTAGTCTCTAAAATGCCTGCCACACGAACATGAGAATCTGAGTTCAACCCCTAGCTGCCGTGTTAAAGGCAAGAGCAGCACAGCATATGCCTGTAATGACAGAGCTGAGGAGGAGAGGTATGAAGACCCCTGTGGCTTGCTGGCTAGCCAGCCTAGCTAAGTAGATAATGTCATGGTTCATTGAGAGATCCTGTCTCAAAGCATTAGACATCGAACACACAAAGAAGACACATGACATAGAGCTCTGGCCTCCAAATACACACACACACACACACACACACACACACACACACAATGGTATTTTTAGAAACTTTTTGTTTTGTCTGAATGCATAGTCTGCACATTTTTTACCTTATTGTTCTTTGGCTTACATATTTTTATTTTCAAAAATATCAGGAAAAAATTGGTTGTAAAAAAAGAAAAATGAAAGATGAATTTCATAAAAGTTAAAGTGAAAATAAAAAGTAAGATAAAACAATGTTACCCCTAAACATAGAACAGTCTGTGCTGCTTGTTGGATTTAATCCATTTTCGGGTTGATTTCCTGTTTTAAAGTTCCCAGTGGCGATTGCTTGTGCCAAACAGTTATGAAGCCTCTTCTGTATTCTCCCACATGAAGAACAGACTCAGAAGTTCTTTAGAATTCCTTGTCACCCACAAACATGATAAATTATTCAGATTCACAAAACGAAATATTCATCATTCTGAAGACTTGCCATAGATACAGTTCTTTTCAGTCATCTATCTGTAAATAGTTTTCAGGGATTATAACTTACTACATTTGGAGCAGCAAAGACAATTAATTATGGCATCTACTCCATGAGCCACGCTGTAAAGGAAAAGTCATACTTAACATGAGTCCTGATAATTAGCTTGAAACATTCAGTTCATTGTCTAGGAACACCTATTTTTCAGAAGGAAATATACTTTGAAAAATAGTGATGATCTATCATAATTCGTGTTTTTCAAAATAACCCTCAAACTTCAATCCAAATGGCTATTATATTTTTAAAAGAAGTTTTCAGAGAAACTGTAGCAGTTAATAGAAGAAGCCATAGACTGGTCTATCCCTTTGTCCCACTACATCCATGATCATGGGGGCATCTCAACTTCAATCAGACCTCCCTCCTCAGCTCTGCCTCTGTGTGGGAGTTTTCATCTTCCCTGAGGCAAGTGAGTTTTCTACTACTAGTAAGAAGCAGCCTGCTTAGGTTAGAGCACACCATCTGTCCTAATGAGGCAATAACTTTTAATGTGCAAATCTGTCACCCTCCCAATGAGTTTATTTGGAATTTAAAGAGAAAACTTCTTAAGTGAAGGAATTGTTCAGAGTAGGAAACATAAGCCTTCTGTTGTATCTCCAAGGGAGATATTTGAGGTTGGAGGATAAGTCTCCTTGTATTTGAATTTGATAAGCTTTCGGGGTCCGGAGGCTAAGGCTCTATCCTTTCCTTTTAACCTGTACAGCCTTCGAGATGTTTGAAAATCAACCCCAGCCTTTTCTGAGCCACTTTATTCTGATATCTCATAACACTAAAAGCCTGCATTTACAGTTATAAGAAAGCTACTTATTCGGTAAGTAAGTACTGAACCTCTAGTATATGTTAGGCACTGTGATAGGTATAAGGGATCAAGTACAGAGAACTATAGCAGACCATATAGATTTAACAATGTAATAGATACCAATGTTTATAATCATTAGAGAATGTGAATCTGTATTTCTAATCGTTAATAACTATATATTATTTAAAAGTCAATATTATAATACAACTGGATAAAGTAGCCTTAATAAATTATACTCACAAATTAAAATGTCATGATACTAGTTGAAACTTGGCTATAATCACATTTATGTTAAAGAGTACAGGGCAGAAATTATGCAAAGTGCTTAGAGCCCCATGGATATCACAGAATTGTATATGACCGTTGTGGGTGCTATTTTTACTATTGATTTAATACTTAAATTTAATAATACTAAAAATATCAGAGGGACATTTTTAACTTGATTCGTGAGCATTAATCTGCATGCACAATGAAACACCATCTTCCTGCTGGGTATGGCAGTATATACCTTTAATACCAGAACTCGAGAAGCAGAGACAGTCAGATCTCTGTTAGTTTCAAGTCAGCCTGGTTTGAATAGCCAGCTCCAGAACAAGCAGGTCTATACAGAAAGATTCTGTCTTTAAAAAAAATCACTTTTCAAGAGAAGATAATTAGGATAAGCTTTCAATATTTTTAGCTCATGCCCTTATTTATTTGATATGCATTAAAAACATGTTACAGTACAGGAAACATAAAAACAGTTCATTCATGACCCACAAGGATTTCCATCTACTTGGAGACACGTAAGGGAAGTGATTGATTTCAAAGTTGTTCATTAGTAAATTGGTTGTCATCTGTGAGTATGCAGAAAATTGAGTGTACTTCTGTTCATAAAAGGCATTACATTGTAGGAGTTAGTTTCATGGGCATCCTTAACCAGATGGACTAATAAAGTCACAGAAGAATAAGAAGCCAGGAATGAATATAACTCATTCAGACAAATGCTAACAATAAATCTGGAATTCTGAGTATGTGTGATTAAATTGCCTATAAAATCACTTAATCTCTGAAAGCTAGGCAGGTGGGACAGTATCAGATCAGGAAGGCTCATAAGCACGCACTGGGACTAATTTTATAGTCGATAAAGTACAATTAACAAAAACAGCTTTAATACGAACTTGTTATGTCTCTCTTCTAAAAAATCAACCTCAAATTAAAATAACAAAGGAAAATACTGCTCAGTCTTCACTAGAAAGGTCTGTATTCCTACCTATGGAATATAGATTGGTACCACATAGGAATAGTGATTATATCTGTAGAGAAAAAGAAGGTCAAATCTATTAACAAATATTGGTATTGACAAGAAGCAGATAGTTAGTTTTGTAACTCCAGAGATATCAAGGAATAGAGAAAAACAGGCTCTTTAGACAGTGAGAGAAAAAGCTCAAAGATGGACACAGATGAATTAAAGTCTACATTGAAAGGAGATAAAGAGCTTTCAAATTTCCAGAAGGTTGGATATAAAGTGATACACCAAAGGGCTTATGTGTTGGCCCCTAGCCAACACAGCTATATAGAGATGATTGTATCATCAGTGTCTTTATAGATCTGTCTACTGATGAGTTCACAGATGACCTGGCTATTGGGGGTGGGGACCAGTTAGGGAAAGTGGGATAGTAGATGCTGTTGTATAGCAATTTTCTCTAATCAATACAGTCCCAACAGGAGAGATGGGGAGGTTCATGAGGTAAACAAACTTCAAACTTCTGAGAAAGCTGAAACGTGCTCCCACTCCAGAGTTAAAGCAGCAGTAAACAACTGCTGGGGGAGGATGATCATTTGAGCTGCTGAGAGAATTCTCCAACCTAAGCAACTTTGTGAAATTTCTGCAGAGATGGAACACCAGGAATGAAGCCCTTCATAACCCCTCTTGTGGTTGGCTTTCCAGTAATACAGCTCCTTCTGATTCATCCTTTCTCCTAAAAGTATATTCTCACCCATACTTCTGTTAGTGATACCCAATAAAATCTCATCAATGCACCAAGTTAGACTTTGGTATGATCATGATTTTGCTGTCTCGCACATTCCTTTCTAGAGTTAGTAGATGTATATATGAGTTGTGTCTTCCTAAAAATGTCTGTCACGCAACAGAGGCATGCCACTGAAGTAGATATCTCATGCTGGTACACTCCCTCTCTATGCCTCTCTGGTTGTTCTACATGAGGTATATATAGGACTTTGTTCCACCATGGTGATCTGTCTTATCACGTACAAGCCCAGAAGCAACAGATAAATTAGCATAGAGGAAATCTTCTGAAATCATGAACCAAACCAAACCATACCATTAACATATTTTCTTAGATATTTTTAAGGACATGAAAACATGATAGACACAACCAGCATCCGTCAGAATACACTTAGCTAAAAGACCAAAAGAAGGTGACTGGCATGAGTGAGTGGGAAACAACTTCTGGAGGAATTTCGGAGAGCAGGCTGCCAGGTATTTGATACTCTACCAACCTCTCAGAAAACTTTGACTCTAGCACTCAACCTCCAGGCATCATTCAATATTTACTCCTAAAGCAGTCATAGAAGCTTTCGATGGAAGCATAAGAACCAATAACTGATATTATTCAAAATATTCAAATATTCAATAAATTCAATAATATTCAAAAATAAAGAAAAAGTAACAAGAAATAATCAGATATACCATAATTAACATCTCAAGAAACATGATAACATATCAGACATTGCATCCAAAACCCAAAGCAGGAGACTATAAAAGAGATTTCAGAAGCAAGGCATAGTGGTACACACTTTTAGTTCCAGCTTGGGAGGCAAGGGCATATGGATCTCGAGTTCAAGTCAAGCCTGGTCTACAGAATGAGCTCCAGGACAGCCAAGACTACACAGAGAACGCCTACATTGAACACACAACCCCCCCCCAAAAAAATGAGCTTTCAGAACAGTTAAAGGTTAAAGAACCCTCCAAAATGAAGAACTCAGAGTATATGATAGACAAAAGAATAAAGCAAATGTTTCAGAAGATATGGGAACGAAGTCTGATTAGGTAATCCAAGAAGTATAATGTACAACAAATAAGAGTTCTAGAAAAAAAAGGAAATGACAATAAGAAGACTTTTTGTTTTTTTTTGGTTTTTTGAGACAGGGTTTCTCTGTGTAGTCCTGTCTGTCCTGGAACTCACTCTGTAGACCAGGCTGGCCTTGAACTCAGAAATCCACCTGCCTCTGCCTCCCAAGTGCTAGGATTAAAGGCATGCTCCACCACCGCCTGGCTAAGAAGACTTTTTAGTTATTGAAGAGCATTAAGACTGAGAATCTGAGTCAGTATAAACAAAGGAAGAAATGGTTGTTTAAAGTCACTATGTTTTCACGGGACTGACTTTGTACTAGTAGATGGTTGAAACCCTAGACTACTCCCAGAGAACTAAACCAATCCTCATCCCTTACTCGCCCCACATCTTTGCTTCACCTGCCAACACATGAAATGTCTCTACCTGCAAACTCACTGACAAAGCAGGCCAGGGAGTCAGGTAGGCAATTTTCACTCTCTTTCCCATCCTTTAATTCTAATTCCACTGTCTTATACCCTGACCCATAGAAGACTAGCTGCAGGGGCCTCTCTCTCCTCTGTTTCTCTATTCCCTGTAGATTGCACAGATGTTCCTGGCAAACCCAGGCATTTTATCCCATTCCCAATCCAGAATAGCAGTTTCCAATATCTGGTAAAAAGTTCTACCCAAGATGCCCAGAGACCACACCTGGTAGAAACTCAAAACCACTACTACCCTAGTAACCCACAGCTAAAAACACTTCTCAGATCCAGAGAAAGCAACAGAAACCAAGGAACAGAAAACCCATCAAAGACAAAATCATTTAAAAGCACCTAGAATCATCCAAAACCCAGATGTCTGGATGCCAGCATATAAATACAATGAACAATATGTAGGACAATATATCTCCATAAGAATCCAGAAACTCCACCAAAACAGCCCCTAAGAAAAGCTACATGGCTAAAACACAAGACAAGGACCTTAAAATCAGCTTTAGGAATACGAAAGAGGTCCTTAGCAAGGAAAAGAATAATCTCTTGGATAAAACACAAATAATGGAAAGAAACAAAAAAAGCAGCTTTTCAAGACAAGAAAGACAAATGTGAAATATTAAGAAAACTCAAAGTCAAGGAAAACTGAAAATAGAAAATGTAGGAGCTCAAACAGGAACTGCAGAGAAATGTCTCACCAGAAGAATACAAGAGTTGGAAGGGATAATCCTTGTATTGAAGAAAAGATACAAAGATAGGCATAAGGGATAACTCAGTTAAGGAAACATGCATATATATTCTCAGAAAGATTATATATAAATATATAAAGAAAAACATTCAGGAAATCTGGGAAACAATGAAAAGACCAAATCTAAGAATAATGGGAATAAAGGAAGGAGAAGAAAGCTAGGCCAAAAGCACAGAAAATACTTTTAAAATATTATAGAAGACAAGTTTCCTAGCCTAAAGAAGACACATATTTATGTACAAGAACCATGCAGAACACCAAATCTACTAGACCAGCAAATAAATACTGCTCAGTAAATAATAAGCAAAACAATAAACAAAAAATATTGAATGAAGACAGAATACTAAAAGCAAAGGGGAAATACTAACACATAAAGGAATACTGTTAAAATAACACTTGGCTATTTATTTATTTATTTATTTGTTTGTTTGTTTGTTTATTTATTTATTTATTTATTTATTTTGGTTTATGGTTACGTGTCTTTTATAATTTTCTTTCTTTTTTTATGTATGATGTCTTTACTGAATTTTGGGGGAATTTCAAATCATGAACCCTGATCAGACTTCCTGTTTTTTCCAGATCTGACACCCACCCTTCTGACATGCTCTGCTTTGAAGAGGAAGAAGAGAAAGAGGAGGAGGAGGAGGAAGAGGGAGGTGGTTTAATTTTTGTTGTCCATATACTCAATGATCAAACTCCCAGTGTCTACCCCCTTCAGGAAAACTGAGTCCATTCTCACCCATACTCCCACTAGAAGCCATCAATCAACACACCTTCAAAAGTAATGTCCTTGTCCTTTACCTCAGGGGGAGCACAGATTATGAACATCCACATGATTTCTGGCAACAGCATGGACCCGGGATATCTTCATGACCTCCAGCAACAGCACATGCCATGGATCTCAGCATGGTCCCTGGTGGTAGAATAGACCATTGATATGAACATGTCCCTCTGCCTCAGCACAGACGCCATCATAGCCCTTGGCGACAGGATAAGCCAAGACCTGAACATGGCCTCAGGTGGTAGTGCAGGCCACACACATCAACATGGACCCCAGTGCCAATATGGCTCACAGATATCAACATGGTTTCACGCAGCAACAGAGAGCACAGAGACTCCCTTCAGTGGTAACATAAGCCATGGACATCAACATGCCCCACCCCCAGTTCCATGGATCCAAACCTGGCCCATGGTGCCAGGATGGACCAAAGACATGTTCTCAGAACAACTGAATTTTCAATAGAGACACTAAAAACCAGAAGACACTGGACAAACAGATGTTCTATAAACTCTAAGAAACCATAGGTATCAGCCTTAAATATCATACCCTGCAAAACTTCCAGTCACAATAGATGGAGAGAAAAACTATATTCCAAACTAAAATCAAGTTTACAAATATCTGTCTAAATATCTAATTCTACAAAAGGCAAAAGAAGGAAAAACTTATCATTAAGAGGTTACCCACACTGTAAAAACAGAAGGAAAAAAATCTCAGAGCAGAAAATGAAAAGAGGGTGAAAGACTCCATGCCACAACAAAATGATGCAAATCAACAAACACTTCTCATTGATGACCATCACTATTCTCAATTCTCCAAGAAGGACAAACTAATGGATTGAATACAAAACTAGGATCCATCCTGCAATGTCAAAGAAGCACACTTTAACATCAAGGATAGACATCATTTCAGGTTAAAATGATGGTAAATATATTCCAAGCAAATGGACTCAAGCCAATGTAGACATTTTAATATTTGATGAAATATATTTCATACCAAAACAAATCAGAAGAGATCTGGAACGACACTGAAAACTAATCAAAAGAAAAATTCACCATGAGGACATTGCAATTCTGAACATCTATCATTAAAACACAAAGGTACCCACATTTATAAAAGAAACACTTAAACAGCTTAAACCATGTATTAAACCTCACACAGTAAGAGTGGGTTACTTTAATACTACAGATCATCCAGACAATAACTAAACTGAGAGTCATTGGAATTGACTTCATAAATCAAATGTACTTAACAGGCACTAAGAGAGTATTTTACCCAAACACAAAAGACTAACTGCTTCTCAGCACCGTTTGGAACTTTCTCCAAAATTGGGCATATACTTAGACACAAAGCATGTTTAAGAGATACAAGAAAATTTAAATTACACCATGTATCCATGGATTAAAGCTGGATATCAGCAACAACAGAAACAGTAAAAAGCTTACAGACTCTTGGAAACTGAAAAACTCTCTACTGAATGAAAAATGAGTGAAGGCAGAAATGAAGTAGAAAATAAAAATTGTTTTATAATTGAATGTAGATGAAAATGGAAAAAACTCAAAATAATGCAACATAATGAAGGCAGTTCAATGAGGCAAATTTGTAGCACTAAGTGCCTACATTAAGGAAAAAATGGAGAGATATCTTATTTTTAACTTAATGCCATATTTCAAGGCTTTAGTACTTAAAGAAGAAATGAAGCCCCAAAGAGTAGATTGCAAGAAATAATAAAACAGAGGGTTGAAATCAATAAAATAGAAACAAACTACAATAAAAAGAATTGATGAAATGAAGAGTTGATTCTTTAAGAAAATCAGATCACCAAACCCTTATCCAAAAGAATTAATCAGCAGAGGAAGACGATCCAAATTAACAAAATTGGAGACTAAAAGGAGATATAATAACAGACACTGCTGAAATCCAGACAATCCTAAGGACATACTTTAAAAACTGACACCCCACCAAAATGGGAAATCTAAAAATAAATGGGGGAGAGGATAATTTTCTGGATATAAATATTATAGCAACCAAAGAGAAAATAAAGATCAGGTGAGCAATTTAAACAGACCTATAACTCCTCATGAAATAGAAACAGTAATTAAAACTCTGCCAATCAAACAACAAAAACAGACAAACATCAGGGTCAGATGGTTTAAACAAAGAATTCTACCAGATTTTCAAAGATTTAATGCAAATATTATAAAAATAGAAACAAAGGGACCATTGCCCAATTTTTTGATGAGACCATAGATAACATGTCAGCTTGATATGGATATGAAAACACACACACACACACACACACACACACACACACACACACACACACTTAAAACAAGGATAGCTAAAACAATCCTGAACAATAAAAGATCTCCTATAGGAATCACCTCCCTTAGCCTAAAATTGTACTACAGAACTGTAGTAATTATCACAACATGAAAGTGGCATAAAAACAGACACATTGATAAATGAAATTAAACTGAAGACCCAGATATAAATCCACACACCTATATACATCTGACTGATAAGGAAAACTGAAATAGTGGAAAAAGAAGTAATATCTTTATCAAATGGTGCTGGTCAAACATGTAGTTTCATGTAGAAAACTGCAAATATAATCATACATATCACCATGCACAAAACTTTAAGTAGATCATGGGATCCAACATCAAGCCATTCTGAATCTGATTTTTTAAAAAAAAGGAAGGTGTGCAAGAGCCTTGAGCTCATTGACTCAGGAAAAAAACTTTTTAAACACAAAACCAAGCACAGGAACTAAGATCACCAGTTAATAAATGGGACCTCATGATTCAGTAAGGCAAAGGGAGGGCATCATTTGAACAAAACACCGGGATACACAAGAGACAAAAATTTTTACCAATTACATTTACATTTTACCAATTACAATTACATTGAGACTAATATCTAAACTACATAAAAATTCCAAAACTAGAAAACAGGTAGCATCCAATTTAAAAATGGGATATATATATATATATATATATATATATATATATATATATATATATATATATAAACAGAATATTCTCAAAAGAGGAATGACTAAGGACTTAAAGAAATGTTTAGCATCCTTAGTCATTGGGTAAATTAAAATCAAAACTACTTTGAGATTTCATCTTACATCAGTAATCATATCCAAGATCAAAAAAAGACAAATAACAGTTTGTGTTGAATAGGGTGTAAAGTAAGGTGAAAATTCATTACTGCTGAAGGAACTGCTAACTTTTGCAGCCACTGTGGAAATCAGTGTGGCAGTTCCTCAGGATTCAAAGATCTATTTCAAGATCTAGCTGTACTACTACTGAGACACTTGAGCAGCCATGTTCACTTTTGCTCTAAACATAATAGCCAGATACTGGAAACAACATAGATGTTCTTCAAGAGAATAATAGAAAAGCATAATGTGGTACATTAATACAATATGGTTTTACTCAGCTGGTAAAAAATATTAAATCATGATATTCACATGAAAATAAATGGAACAAGACAAAATCATCCTGAGTGAGGTACCCCAGACCCAAAAAGATGAATATGATATATATTCAGTTATATGTGGATGCTAGCTGTTACGTTTTTGATAGGCAGTTTACAATCCATATAAGCACAGAGTGTAGGTATTGGGAGGAATTCAGGATGGAGGGCAATGGATCTTCCTAGAAATGAAAAGAACATAGTAGGTAGTTATGAGTGGACAGGGCTTGGAAGACTAGAATGAAGGAAATAGGGAGAGGGAAGGGAAGAAGTAAGTAATGAAGGGAATACAGAAAGGGATAGGTAAAAAAAAATTAAGGTCCATATGAGGGGTTATATTAAAACCTAATGCAGAAGGTTTCATAAAGTGAATAATGGGAGAGAAAATCCCAACTCCACATGTCTCCAGTACCAGAAATGGGTTTCATCTAATCAAGTGGTTGGTCAATGGAGACCCATGAGTACCTCCAAACAAACCAGAGTATTGCCAAGACAATCAGTTGCTCTCTACAGATGGATTGTAATGCCCAATTGTTTTAGAGAATTCACTGAACACAGAGAAGTTGAGCTGGTGCCAACCTAGAGTTCTTGCCAACTAGAGTTATCTTACTAATAGATATTCTGTTTACTAAATAAAGGACAAAGACAAAGACCAATCAAGCTTCAAACACTTTGACTGACAATGCTGACAGTGCCTGCAAGATCCACTAATGCAATAGTGGGACAAAGCTTGTGAATCAATCAGTGAATATGTGTTTTGAGGTAAGGCCCATTTGTGAGATAGAACCCCTTCCTAATACAGGGACCTAAGGGAAAACCAAAGCCTACTGTTCTGCTAAAGGAATGTTGCAATAGCATGACTCCTAGCAAAATTCTGCTACTCATAGACCAGTGTTTTACTCAGCCTTTATCAGAGAAGTACATAGACCCACATCTACATAATGTTCAGAGAAAGAGACCTTGAAACACTCAGTCCTCAGGGCTTTGGAAACTGAGGAATGAAGAGGAAAGATTGTAAAAGCCAGTGGAAAAGGAGGACACCAAGGAAACTATGAGGTCAAAGAGACTTTGTTAGCATGCACATAGCCTGCACACATGAGCAAGAGCTGGTGGGGTCCCAGAGCCAAGAGAAGTGAGCACAAGACTATGTCTCTTACCCAGAAGCTATCTACCATTGATAACCACTCACAATTAAAAACAATGGAGACTCACTGAGTATATACATCATTTTTAAGGCTATGCCCCATGGCCACTACAAACTAAACTCAATGACATTTTGTGGAGGTTCTTTGTCTCATAAGGCTTTGTTGGCTTTCTGCGGTGATTTTGGTTTGTTTTGTGTTGTGTTGTGTTGCTTTTGTTTCTAACATTACAGGTCTTTGCATATATGCATGGTTCCTGAATTTGAGTTTTTAATGGAATTTCCATGTATGTGTGTGAATGTCTTTGCCTATGTTTGGAGATTTTCTTTGGCTCTTTTTTTTTCCCTGTTTTTCATTTGTCCATTTGTTTTTATTTTATCTAATTTTGGTTTGTTATTTTTACTATTATAATTATAATTATTATTTTAGATGCCTGTTTGTATCCTAATAAGAGAGAGAGAGAGAGAGAGAGAGAGAGAGAGAGAGAGAGAGAGAGAGAAGTGAATTGGGGTTGGTGGGGAAGTAAGGAGCATCTGGGAGGAGTGATGTGAGGAGAATCTATGATCTGAATTATTGTATTTTAAATCTATTTCAATAAAAATTAAGTATTAATTTAAAATGTAAAAGGACAGAGAGAAAGACCACCTAGCCAAGGTCATGCTCCATACTCTACTAGAAGGAAGGTTTTTAGCTTTTTAGCAAGAGACATGCAGCCATAAGAAAAGGGTTCGCAAAAAGAAGAAAGAAAGAAAGAAAGAAAGAAAGAGAGAGAGAGAGAGAGAGAGAGAGAAAGAAAGAAAGAAAGAAAGAAAGAAAGAAAGAAAGAAAGAAAGAAAAGGGTTTGCTCCCAATTCTGTGAGTTAGTACTGTGAGCGGGCATCAGGCATGCAGCCACTGTCATTGGGCCTCTTGGTAAAGGGTAGAGAAATATTATTACTATCCACACCATTGGCCATTGACTCTGACATATGCCTAATCAACTGAATAAGCAGCGCCAACCTACTTTATGTGGCAGAAGATCTTAGCAGTGACAAGGGTTGGGCTCCAGTGCACATGAACTTTTCACATCTCTGTCTATTGCATCCCATCATCCAGAGCGAATCTCATGACAAAGCTGAAGAGCTATGTGGGAAGGACATTTCAAGGATTCAGTGATGGAATGACTGGGACATTTGCTTAACAATCTATCCTAGTAGACCATACAGAATTACATATCCTAGGAGACAGAATTACAGATCTGCAGTGAGTACTTTAAAGGAGGATAGTAGAGAGTATATAGTTACAAAGTTTCTTTGCTCTTCCTAAATGACACAATATTACTATTTATCTTTATTTTCAAGTATGTGCTTACTTATGCCTTGAACCTTAATTGTTTCTCCCTCTCTTGATTCGAAGCTCCATTTAAACAAAGACAATATATATGTTTTATTGGATTATATATAAAACACATATATAATATTATATCATACATGTGTTTGTATGTGTCTTGTGTGGGGGTGGGTGGGTGCGTGTGGGGTGTGTGTTTGTGTGTGTGTGTGTGTGTGTGTGTGTGTGTGTGCTTCTTCCTTCTACCTCCTTTACATAATAGCCATGTACCCAAGCCTTAATTTTCAAAACAAGAAGTGAGAAATGTGGTAACAGAAAAAATAAGAACATGATGTTCAGGACAAAGATTGGGAAGTACCAGAAAGAGGACAGACAGAGAGGTTGATATCAGGAACAAGTGGAGCTATGTGTGGACCCTCATACACAGAGGTGTGTCAAGCTCTACCAGTATGCACATGATAGATTCTGGGGCCTGGAATACTATTCTGTCCTGCATAGAATTCTAACTCTAGGCATGACTTGCTTTCTTCCCTGTTTAGAAACGTCTGTAACCGTGTATCCCGTGTCTGGAGATATCTGATCGTACATTCTAAAAATTTGAGTTGCAAAAAAAAAAAGAGCTTTAAATATGTTTAATCCTTTTAAAAATAACAATAATATCATATATAACACCAATGGCAAATTTATATTTAAAAAATTTAAAATCCAAGATAAAGAAATAATAAGCACAACCATGGTATAAGTTTTCTTGAAATGACTTTAACCAGTTTGTCAGTGAAAATGTTCAGAAAACATCCGTTCACCCCTTCCTGTCAGTAGCATCTTCAATGTCATTCAGCTACATTGTACTGTCTATGTCGCCTCTAAAGAAACAAACTGAACTGATAAGATTTCTTGGCAGCAAATCAAATTCCACTAGAAAAGTTCTGTTAATATTAATAAGTTTATTACTTGTCCAAATAAAATTGGACTTTGATAGTGGATTCTTCCAACCTAATGTAAGAAGATTTCTGTCCTTTGTGCAGATATATAACTCGGTGACTTTGTGATCACGTTTCCTCCCTCCAACACTTCAAGTCACTTAGGACAAATCTATAAACAGCTTTCTCCATTTTAGATACAAGAATCTGATATCAAATATAAAATAATAATTAAAACATACTGAGTTCTCTAGGAAGTATCTATTGTCAACTTATTTTTATTGAATTCTGAAAACAAATCTCTAAGGTATTTTTCTCATCTTTGTCTTATAGATGAGAAGGCTGAAATCAAGAAGGATTAAGTAGTATGCCCAGGGTCATATAACTAGTGAGTGGATAAAGCTCGAATGGTTTAGCCATCATTCCATTAACTTCCCTTAATCATGAGTATGGTAATAGTCATATTTTCTACATTTATTTTTCCTATTAACTTACAGCCTTTTGTTATAGCCTCAACTGTCTTCTGAGGCCTTGTTTGGACAACTAACCCTGCTTTCTAAATTTTACCAATGTAAAAAATGTGCAAATAAAAGCAAGCATTTAAACAATAACATGTTCCTACATTCCCCCGTTTCTCTCCAAATACTTCTAGATCCTGTCTAAGGCACATCTCCTGCACTTCTGCCTTTCGTTTCTTCAGTGATTCATGTCTCTTCTATTTGAGTTGTTCAACATCATTGAAGACAGATTGAAAATCAGCCCGACAGTGATGGAGATGTCTCTCAGTAGTTAGAGCGCAGGCCTCATCAAAGATTGGGGGCAATCCTGAAGCATGCATGCTCTCTTTACTCATTTTTTTTTCAGGGATCCTGTCAGTGACATCTTTCTGGAGACCTCTGTGACTTAAAAATGTGCATTTTATAAACTGTCGAAATGAATAGCAGAAGGGTACCAGCAGCACTGGGAGATTCACAAGTGTCAGTTTAATATCTTAGGTGTTACTTGCCTGAACCTGAAAAGTCAATTCAGGTTATAAAAATTTCAGTAGATTGCCACAAATCTCTGAGTGTTCTCCTCGGTACAAGTAGAGCAAAGGTAATGGGCCACAGGAGAAAACCAGAAGGAAAATAATGGAGCCTCATCTCAGTAATTGAGAGATGATTCTCAAAGAGGATAATGAAGCTGGAGGGTTTTTTCTTCAAAGCCCATAATTTAAGATGCCAAAATATACATAAGCAATCACATACTTCATAGTCATCATAGGCAGGATAGACCAGATTTATAAAGATGTTATTTTTTCTTTTTCTTTTTCTTCTCTTTTTTTTAAATTTCATTTTACCAGCTGAAGCATAGTTTTTTTTTTTTTAAGGTTAGTGATAGTTTGGTTGGCACAGTGCTGACATAGCATGCAGGAGGCCCTAGATCTGATCACCAGCACCATGGACAACTAAATGAGCTGGTACAGGCTAGAAATCCCAGAACTTCAGAGTAAGAGGCAAGATCAGAAGTCCAAGGTCATCTCCTGCTACATAGCCAGTTTATTAGTTCTGCTATTATGAATCAAAAAAGCACATTTATTCATAGTCAAAAATTTAACCATGTTATTTATTCAAAGATAGACCTATCAAACTGTTTTCTTAAAGTATGAAGGAAAACCAATACTAAGTATTTCTTTTCCCTTCAGTCAAATGTGATTATTTGAAGGTCCTAGCACTAAAATGATATTCATAGTTTTTCAATATAATATTTCATCTGATGGCTGTGCTATAGTCATGCTATACTATACTATGATAAACTAAATTTAGTTTGTCAATGAATTATGCAATTACTTAATAAGCACCTACTACATAGTACACAGTGTAATACATGCTTTTAACTATGACAATTGGGATAATCTTTTCTTACTGAGTTTCATGGGTATCTTTGAGGTCTAGATGTAAATAAATTAAAAGTAGAGACTAATACACTTTGTACTAAATTTTCAGGTCATATGTAGGACTATAGGAAAATAAAATCTCTGATGTGATTGCAAACAACTATAATCTTATCACTCACAAGAGGTTTCAAATCTCAAATAAGTTCATTTAGCTACTTGTTTGGCTTTTTTTAATAACTAGAAAGTATCAGGTATCTTTGATAATTTGCTTGCTTTCCATAAATATACATTAACAATGCAACAACTTCCCTACTTGGACTATATGTCCTCATATTATTATTGTTATTACTGCTTTTACGGTAAGCAATACAGTGTGGCATGCAGTCACATTTTAACAAAGTCAACCTTCAGAAACTGTATGAAATCATATTTACCCATACATTACATATAGACAAAAGGGGATCAATTAAAATAAATAAATAGGCCCAAGTGGAGAAGCTTGAATCTCACTTAAAAGAGGCAGATGGAGGGAGGGAGTTGGGAGAGGGGGGAATGGGGAAAGCAATAGGGTGTCAGGATCAAGTGTGGGGAAGGACTGGAAAGATTGCTAGATAGCCATGAAACTGAATGGAAATCTGCAGTTGACAGGGGTGAGGAGGTAGGGGGCACCTCCAGACAGAGACCTGGGAAAGAGGAGGCACCCAAGAATCAATGGAGGTGACCTTCACTGTAACTCACTACATTCAGGATACGGAACCACATCTTGTAGCAAAGCAGGCATCCCAGTGGAGCGACAGAGACACCAGTGCACCCACAAAACTTTCAATCCAAAAATTTCTCTGTCTGCAAGAAATGCAGGCATGGGAGATGGAGCAGAAACTGGGGGAAAGGGTCTACCAATGACTGGCCCAACTTGAGACCCATCCCATGGGTAAGCACCAACCCCTAAGACTATTAAATAAGAGTATTAATGATGCTCTGTTATGCTTGCAGACAGGAGCAAGTTGTCCTCTGAGAGGCTCCTCCACCCAGCAGCTGACTGGGACAGATGCAGCCAAACAGGGGGTAGAGCTTGGAGATGCTTATAGGAGACTAGGAGGAAGGATTGAGGGCAGAAGAGGGATAAGAAGTCCACGGGAAGACCAACTAACCTGGATCCTTGGGTCTCTCACAGCCTGAACCACCAACCAAAGAACATACATGGGCTGGACCCAGGCCTCCTTGCACATATGTAGCAGATGTGAACCTTGGTCTTCATGTGGGTCCCGAACAACTTGAACAGGGGCTATCCCAAAAGCTGTTGCCTATATGTTCTTCCTTTTCTGGCCTCAGTAGGAGAAGAAGCACAGGGTAGAGGGGATACCCAGGGTGGCTGTCCTCTGCTAGGAGAAGGAAAGAGCAGATGGGGGAGGGTTGTGAGAGGGGGTGATCAGAAGGGGATCTGGAGTGAGCAAGATGTGAAGTGAATAAGTAAAAAAAAAATCAATTTATATAAATAAAGATAAACAGACAAGTAGTCACTGTCCCTGGAATGAAAACTGATTCCTCAATCTAAGATTTCCATATTCTGTTGGCTATCCCACATAGCTAACTGTGCCAAGGTTATCAGAACTATGCCTATACGCATTCTCCCACATACATTTATGAGATTCCACTAGAAGCAAATTTGAAATATGTGAGTGTATTTCAAAGAAAATCTTTGTGTTGAGATTGTTAACAGAATGTCTCTGGGAGCTAATCACACTCAAATTATGAAGCCTTACAAAATATACTTGGAAATTTCCTCCTTCAGTGTATGATTCTGCCATATTTACTGTATCTACACCCCACCCCTATATATTCTAAAATGCTTCTTCCTGGTAGAAGAAATATAAACAATGCTACAAATAAATTGACTTTCAATTAAGAAAACCCTTGGTCAGATAACCTGTTGCAATAAAAAAATAATAAAATGATTATGTAAAATGTAGAGTAGTTTATGTCCAGAGAGTCAGCAGTCAAGATCGGCTCTAAAACCACATTCTGTGTGTTACTTCCTGGCCTCTAGCATATGAATGCTCTGTAATGTGTGCAACCTTAACTTTTGTGTGTCTTCATTTTATCATTTAAAAAAGAAGTAAAATAATAACAGCATCTACCTAAAGAGGTTATTAAGAAAGTAAAATTAATTAATATTTATTTACAGAAAACAGTTATTGTCCCAAAGTAGTATTCCATAAGTGATGCTTTTATGCTAAACACAAGTACTTTATTACTGCAATACCATTACATATGCTAGTGCTGTCTACTTCAGAAAGAATATGCAATGTAAATGTAGACCACACAGTAGTTATATATACTTTGAATTCATTTTCAATAAAACATTGCCAATTCTATCTGGGATTCTATTTAAAGAGAAAGAGCACTTATTTTTGTCAACGTGGTCCTCACAGACTAAAGCCTTCCATGATAACAAGGAATCAATTCCCATATCAATCAAGAAAGATTCAAAAGAGCTTCGCTTTGAGTGGGATGGAATAATTCTAGGGCTCCCATAATTTCCAAGTTCTGAAGGAACACTAAAAATATATAGTGTACTTGAACTCTGCCAAGTTAAGAATTTTTCTTATTAGGCATAGGGTGAAATATGCCTTTGCTCCCAGCCCTCAGGCAAGTGAATCTCTGTGAGTTCAATGCCACCCTGGTCTATATAGAATGCTCCAGGGCAACCATGAATATTGAAATCTATCTTTCAAATATCCTCCTTGTTCTAAACCAGAGGAAAATGTATATGACCCATGGAAGTATCCCATGTTACATTGCCTTTTATATCCTCATCCATTCAAGTAAAGAACCGGGTTACCAAGACAGAGCATCTGCTTCTAGGTTCTTGTCAATGTCACTGCTGTTAGTGTCATCAGTGTGGTAATTAACCTTGTACTGAGAAGCAGTTTTCTCCCAAGAGCATGCTTTAGTAGCCCTCTTAAAGCCATTATAACCTAGAGAGGGATCATGTCCACCTCCTCATTTCCCTCAACACCTGGCAAGGCTTTGCAGATATTATGAGGTGATAACTCCTCATTAGCATGTCTCTGGCTTTATGATGCTAAGTTTAAATTTTCTGTGACGCCCATGCATAAAATCAAGATATCACTCGACAGGTCTAAAGTTGATCGTGGTAGTAACAGCTATTTTTTTCTCTATTTGCCCAGAGTTCCGATGCAGCTCTAAAGCCAACTGCTTTTGATATATATATTCCCATCAAGTGTGAAAAATGAGACATTCAGAGCAAGGTGAAGCCTTAAGATATTGTGTCTGCTATCAATGTCATGAACCATTTCATAGGCAAATGATGAGAACACCAGGTAATTATCATGAAAAAGTGCCATATAGAAACTTGACCCAATTTGGCTTCTTAATTGTTGTTTTCTGGCCATCTCTATCAGCTGTTTTAATTGTCTATTAATATATAAGTCACTGAGTCCTTGACATTTACAATTCTTTTGATTCTTTGGATGCAATTCAGACTGTTTTAATAAGAACCCTTCATTTTCAGTCTTTGGGGGAATAAGTCAAGAGCGGAATATTAAAAAGAAAGTGCAGACTTTAGTTATGCACCGACTAGTTATGATTTGCGCATCCTTAGAAAACTTATTCAACTTTTCTGAACTTCTAGCTTCTCATTTGTGAAATTTGAATGATAATTATATCCATTTCCAAGGGCAGTAATAGAAACATAAGTAATAATGTCTATAGAAAATTATTCATAAATGTTAAAGGCCTTCCCAATGAAAGGGAAGAATCCTAGCATTGTCCTGACCTTTCCAAGGGAACATTTTAAGAGACATGAGTGATGAGTCAAACAGTAGTGCTTAACATCCGACTTCTGGTTCAGATTTGGGGCTACAGCAACGTGAACAAGGTGTATCCCTACTTCTCACACTCTATCCAACTAAGGATAAAAAAGTGGCTATCTTCAGAAATTCAGATAAGAGCTACACAAAACAACGTTGAAGAAAACATTACACAGAATGTCTCTAGCTTTTCTTCTTTCACTAAGACTAAAACGGTGGAGCTCAACTTGAACATGAATTTTGTCTTACATGTCAATTTGCACTTTGTTGCTACTACGCCAGCGAATACAGCCCCACTTAGCTTTCAACCCCAGCATCACTTCGTGTCATATTATGAGGATTGGATAGGAATGTGTTAATATTTCTACATAGTACCTTATGAGCACATTTTGTTGACACTTACCTGGGCTAAAAAGGTAAATTAAAGGTAATTTGGTAGCAAAGATGTCTTTTGGGGTTGGTCTGGTGCTGCTATGCATTCAAATGCTGAAGTCTGTACCCCCAAGATCTGGTTGCCCCCAAGATGAGTGAAATCACACAGACACCAGCGTTTGGTGTGCAAACCTTGCTCCCCAAGTTAAGTAGTCAGTAAATGGCTAATGCCTGTGATTGGTCAGTAGAGAAATGAAGCAGGATTTCTTGGGATGGAGAAAGGAACTCTGGAAAGAAGAAAGGGGAAAGCACTTTTGCCAGGAGATAGGAGAAGAGAAGTCGTGACGATGGACAGAAGGTATAGCTAAGCGCATGGCTGGACAAGACGACATGGTGGGGTTAACTTACATGAGCTAGACAAGAGTCTTTCCAGTTAAGGCCTAAGCTTTAAATATTAAAAGGTTATTTTTTTTAACTTTGTGGTTATTGAGAACTATCTGATTAAGGAATAACCATTGCCATATTAATATCCAGGATTAATTAATATATACAGAATATTAAATCCTTTTACAGATGTCATAAAGAATTACATTCTAAAATTTACATGTGCACATTTCAATGAGGAGAAAACCCTAAAGGTACCCTGCGTTGTAAACTCAGAGATGCTGCAGCTCCTATTATCCCGCTAGCAACATGGATTTATACTCTACCTTACACAAACTCAAGATCCTTCTTCAAAAGAATTTGTCTATACACAAAAATGATGTTGAACTTTTTCCAATCTCTCAGAAAGTTGTCTTCCTCTAGAAACTCTCATTTTCTTAACTTCAGGTTTCCTTACTTAGAATGCATATCTCAAAATGTGTAGGGGTACTTCAGGTCTTTATTCTTAAAAAAAAAAAGAATTAAGTTATGGATAACAGATCTAAGACTCTGGCCCCAAAATATCATATCTAATTTTAAAATAATATAAATAATTATAAAGAATAAGACTGATCATAAGTATATCTACTCAAACTCATTTGTTGTCCATCACTGGAGTCTTTATGCTCTTAAAATGATTCTTAAGTAGATATGGTAATGACTCAGAAATTAAGAGTACTTATTACTATTGTGGAGGACCATATTTTGGTTCCCAACAATCACATGACAATGTACAACCACCTATCAGTGTTCCATGGGATCTAATGCCTTCTTCTGGGCTCAGAAGACCCAAAGAAGGATGTGGTGCACATGCTTACATGAAAACACTCTATTACATAAAATAAGAACAAATTAATCATTTTAAATTGTTTCTTGAAAAGCCATATTTTAATATAATGTATTTTTATCTACTCCCTATGTGCATAAGCGGGCTCAGTATGAATGCCCTCTTGACGTTTTAAAAACAAATTAAGGCTCTTTTCAATTTTTTTTTGTAAAATCTACCCTAAGTAAGATCATGGATATTGTTCAGTTTATGGATCTATATGTTTCTAAGTCTCACAACATTATTATTGCAAAATATGCAGAGTTTCATTAACTCAATTTCATGGTAAATATTCTCAACTTTATCCTAAAAGAAGATTTAGAATCTCAGTGGATTTGGAAAATTTTGCTCAATTAGACTTGACCACGAGATTTTTCTTGGACCAACGAAATGTTATTCTAAATGCTGTCTTTTAACATAAATGTGAGATAATTTTGAATGCTATACCTCCCATAGTGCAATGCTGTCCCAAAGGGAGTTTTCACCAATAGTATTCTCCATGGAGACAATGTGAACTACAAGTAGAGTCCAAAGCAGAGGCGTAATTCTACGTTCCACATTTAAGGTATTGCTATCTTGTGGTTTTGAAAATATTGTTTCTTTGCTCAGAGTGATCATGTATAACTGTAATCTCAGCACTTGGGAAGCTGAGGCAGGACAATCAAATTCCATACTGACCTACTGCATTTGAAGATTCTACATCCAACATGAAAATAGGAAAGAAAGATGAAAGACAGTTATTTTCATTTGCATTTTCTCATTTGTGTTACCTATTTATTGTTAATGTACTATTCTTAAAAATATTGTCTAATATTACCAAAATCTAAGGTGTCATGCAGCTTCTCAGGAAGCACAATCTAATTCCACTTCCCGAGGACAATGGCCAGATCCCCCAGGCTCAAGTAAAAGTTAAGAAGAGAAGCTGAGGTCATTGTGACTAGTGCACTATTTGGGTGCTACCTTTTATTTATTTATTTTTATTTTCTATATTCTTTGTTTACATTCCAAAAGCTTTCCCCTTTCCTGGTTCCCCCTCCCCATATATCCCATAAACCCTCTTCCCTCTGCCCATTCCCAAATCACCCCCTGCCATTTCTCTGTCCTGGTAATCTCCTACAATGCTGGATCAAGCCTTTCCAGGACCAGGGTCCTCTCCTTCCTTCTTCTTGGGAAGCATTTGATATGCTAATTGTGTCTTGAGTATTCAGAGCTTCTGGGATAATTAATATCCACTTATCAGTGATTGCATTCCATGCGTATTCTTTTGTGATTGGGTTACCTCACATAGGATGATATTTTCTAGATCCAACCATTTGCCTAAAAATTTCATGAATTCATTGTTTTTAATTGCTGAGTAGTATTCAATTGTGTGAATATCCCACAGTTTCTATATCCATTCCTCCATTAAGGGACATCTGGGTTCTTACCAGCTTCTGGCTATTATAAATAAGGCTGCAATGAGCATAATGGAGCATGTGTCCTTGTTGCATGATGGGGAATCCTCTGGGTATATGCCCAGGAGTGGAATAGCAGGGTCCTCCAGAAGTGTCATGCCCAATTTTCTGAAGAACCGCCAGACTGATTTCCAGAGTGGTTGTACCAGCTTGCAATCCCACCAGCAGTGTAGGAGTATTCCTCTTTCTCCACATCCTGACCAACACCTGTTGTCTCCTGAGTTTTTAATCTTAGCCATTCTGACTGGTGTGAGGTGAAATCTCAGGGTTGTTTTTATTTGAACTTCCCTAATGACTAATGATGTTGAACATTTCTTAAGGTGCTTCTCAGCCATCTGAATTTCTTAAGGTGAAAATTCTTTGTTTAGCTCTGTACCCCATTTTTAATAGGGTTATTTGGTTCTCTGGGGTCTAACTTCTTGAGTTCCTTGTATATATTGGATATTAGCCCTCTGTCGGATGTAGGGTTGGTGAAGATCTTTTCCCAATTTGTTGGTTGCTGTTTTGTCCTTTTGATGGTGTCCTTTGCCTTACAGAAACTTTGTAATTTTATGAGGTCCCATTTGTCAATTCTTGATCTTACTGCCAGTGAGCCAAGTACACACGCCTCCTACAAATCAGAGATGGCTGCCTTCAAAGCACAATATAAACTGAAAGCAAACTGAAATCCCTATCTGGCTATCTTTTTTTAATTAACCATCCTCAGAGTCCTTGATAATGAGCTCAACTCATTGGCAGAGACTTCTGATGTCCCCCACTTTGGAGAACTGTAGGAACTAGCCACACTTGATATCAAAATCTATGAACCCCACTCAATGGCAACAAAGGGAATCCAGACAGCAAAATAGTCATGTTTCATGCTTTTCTGAAAGGTTTGGAAGCTATGCCTGCTTAATCCACAAGGTCACATGACCACTCAACTCAATTAAAAGCCCAGCCTATGAAAAATGTCCAATATTCAAACGAAAGACTTGAGAGCAGAAACAGTCAAGCAGAAGAAAGAATCAGTGGCCTGGAAGACAGAACAGTTTAAATTATCTAGACAATGAACAAAAAGAATGAAAGAATGAAAAAGATGCCCATGGGATTTATGAGAAAATCTCAAGAGATAATGTTTTCAAATAACAAGAATTATTTAGGTAGAAGGAAAGAGAAAAGAAAGTACATTTAAATAAATAATAGCTGAAAAATTAGTCTGGAGATATAAGCTAACATCTAGGTAATTGGAGCACAAAAAGTCCTGTCAAAACCAACCCAAGAAATTCATGAAGACACATTGTAATAAAAAGCAAAAACCATAATCTTGAAAGTAGTAAGACATGAGAAATGCATTACGTATGGGTTAGTGCCAATAAGAACACTAGTGGATTCTTAGCCATTGCCTTGCAAGTCAAAAGAGAATGAAAAGAACTTAAAATATATCTATCCAACCAAAGAATATTACTCAACAAAGTCACCTTTTTATTTATTTATTTTTTTGAGACACAGTTTCTCTGTATAGCCCTGGCTGTCCTGGAACTCACATTGTAGACCAGGCTGGCCTTGAACTCAGAAATCTGCCTGCCTCTGCCACACAAGTGCTGGGATTGAAGGCATGTAACACCACTGCCCGGCAAAGTAGTCTTTTAAACTGAGGGAGAAATAAGGGTCTTTATTTAAGACAAACAAACTTAAGCTAGTTGATTCCTAATAAGCCTACTTCTACTTCCTAATATATCTACTTCACAGATTCTTGCTAATGAGAATTATTTAGACCACTGATTGTTTGAGCATTCCCCTATACATGGTCCCTCACCCATTTGCACATAGTCAGCTATAACTGGACTTGAGATATTAATAATAATAAAAATTGAGACCTGAGGCTAAGAGAGAGGTGAGTTTCCAAGTCTAAGCAAAAATATACCTTATACATGTATAAAACATTCAATAAGATCAGTATCTAAAAAAACATAATTATATTAAGGGCAGAGACTGAAAATAAAGTGATAGTAATTTTTTAAGAATTATTTCTTTATTTTATGTATAGGAGCACACTGTAGTTGTCTTCAGACACACCAGAAGAGGGGATCAGATCCCTTTACAGATGGTTATAAACTACTATGTGGGTTCTGGGAACTAAACTGAGTACCTCCAGAAGAGCAGTCAGTTCTCTTAACTGCTGAATCATCTCCCCAGCCTCCAGGATAGCAAATTTAAAAAAGAAAAAAGAAAAAGAAAAAAAGGAAAAGGAAAAGGAAAAGAAAAAGAAAGAGAAAAAGAAAACAATGAGATAGGTACACTTACTCCAGACAACATAAAATATTTTGTCAAAAACAATTTTAAAAAGAAAAATATCAATGGTGATATAATAATGACAAAATTTTTGTCTACCAAGAGTGTGAGAGCATGGAACTATTTACAAAGAAACATGTGCCCAATATCAGGCTTACCTGCATAATTAAGGCAAATGTTAAAGAATCAGAAGGAAGAAATCGATTCTAATGCAATCATTGGCAGGAATTTCTATGACCATTTTCAATATTAGACTCAAATGAGCCAATGAGTCAGGTAGGAAAAGCAGTTGTGATGTTAGCAGAGAAACCCACTGAAGTGGTCCCAGAGGTCACTAACTGGAGGGGAAAGTAAAAAATATGGAAATAAAATTATCAGCTGATCATTTTTTAAAAGTGAAAATCATCATTAATAGACAAAAACATAGCATAAGGAAGGCCTTAGGCATGAAGGAAAAAGCCAAGGCAGTAGCACATTCAGACATATGAAACCTAACAATCACTACAAAAATATCTATGAACCTTGGAATATGCTCTGGACAAAGCTCTTATCACCTCCGTATTTTTTAAAATAACAGTAAAAATACAAAGTCAATGGAAATGAATTGTAAATATAGAATATATACAATAAAAAAATAGGTTTTGAAAAAAAAATACAAAGTCAAATCTAAATGTACTTGACAGCAAGTAATAATAAAAATTAATTCAGAAACCAGTGACAAAGTATAAAATTACAATACAGAGAACTAGTCACAGATGTTTCTCTAAAATAATAATAAAATAATATTATATAATATTAAATAATAATAATATTATTATTATTATTATTATTATTATTATTAGTCCCTAGGGAACCAAAAATGACATACATTCATAAATTTATACATCAAAAGGAAATTGTTACAAGACTGTTCAGTAAAATCTACACCGTTATGGAACACATTTAAACTAATTCCGGGCTGGCGTGGTAGCTGAGTTGACAAAGTGCTAGCACAAGAACCTGAATTCAGTCCCCTAGAAACTGCAGACTAAAAGCTGAGTGTGGTGCCAAACACTAGTGATCACTCTACTGGTGGGACAGAAAGGTTGAGCCTTTGGATTTGCTTACCTGGGATAAGGTTCAGGCCATTAAGAGATTCTGTCTCCAAAAATAAGGTAACCAGCACCTGGGGAATGAGAAGAGAGGTTGTCCTTTGATCTCCACATGTTTGTATACATACACACATACACCATCCCAACATATAAGTGTGCTTACATACCTACACATGACTATACAAGCACATACACATAGATTCCAAAATGCTGGAAAACCTAGAATGAACAAATATATTCCTAAACACTTACATTATATCAAAAATAAATCAGGAAGACAGAACTAAGTTTAGAGGATCCATAAAAATCAAGAAAGTTTCATGCAGTAATGAAAAATTCCTACATAACAGAAAGACCAGAATAGGACAGAAACACTCCTTTACATCAAACTTTCAAAGAAAATCTAAAAACAATACTTCTTATGTTACACAAAATAAAAAAGAAAGAAGACTATGAAACTCAATTACCAAAGTCAATAATATCCTGGCACCAATTGTATAAGGACACAACAATGATGACAATAATGACAATGATGATGATGATGATGATGATGATGATGATGATGATAATTTCTTTCATGAACTTAGGTGCATAAATTCTCAACAAAATACTAGAAACTATAATGGATTAGGACGGGTTACTATTGATATAATGAAACCTTGCCCAAAAGCAACTTAAAGAGAAAGGGGTTTATTTCTATATATAATAATTCATCATTAAAAAATAGGGCAGGAAGCTGATGCAGAGGTCATAGAGGGATGCTACTTACTGATTTGATTCCCATGGCCTGCTTTCTTACAGAACCCAAAACTACCCTCTCAGGGGTGGTTCTACCTACAAAGGGCTGAGTGCGCCCACATCACACACTAAGAAAATGCTCTACAGGTTTACCTACAGCCCAGTGTTATGGAGGCTTTTTCTCAATTAAGGTTCCTTTCTCACTGATGAATCTAGCTTGTGTCAAGTTGATAGAAAACTTGCCAACACATTTCTCAAGAACACAGTAAGATCGTGTTTACAATTAAGTTTCTTCATAGAGATAAGGGAATAGTTTAAAATATGTAAATAAATAAAGGAAATATATCATAAACACAGACTTAAAGATATAAATCACATGATCATATTAAGAAATGCAGAAAAGTAGGTTGATAAAATTCAACATGGCTTCATAATAAATGTTGTGATGGATGTAGGAGCAGGTGACTATAACGGAACATACTAAAGGCTGTGCATGGCCAGGACACGGCTCATTGCCTTAAAACACTTGCTGTACAAGCATGATGGCCTAAGTTCTAAATGCGGAGTCCACACAAACCACAACAGAAACAGTTGGAGTCAGCGACAAACATCTGTAATCCCAGCCACTTGGTGGGCAGAGACGGAAGAATCATCTGCACACTTGCAGGCCAGCTACCTTGAAGTATGTAGGACACCAAGAACAATAAGAGAGAGACCTTGCCTCTGATCTACACATGTACATTATAGCCAGTGCATGGAAGCACACACACACACACACACACACACACACACAGAGAGAGAGAGAGAGAGAGAGAGAGAGAGAGAGAGAGAGAGAGAGAGAGAATAAATCGAGCAAAGTTCCGTTAAAGGCTATATAAGACAGACATACAGCTAACACAGGGAAATAATGAATACATTTCCCCTAAATATGGAAAGATACAAGGATGTCCATTCTCTCTACTCTTACACTATACAGAGCTTTAAATTTAGCTAGAAAAAAAAATAAAACAGAAGAAGGAAATATAAGAAATACATAGGAAAAGGAGTAACTAAACTATTCATATGCAGGAAGTATAGTTCCATATTTTAAAAGCCTACAGACTCTAGAAAACTCTTATATCTGATAAATATTTTCATCAATGTAGCAGGATAAAAGTCAACATCAAAAAAAAAAAACCCAGTAGATTTTATGTATACCAATAGTGAATTTGCCAAGAAAGAAATTAGGAAACATAATATTTTCACAATAGCCACAAAATTTAAAACAAAATTTCTAGGAATAAATCTAAGCAAGAAAAAGAAGGGACTCTAGTAAGGAAATTTTGAGATGCCCAAAAAGAAAACCAAAGCAGCAACCATGAAAGAAGGACACTAGACGATGATCAATGAAGTTAGTGTAGTGAAAATAGCTATCCTGCCACAAGTAATCTACAGATTCAACACAGTCCCCACCAAAATTCCATTTTAGTCTTCACAGACCTGGTGGTGTGGGAGTGTGGGTATCCTAAACTTCTTATAAAATAGAAAATCCTACAAATTGCCAAAGCATAAATATAGCCACTGTTGCTGTGGTCACTATATCTGCCTTCAAATAATACTACAGAACTAGGGAAACGAAGACAGCATAGAACCAACACCAAATAAGATGTTTAAGCCAATGGACGAGAAGAGAGGATCCAGAACAGAACCACATGGCTGCAGTCAGCTAATTTTATTTTATACTTGTTTTTAAAACATACACTAGAAAAAGAAAAAAAAAGCCCTCATAATTCCACATCCCTCAACCTCGATAAACATCTATTCAAAGTGGAACAAAGACCTTAATCTACAGTAAAACCTTTCTGAAAAGGATTCCATTCACACAGAAAATAATGCCAAGAATTGACAGATGGAACTGTGCAAAATTAAAGACGCTTCTTCAGAGCAAAAGAACTAATCAGCAGGGTGAAAAGACACCCCACACAGTGGAAGAAAGCTGTTGGCAACTAACATCCAGACACCGAGTTAATACCCAGAATGCACACAGAAGTAACAAACAAAGCATCCAAAAATATTCCAGTCAATATATAGGCTAATGAACTGAGTAGACAGGCCTCAAAAGAAGAAACAGAAATGACCAATAAATGCTTTTTAAAGTACTCCAAGTCCTTAGCCATCAGCTAAATGCAAATTTAAAAAAAACTACTTTGCTTAGGTCGGTGACAAGGAGGCCATCACAGTATCTCAGGGCTGGGCTGATGGCAGTGGAGGTTCAAAGTAAAGTCAGGAGGCATCCAGAGACCTGCCAACTGCCATCCAGTGAGATCCATTACAATGCGCATGTGTGATGGACACATGGGAGAGAAGAGAAACAGAACAGCATTGTGAAGGGAGATGGCACTGGAGTTGCCGGGAGAGGAGAGGAACAGCCTGTGTGAGTAGCCAGCCCAGGCACTTGAGGTCATGGTGAAATCCCAACGCTTGCTTCCCCTGAGGGCCATGTCTGGGTCCATGGCTATGTAGCAGCAGGGGGTCAACGTCGTTGTTCATGGTTCAAGTGACCACTAGAGCCCATGGGGACTCCCTGGTCTTTGGCAACTGCCAGGGTCCACGTGGATGTCCAAGGGCTGTGCAAAACTGGCCCAGTCCCTTACTGACGGTGGCACTCAGGAGAGCTAGTCCCACCTCTGACCAGTGAGAACAGTTCAGAGAGCAGGCCCTGGGCCTCAGTTTGGCAGCACATTACAGCTGGCTCTGGTAATAGGGGTGCCAGTGTGGGTGCACCAGCCCTGAGGACTGGAGCCCAGGAGTGCCAGTCCTGTCACTTCTTTCCATGAGGTGGCCTGGGCACAGGGGTGATGCTTTCCCCCTTCCTCTCTTGCCTACTGCAGGAGTCAAGAAAGCTGAACATGGGAGCAGAATTCTGGAAGGGAGGCTTTGCACCTCACCTGGGCAGTGCAGGTAAGCTGACCAGAGGGAGTGTGCAAGGGAGAGCTGGCCCCAGCACTTATTTCCCATGAGTTGGCTTGGATGTAGGGATACCTTCACACCCCTCACCATCTAGAGTAGTCAGCAGAGCTGGCCCCAGCACTTATGAGGTGGCTTGGATGTAGGGATGATGGCTTCACACACACACACACCTCATCACATCTAGAGTAGTCAGCAGAGCTGGCCCCAAGGTTATCGGAGCAGGAATGCTGGCCCTCCTTCTCACTGCTGGGAGAGCAGGCCATGCATACATATGTCTTACCTGGGCAACACAGTAGGCGTGGCCCTAATGGAGAAGGCATGGGTGAGCTAGCCCCCAAGGTGTCAGAATGGAGAGCAGGAGAGCTGGCCCACCCACTTGCTGGCCATAGCACTTGAATGAGTGGACCCCACACCTGGGCGAGGCAACACAGTAGAGCTGGCTCCGGAGGCTTGGTGTGGGTGAGCCATCCCCAAGGGCTTGAGAGCAGGAGAGCTGCCCATGCCTCCCACTGACCCCGGTGGTCACTAGAGCTGTGTTCTCACCCCAGTGGTCTGGATAAGGGAGAGTCAGCAGGGCAGCCACCTCAGCTACCTCTCGGGCCCAGATCCAGGGCTTTGAGTTGGGCCTGGCAAAATCTACATCATCTGTGAACTGTTGGGGTCTGTGAAAGGGCTGGTCCTGCTGACACGAAGCTGCAGGTACTCCGTGATATACAGCGACAGCAGGATAACTGGGAAGAGTTCCAATGAGGAGCCAATATCAGCGGCGTCACAGCAGCCAGAGACCTCAAACCAGACAATGATTCATTACAGTGAACATTCGAGATTGCGTGGACAGAGGGGTATATTATGGGCCACACTGCAACATACTGCAGCTTCCACGGTGAGATGCTTTCTGTGCTTTGTTTTATTAGTGTGTGTGTGTGTGTGTGTGTGTGTGTGTGTGTGTGTGTGTTGGGGAGGTAGGTTGTATGGACGGAGGTCAGATACAAGGGGACTCGGAGATGAGAGGGACTGGGGTACATGATCTGAAACTCACATAGAATGAATAAAAAGAAAAAAAATACTGCTTTGAGAGTCTGCCTCATCTCAGAATGTTGATCATCCAAAAGAGGAATGACGACAAATCCTGCGGCAGGTGTGGGGAAGGAACCTTCGCTTGTGTCTCGTGTCATCACCATAGAAATTAGTGCAGAGGCTCTTAAAAAGCTAATGAGACACCCATTGTGTGATTCAACACTACCACTCTCTGTCATATGCCCCCAAACACTCTATATCCTATCTCAGAGACACTGACCTCTGTGTTTGTTTCTGAATATTCACAATACTAGGAAATTGAATCAGCAAAGATTTCCAACTACAGCTGAACAGAGAAAGGAAATGCGGTATTGAGATTTTTGTCCAGTTGTAAAGAAAAAGGAAATCACAATAGTTACAGGCAAATTGATAGAGCACATTTTCTCTCTTGTGTAGGTCTTAAATTTAATTTTAATTTTAATATAGGTTTCCAGGAGTAAGGGTTTAGGGAAAGACAATAGCAAAGGGACCATGACAGAGGGGAAAGTAGCCTTAAAGAAGGAAGGACAATGACGGCCCTGGGAGGAAGCAGCCATGGGTGGGGAGAAGAGCAGGGAGGAGAATCAACACAAACCGTTTCTTCAAATGTAATAATAAACGTTCTCAATTTTATATGCTCATCTTAAAAGTAAGTTGAGGTGACTCAAGTACAGTTATGAGAAAGGAATAAGTTTGAGGATTCTTATTTACATCTATATACAACGTGGCGAATACAGTTAGCAGGGGTGGCTCGTACATTTTGAAATCCCTAAAACCATTTTTCAAAGGTTCTCATCGCAGAAAGCAAGTATCAAAGGTCAAATGTGTTGATTAGTCTAAGTATTTAACACCTTTTCTTAAATTGTATTGTCATTGTGTGCCCCATGTGGAGAAAAGAAATCCTTGAAGGTTGTTGGTTTAAAATAAAAACCAGTGTAGCCTTTAGGGAAAAATAACATATACATTACATGTAAAGTGTTAAAAGCAGAGTTTGGGGTTCTTAGCTAGCATATACACTCTGATTTCTTCTTTAGATATGACAAAAGAAAACAAATGAAAATGGAAGGCTCTCCCAGAGAGTGAAGCCAGAAACCTCAAGAGTCACAGAGAGCATCAGCGGGATCCCAGTGGTGATGTGCACCTCTGCTTCATGTTAGAAGTCCTCACAGGCATAACCTATGGGAGCACAGAACTGCTCATCTCAGTGCCTTCCACAGCCTCCCATTCCTCTCTTTTCCCATAGACTTTAGCGTAGACACACTACTCGATATTTATCTTTCACATTCCTCTGCAAACAGCCCTGATGCTTCTTGAACTAAAAGCTTTATATTTATATATTTCACGTGTCTAATGCAGCTTTTAGTTCAAGAAGCATCAGGCCGATACTTGCACACCCTGCCATGCAGTCCTGGCCTTCGAGCCTGTCTGGGTGGCACTGTTGTTTCTTTTGGAAGACAGAAGGTATATTGGGACAGGCAAAGGGCAAGTGAAGTCCAAACAAGATATTAATGTTGAATTTATTGTTTTCAAAAGAGTGTGGTTCTTTTGGTGGAATTATTATCATTATCTGCCCTACTAGGATCATTCACAATCACATGACCTTATTATCCAATAAAATGGGAATTAAAAAACAAACTTGTGGCACTGAGAAGCTTTAAGAGATATTAAAAGTCTCGCATGTCTTCTGCTATCCTCTGCCTCAAATTGGGCAGTGGCTCAAACGGGAGTTCCCCTATCAGCCTAGTACCCAAATCATAAGCAGTGGACTACAATTGACATATGACACGAGTGATTAATGGATCCTTGATGGTTCAGAAAACACTATGAATGTGATCATGAGGTCGGATATCTAGTATAATATCTAGTATAATAATCAAAATCGTCTCATGTAGCTGTAATCGGAAATAACAAGTGGCCCCTCCTCCTGATGAGATGACCCCAGAGCCAGAGCCAGTAGACACATTTTGATTAATTTACTTCAATAAAAAGTCCTAAATCATAGACTAATGCAAAAACTATTCTGTATTCAGTTGTAGTTTAAGATGGATGTGCTGAATGCTGAATTTTATACTTGGGAACAGCTGCAAGGACCAGAATTCCACATGGCACGGGATGAGTCCAGAAAAGGGGCAATTATTCACTTGAAACAAATTAAAATCACTTCATAACAAAAGTGGTAGAGATAATCTGTGCTCCAATCTGGTGAAATGTTAGGGTTACAATTCGTTCATCACAAATTATAAAATTTCAATATGACACATAAGAGAAACTAAATGAGCTTTTGACATCATGGTAATGTATTTAATGATCGTATTGTGTAAAGAACTTGCATCTGGAGCCTGACATGACTTACCTGCAACACCTTTCTCACAAATTCATGGTTCAGGCACAAATCCATTATGCATGCATCACCTCATATTTCTAAAGCAAAACCACAAAACTAATCCTCATAACTCACGCCAGAGCAGAAGTTTGAACTTATAATAAACAAGATGCATACATGCACAAGTCAGAAAAATAAAAACCTCTAGTAAATATCTGGCACAGAGGAGGAAGGGCTATGGGTAAAAATACCAGAACCCTTGTTCCCTCTGTATAAACTAAAATGATGATGCATAAGTGTCATTTGCAGTATGAGTAAAAGCATATTACTAAAGTTCCTACATACATACAGTTATAGAGTCCAGCAAGACATCCCTTCCTTCTTGTTAGTGTTGAAGGGAAAATGGCCAATATGAGTCAGAGGCTGCGCTGTGTTGTTGCAGGCCAAATGGCACTGCAGCTGATGCTATGGCTCAAATCCTTTTATTCCACCCACTGTACTGTTGCATGTGGAAGGGGTTTGCAGTGATTGGACAGAGACTCCGAATTGAAGACTAGCAAATAAGACTCCACAACTAAGCTAAGCAATATGCCTTTGAGAGCTGCTCTCGGTGGCGGAAGACATGCCTCTGAATATGCAAATAATGTCAGTACTGCTCATGCAACCCACCTGAGGAGCTGTTAGGTGTTGAGGCTTGTTTCCTGATCCACATACTCACCTACAGGGAAGGAACAGGCAATAAGGAACACAGATGCTGCCAAGAAGGCAAAACACAAGAGAACAGCCTTGTACAAGTAATGAATAAATTTAGTCACAGTTTTCCTTCCAGCTTGGTATTACTAAGAACACTACGCTCAGCCTACAATATGCCAGGAGCTTCCCAAATATCATACCCAATTATATATTTTCAGTACATTGTGTGGACAGAAAATGAGTCACGCATTTATGGTGTGAAATAAATGTCATTTTTATCTGGCAAAGCAGGAGACGAAAGAAAAAAAACAGCTTTAGACAAAAGTTAAAAAGAACCACAGAATTGGCAGAGCAAAGCAAATGGTAAAGACCAACATGAATATCCAAAGGGGTGCATCCCAAGCAAAGGTCTTTTCTGTATTTGGCTACTGCTTGGTCATGTATTGGATAGTGGCCAAAGCAATGAATGCAGCCCAAGGAGGCAATGCAGATTCATCAATGTCCCAACAACCCCGCCAGAAATCACAATCCTTCTTGTGCTTAAGATACAGTTGAGTGAATGGGGGAACACCTTAAGGAATGGGAATCAGCGGCGTTCAGAAAATATTTATAAGACGTATAGAAATTCAGATTTCAAGCCTTCTCATGCAGCCCCAAGAAACAAAACAAGAACGCTAAGAATGGACTTCACAAAAAGGTGGATTTTCCAAAAGTCATTGTCATCCTCTTTAATTCACTTCTGGTCACGGATGTTAGAGTTGACCCCATAATGTGAGGCTTTTCATTTGCAATCTTGCTTCCTTGGTGACACTTTTTTCTATGACAACAGATCAATGTTTTCACATTGCCTATGTGTCTTCTGTGAGGATTGGAGCCTCCTGCTCTGCACATTCCCAGAGGAGGCTAAACAAAGCAATGCGCGGACTCTGGGTCCCTCTCACACGCCATAAGCATGCGTCCCATTCCCTCATAGAGCACCCTGTGTCATGCTTGTTTCGCTTTTTCATTGCGTGCCTTTTGTTGGTGATTTATAAATCACATTGCCCAAATGCTGCTTATTTCTTCTAAGCATAAGAGGACTACCTTAATGAAAAAAAAATACAGATCATTTCATCAAGGCAAGGATTACAGGACTCTGATAAAAATAAAACAAAAATATGATATAAATAAAATATCTTATGCTTGTCAAAATATTAACAATAACACAATGTCTTCATTTATTCATAAAAGTGTAACCAGAGTTTGAAAGATACTTCACCCTGTATTTTTCTGAGAGGTAATAATCCAATGTTCACAAATTCAATCTCAAGGGCCACTCTGTAAGCCATAGCCACTATAAATAAGGAGGATTATCTGTGTTTAAATAGTGATTTGGTAACCTCTTAAGAATGAGTGAGCTAAAGAAGCCACAAATCAGATCAAAACACAGGAGAGAGACCACCTAATATCTTCCATACTCAAATTCTATTTTTGGAGAATAATATACCCAAGCATTTGACCACTCAGTGTGGAATTAGATCATTTATTAAGTTCTCTCCACATATCAAAGTCTATGTTTATGCATGCAGCTCAAAGAAGTGGCTGGATCTCCATTTTGTATTTGCATTTTGTAGCGATTTCAGATTTCCTGATTTTCTTCTCAGTCATAAAGTCCTAGTGTTCATATAAACATTGTTTTCATAATTCTTGTTGATTGACTTCTAACATCAAATCCCCAATCTCTTTCTCTTCACTCTCCCTCCCTCCTTCTCTCATCAACTTCCATGGGTCACTCTCAGTTATTCTTTTAATTATTTTATACTTTTAAAACTGGCATCAAGTTTGTAACTGGTTGTGTTTAAGGATGACAAATGGCACATGAAGTTCCTCCTTTATGTCAAACATTTCATACTTCTAAAAGAAAAAATAAGCCTCCATTACTTTTGCTCTCCTCCTATAACACGGCTTCTTCCAAAGTATTAATAATCTCCTCCATGTTGTTCTACCCAATGTGCTATGCACCTGCTGTCAAAGGTAATGTTTATAAAAATGTCTCCAGGGTATCTTCATCAACATTTATGTAACCTTGTTTATAAGAAAGACTTCTTAGATTCCTTAGTAATTTCTCAAAAACTCAAAGTAACATCAAGTCACTTTTTAAGCAATTCATAGCTGTGTGGGGAAGCAATGGACTATGAATCACCCTGGCCTGGGTTAACATGCAGTCCCTCAACTGAAAAAGCTGAACAGGGACCACTTAGCTATTCTCCTATGAAAGGATGATGAAAAGAGAGAAGAGGAAGGAGATGGAAAATGGAGGGGAGGGATTGATAGGAGATGGAATGGAACAGGATGGAAAGTAAGGAGAGAGAACTGTCAATTTAATATCATATGGTCTTGTACAAGAAAATACTGGGTTGTAGGTTTAGATGCTTCTAAAATGAAAGCAACTGACAGTACAGTGTAGAGACCAAATCACAGTTATAATAAAGCAACAACCAGAGAAATAACACAGTATAAGGAGCAAAATAAAAAGAAATCATAAATAGACTAATTCAAATCAAGCAACTCAAATCATTGCACCTGTATTTTTCTATTCCATTAGGATCAGAGTATCTGGAGGGTAAGTAATAGGATTTAATCACCTGTGAACTCACACTGCCTTGAATGCAAGTGCCTGTTGAGAATAATTGAATTGAAGCATGTTATTATTGAGTTATACATATCAGTATTTTTTCAAAAAAACTGGCATGGACAAAAGAAGCTGCAGGACAGATGTGATTAGAGTAAGTGGCCTATCTTCCATCTATGGTATCTTGCCAACCCACAAGATAAGCATGGAAAAAATACACATATATTACTACAAATCTAAATAGAAATGTATCGTTCTTTTTTACCTGAAAAAATAGTTACTAATCTATCTTTAAATAAGGAAAAATGTATTTCCTGTAAGTTTAAAATTAGAATACTGTTTAGAATCAGAAGAACATGTGAGTGCACCAATATGTCTGCCAGCTGAAAAGCTGCACTACCTAAAAGCAGGTCCTGAAGACTCATTCAACAGCCCCCTCAACCACCTCACTGCTTGCACAGCCCCTCCCCCAATTCTGTCAAAGTTCTGCTGCTCAGATGAATGTCACATCAGTCAAAAGAACAGGTATAGGCCACACCAGACAAAAGAACAAAGACACCCTGTTTTACCAAAGGCCAAGCTAGCTATTAAAACTCAAGCCTCCAATTTGGTCAGAGATTCTTTATTTGAATCAGAAGCCAAGCCAGCTGCCAAAATTTCAGGCCACAAAGGGCAGAAGACCAAAGAAGAAATTGAAACCTAGGAACCTATCCAACAAAGACAAACTCAGAAATCAACATCTAGACCTATCACCCCGAACCAAGACACTAAAATTCTGGAGTAAGAATACAACAACCAAAAGGGGCTAGATAGATTTCATGCAGAGTCTAAGAGACCACGGCTGCTTACTCAGACTTCTAGACCAACCAAAACTTTCAATAACTGTAGATGGATAAAACAAAATTTCATGGCAAAGTCAAATTTAAGCAATATCTATCCAATTCTAGCCCTATACAAATTACTAGGAAAAAAACAAAAATGCCAACACAAGAAGAAATAAATAATCTCATAACAGCAAAACCCAAAGAAGGGACACACACACACACACACACACACACACACACACACACAGAGAGAGAGAGAGAGAGAGAGAGAGAGAGAGAGAGAGAGAGAGAGAGACCTACTACTACTCCAGAAACAATAACAAAAGCAGGAATAAACAATCATTGGTCATTGATATCTCTCAATATCAATGGTCACAACTCCCCAGTAAAAAGACACAAGCTAACAGAATGGAGGCAAAAGCAGGATGCATTCTTCTACTGCATAAAGAAACTCATCTCAACATCAAAGATAGACATTACTTCAGAGTAATGGGATGGAAAAGTATTTTCTAAGCAAATGGACCCAAGAAGCAAGCTGGTGTAGACATTCTAATATCTAATAAAACAGACTTCAAACTAAAAATCCACCAAGATAAGATCTCATTTCTGAACATCTGAATGCCCCAAACACAAAGGAACCAGCATTTGCACAAGAAATGTTACAAAAGCTTAAAACACACATCAGAGCCCACACATGGTATCCTTCAACATCCCAGTCTCACAAATTAAACAAACAAAAATGTTTGTAATCCAAACAAAAACTAAACAGAAATGATGGAACTAACAGACATTATGCTTCAAATGGATGTAACAGATACTACAGAAAAGTTTACTTAAATCCAAAAGAATACACCTTCTCAGGACTTAATGGAACTACATACTCAGTCACAAAGCAAGTATCAATAGATAAAAGAAATGACAAATAACCCCCTGTATGCTGTCGAACCATCATGGATTAAAACTACATATCAACAGCAAAAGAAAGCCTATAAAATGATGAAAATGAACAACTCCATACTGAGGGACATATGCATCAAGGTATAAAATATAGAAACTAAAGAATTTCTAGACTGCAATGGGAATGAAGACACAGCATACCCAAACTTTCATACACAATGAAAGCAGGTCCAAGAAGAAAGTTCAGAGCACTAAGTGCCTTCACAAGGAAATCAGAGAAGGCATATACCCAAAGAATACTCCATTCAGAAGGACACTTGCCCAATGATGTTCATAGCAGCTTTATTCATAATATCCAGAAACTGAAAACAACCTACATCCTTCTCAACTGAATAATGGTTAAAGAAAATGTGGCACATTTACACAAGAAATGTGGTACATTGCTCAGCTGTTAAAAACAATGGCATCAGGAAATTTGCAGTGAATGGTTGGAACTAAATATATATATATAATTCTGAGTGAGACCCAGACTCAGAAAAACAAATATGGTAGACACTCACTTAAAAGTGGATGTTAGCTATAGCATAAAAGACAATCATGCTACAGTCCACAGACTTAGTGAGACTAAGTAACAAGTTGGGCTTTAAGTAGTCATATGAGGATCTCCTTGGAAAGGAAAGTAGAATGTATTTTGCAGATGACCTGGGGACAGGGGGTGGAAGGGGAAGCAGAAAGTATTGGAAGAAATGACTGGAATTGGGATCCAGATAGAAACTTATTTAAATGGAAATTCCATGGAGTCTACAAGAATAACCTTAGCAAAGACTCCTTGTAATGGGAGACACAGAGCCAATTGGCCATTTTCTTTAACAAGACAAGCCTCAAGGGGAGGGATTGAGACTCTAATACAGCCACAAAACATTTGACCTACAGTTCGTCCTTCCTGCAGAGTATGCTGGGACTGGAACCTAGCTGAATCATCATTAAGAAGGCCAGCAAGACTTCCTCCAGGAACTTATGGGAGCAGAAGTAGAGTAGGACAGCAAAACATTAGATGGATCTCAGGGAGTCCTGCTGATAATGGGGAGGAAAGATTGGAGAAACGAAAAGGAAGGAACCAAGAGAACACAGCCCACAAGAATCCACTATCCAGGACTCATGGGAAATTCCAGAGATCATGGAACCTATAGAGGTCTGACCAAGGTCCCAAATACAAATATGTTATGGCTGAGCAGCTTCATGTTCTCATGGGATCAGGAAACTGTCTCTGACTCATTTGCCTATTTGTGGGGCCCTTTTCTTCTTACTGGGTTGCTTTGTCCAGTGTTGGTATGATGGTATGTGCCTGGTCTTATTGTATCTTGTAAGGCAGTGTTTGTTGGATGTCCCTGGGGGGACTGGTCTTTTCTGAGGGGGAAGACATAAATATAGGGGAAAGAGGAAGGAGAGGATCTGCAATTGGATATAACATGAAAGAAGAGTAAAAATTAATTAATTAATTAATTAATTAATTAATTGACAATGCATCTTTAAAAAATACTGATGTTTAATATAACACAGGCAAAAACTCAATGCTTTGCAACTATAATCATTTGATTTTATAATGAAGCTAAGAATGGTCATAAATGTTCACATTATTCAAATGAATATTAGTCATGTCCAAAAGCACGTGTCCATCATTTCCTCTACTTCATCTAAAACTAGTGTGTCATTAATGAATTATAATATTATTTAAACCAATTAATTTTATAAGGAAAATTGAGAATACAATGAATATAGCTGTCTTTCAGTATATAATGTAATGCAATCAAGGATCCCTGCAAATACCAACACCCAGAGGGTGCTTTAGTTCCAGTTCTTTTGGGATGTAAATGTTATATAAATCATTATGCAACCGTATTGTCTAGCAATAATGACATGGTTAATAGGAAATAATTTTTTCTAATTTAACTTATATTAAATTGTATATATGAAAACTACATATACATCATTTATCATTTCCACAACTCTCTCTCCCCCTGCAATATCCATATCCCCCTCTTATGACTTCATTGTTATTATATAGATACACAAATACCCCCCAGTGAGTGCATTTAGTGTTGCTCCTATTTGAAGAATAAAATAATATAAAATAATATACCACGAATTTTGTGTCTATAAATAAGTTCTCTCTCTCTCTCTCTCTCTCTCTCTCTCTCTCTCTCTCTCTCTCTTTCTCTCTCTCCCTCGCCTATAGCTCTTCATCAATGGGTGGTGCCTTGTGAAATCCATCCCATCCTCCTGCTCTGTCCATGCTGGTGTAGCATAGCAACTGGTACTGTCACTATGCAGACCATTTCCATGGAACCGTATTGTCTCAACAATGTCAAAGTCACAGTTCCCTGTCATGCTAGAAAATAAATCTAACAACCGGTACCCTGGTCCTCTGCCTCTTTCAATCTTGCATACCCATTTTCACGATTTTTTTTCTGAGCCTTTGGTATAAGGATTGAACTGCAAAATTTATCAACTGAGCCTGGTCACCTCATGGCCATTTCCTTTCAACATTTTGACCAACTGTAGATTTCTGTACCTGTCTCCAGGTGTTCTAAAGAGAAGTACCTTTGATGAGGGGTGAGTGCTACACTCAATTGTGAGGATAAGTATTCAGAGACGTTAGAATTATACTAGTACAGGAAAATGCCAGAAGTGGGTTCTTCTCTGATGTACATCTCTAGCCACTGGTAATTGGCTAGGCTTACAGAATTAGTCATGAATATTCTCATATCCGTGGGCTTTAAGTCCAACTGAACAGCTGTTGCCTACCCCAAAATAACTAACGATGCTACCATTCCATCACAGGGAATATCTTGTCATTCTGGTAACTGTAGTGGTTCATCTACTTTATATCTCAGTAGAACTACTGATTGCTTTGCTCCTCAGGATGCATGAGCAGCACGTTCAAATACCATGAGAGCGAGTACTCAGGGAGGAAACTGACAGGCCTAGACACTGCTTTCCAAATAGTTTTGAATAGCATTTGGTATAACCTTTGGATCACAAATACAGAGAAGCAGAAAATTAAACTTTTGCCGTTTACATCATAGATTTGCTCATTTGGGGACTTAACAAATACTTATTTAAAAGTTCCTGCACACTAGGTAAGAGAATCAAAAATTTTATAAATTACAATTGCTAGTCTAAGAGATTATAATCTTTTTCAGAAAGAGAACCAGTTAAATATTGTGGGGAAGTATCATGTCCTACATTTTAAGTCAGAAACCAGCACAACCTGGGAGGGTGAGAAGGATGGACAGGTACACATCAATGACCTCATAGGTAAGTTTCCTCTTACTGTCCTCTATCCATAATTGATAAGGATGTTATCTAAAGAAGATTTAAACCAATATCCACTGCTCATATTTAAACTGACAATGTTGTTTATGCTGCCCTAGGCTATCATAAGTGTTTAGCACTAGTAATTTCCAGAATTAGGTCCACCATGCATCACTGTAGTAGTTATAACTGATAAGAAAAAAGTAAAGCTTTAGGGGCAGTCTCTATTAGTTATGTGATCTTAAATCAATGCTTCCCTGTTTTGGGTGCAAATTAGAAATACCTGAGTACTGAAGTTTCCCCAGCATGCAATATGGATACATGCTCCACTATGTTCATAGCAGCCTTATATATAATAGCCAGAAGCTGGAAAGAACCCAGATGCCCCTCAACAGAGGAATGGATACAAAAAATGTGGTATATATATATATATATATATATATATATACACATATATATATATATATACACACACACATACACACACACACACACACACAATGGAGTACTATTCAGCCATTAGAAACAATGAATTCATGAAATTCTTAGAGAAATGGATGGAGCTGGAGAACATCATACTAAGTGAGGTGACCCAGTCTCAAAAGAATACCCATGGTATGCAGTCACTGATAAGTGGATATTAGCCTAGAATCTTGGAACACCAAAGACATAAATCACATACCAAGTGATGTCTGACAAGAAGAAAGGAGTGGACACTGGTGCTAGAATGGACCAAAGCATCATTGTGGGGGAGTACAAGAACAGGGAGGTGGGAGGGGGTGGATGAGGGAGCAGGGGGAGGGAAAAGGGCACGTGGGACCTTTGGGGGTGAGGAACCAGAAAAAGGGAAATGAATTGTAAATATAGAATATATCCAATAAAAAAAAAAAAAAGAAATACCTGAGTACTAAAAAAAAAAAAAAAAAAAAAAAAAAAAAAAAAACAGAAAGCACTGAACTCCATGTCTCCAGACTTTCTGATTAAGTGGATTTAGAGTAAAGCCTGAGGATTTGCATTTCTACTTAGCCCCAGCTGAGGCTAATGCTTTTTGTATGCAGGCCACACATTGAGATGAGATGCATTAAAACAACCCAATTATAGCACGTTGTTAACATATTTACCAATAGAGTCTCTAGAGCTTTTAACTGGAAAAACATGGAATTTTTAATTAAAAAAAAAAAGGTAAGTTAATCTAGAAATTAATCAATGGCTGTTAAGACCGTAATGAAATAATAAAGGTATTGTCGAGGTTCCTCAAAAAGATATAAAAGTGACTAAATTATAGTGATAAGAAAGCATTATTAATGGAAGGCAATTCCTGAGCTCTATGTTAAAAGAAATATTTATTATTCAGGAGACAAAAAAATCTGTATGTGCAAAGAGCTAAAGTGTCCTAGACTCACTGTTTTCTGTTTATTCTATTAATAGTTGCATCCTCCATCAAGTCTCCTAGGCCTCTTAGCTCTGAATAAACTGAGTCTAGTAGTGGCACCTTTACCACACTGGCCTGTGGCTAAATTATTTGAGATAACACGTATTAATATGCAGAGTACAGTGTCAGGTTTAGGTGGGTAATTAACATACACTGGCAAATATGACTGATGGTCATTGACATTTTTGTCTTTACAAAAGAACACAGGTGACCCATGCCAGCTGCTTCATGAATATCCTATATTGAAAGTAAAGAGAAGGTTTGGAGAGAGAGACAGAGACAGAGAGAGACAAAGAGAGACAGAGAGACAGAGAGAGATAGAATCAGAGAGAGAGAGACAGAGAAATGAGTACCTTGGAATCAGTCCTGAAGAGCACCATACACAGAGCGAAACAGCTTTCAAGTTGTCAATAAGAACTGTAAAATGCTGTTTAAGGAATAGGCATAGGAACGCTACAAGAGCAGACATATACTATAGGAGAATTATTTCAATATATGATAGATGGATCCATGGGTGCTAGAACAGAAGAAAATCAATTAGATAGCCACTGAATAGGTCAACCTAACCTATGACAGTGACGAACATGAAGAAGGAGCAGAGGACTTGGGATACTTGTCACATATGTGGTCTGAAGAAGGAAGCCTGTGAGGTGCAATAGTAGAAAGCAATTTGAAAGCTACCCTTTATTCTAAAGAAAAGAAAGGGCTTTCATAATTTTCAATCAAGTGAATATTTAGTCTTATTGGTATAAACATAGTAGCTTATACAAATTATGTTGATAGTCAAAGCCACACCAGAAAAGAAAAAGGGAATAAAAGTGAACCAAATAAATGCTAATTATTATCATGAGCCACATGAGAAAACATCATTTTTGGTCTGAGAAATACATCTTTGACTTGAAACGTCCCTAGTCAAGCAAAAATAAGTTCATGAATCAAGAATCAGCCGCAGCAAAATCTAAGAAAATTCACTTTAAAAAAAAAGCCTGCATGAAAGAACCCAATATCAGTGTGAACAGGCATGCTCGCATCTGTTTAATCTTTCCTCCCATTAGCCCCCAGGTGCATCATAACAATGGAGGTCCTTGTATTATGAATTTTTGTGTTTAATCAGAGGAACCTATCGCTGCCCACATGTGCTGATGAATAAAAGCCTACAAAACATTCTCGCCCAAAGTTTCTTAGCCAGTTTTTTTTTTTTTTTGGGGGGGGGTCCAGAGCAATTCTGCTGTTGCAATAAACAATATAAAAAGAATCTTTCCTCTGAGGATTGATATGCAAAATGTGAATTAAGGTATAAAGTTTTCCACCCCTGGCACTATTAATGATATTCTCCTATCATTAACAGCCTAGCGTAACTGTCCTTTGAGAGGCTTCGGGCAGCAGCTGATAGAAACAGATGCAGAGACCCAGAGCCAAACACTGGGCAGAGCTCAAGGAATAACATGGAAGAGGGCAAGGAAGGATTGAAGGGGACAAGGACAACACAACCTAGAGACCCAACAACCCTAGGCTCATAGCTCCCAACGAATGATCCACCAGAGAGCATTATGGGACTAAACTAGATCCTCTGCACATATGTAGCGGATGTGCAACTTAGTCTTCCGGTGGGGACCCTAACAGAGCAGAAGCCATCTCCGACTCTTGCCTTTCTTTGGATCCCTTTTCTCTAACTGAGCTGCCTTGTCTAGGCTCAACAGGAGATGATGTGTCTGGTCCTACTGAAAGCTGATATGCTAAGGAGGGCTGTTGCAAATGGGAAGCCTCCCCTTCTCTGAGGAGATATGTAGAGGGCTTGGGAGAGGGGAGGTGAAAGGAAGTCGCTGGGATAAGGGCAGCAGAGAAAGCTGATATTGGGATATAAAGGAAATAAATTAAATTTTAAAAAAGATAGTTTCTGGGGGAATCCATAGACCTTAAGGCAAATGTTCAAGGTTGAGATGTCTGCTCAAGAAAGAATACACACACATAAGATACACACATGGCTACGGGGTAAGCAAATACATAAAAAAAAGTAAGGTAGGGAGAAAAGGAGGGGATGGAAAAGGACCAGAGGGCAGAATATAAAAGAGAAGAGGGAGAACAGAAGAAAGTAGAAAATAAAATTAAAACATTTTACTAAATACCTAAACAGAAATCCTGTAGAGTAAATTATGTAAAGTCCTAAGTATGGATATAAGGGAATGACTCAGTAAATAAACTTTCCAATTGCATTTTAATAAGACCAAAATCTATTATACACCCATCAGTCATGGAACCATGGAAATATTCCATAATAATGCCAAAGGCGAAGATAGTGTGAATTGTAGATAACACAATCAGCTCATGCACGCTTATGTCCACAATTTTCACAAGTAATACTACAAATAAAAAATCTGTAATCACATCCTCTGATAAAGGTTAAATTCTAAAGGCTTTCAAAAATTAAGGGCTCATTTCATGTTATATCCCCTGGTGAATGAGTATTAGTGAAAGAAATTACCATCAAAGCTGGCTGGCCCCTTTAAGATATAATAAAACCACATCGGAAGATTTCTAGCCAACAAAATCATGTAGTCCTGAAAAGAGACAACCAAGGTTGTTCACAGATACTTAATTGGCTCCTGGCTTTCATCCATCTCTTCCCACACCATTCTCAGACAATTTGAGATGACCCAGAAGTGACTCCTCCAAAATATGCATGTTCTCTCCATCGTCCCCAACACTGCTTCAGTTTGATGTTTCCCAGGCTTCCGCACTTCCTCCTCAGACATCACCACTCTTTCATGCTCTCCAGCACGGCACTAGGAGTAGACAGCAGTGAATGGAGCAGACGTATCCTCTTACTGTGTCACCACTTCATCCTGTACAACACACGTGCAAATTTCACAGGCTTTACAGAATGTTCAGGAATAAGCTAAAAGAGTATTTAAGGAAAAAGTAATTAAGATGTCTAGTAAATATTACAATCATAGTGTAAGAGACAAACATTTTGCCAGTCAAAAAACATTCTCAAAGCCTTCATCTCTGAGTATTTTCAGACTCTAGACTGGCTCCTCCATCTTCCTGTCCACAAAACGGACACACTGTCTGCTCCATTCTTGTCATTCTCTTCCTAATGGTTAGCGATCTCTGGCCTCAAACATATGGAGGTATGATCCGGGTAGCTATACACTCAGATCCCTACTGCCCTGAGGTTGAAGACACCTTGACTATTGTGAAGTGGCAAGGGTCATTCATTAACCAAACCCCAGTCCCCTCCTCAGAAACTCACCCCTGACCTATTTGTCTAATTGGTGTGTGTCCCATCCCTGTGATTCGGTAAAATAGCATAGGTAGCATATTAAATCTTGCTTTTTTTACAATGCAAGACATCCCCATCCTTAGAGACACATGAAGGGAAGACACATTGCATTGTCTGATGAGGCTTAAGCTCGCTTACTTCAGCCTTCCACTACGCTGCACACTGAAGCATTTGTAAGCCTTTCGCAGGGAGGGTTGGGTGTGGCTCATGTGAAAGCACTTCCAGCAGAACTAGGGCTGGATGGTTTCTCTGAAACCGATAATGAAAGACAGAATCCACTCCTGAATGTTGTGTTTTGAACACCACATCTGTGCTACATCATACACAAACACCACACACACACACACACACACACACACACACACACACACACACACTAATATAATAAAATAGATGCTGAAGTGTTATTTAAATTCATGCCACTCTGTCAAATGTCCTCCATTTTCCTACCCCAAAACCTTACACTAATCTCTACCCTCTTTGTAAAAGGCTCCCAATAAAACATAAACGTTGTGGTAGTAGCAGTAATGAATGACTCCTAGCCTGGAAAGCCCATCCAAGCTTTGGTGGTGAGGTCAATTAGACACTCAGTATTTAGTTTCAGTTGGATCCCAGAACAAACTAAAATTTGTGCTTCTCCAAGGGTCTCAGGGGGGCTTCCTTTTCCTCCATTTGTAAAGCAAGTGACTTTCAGATTAACCCTCTCTCACTCAGTCAACACAACTCACACATTTATCCCTAATGGTAAAAATTACTTTTCCTTAGAGACAGTAAGTCTAAATCTAGAGAGAAAATGGTAAACATGTTTCTAAACACCATAAGATTCATGTAGTTATCAATCTTGTCAAAAACTGTCAGTTCTTTTCCTTTTTTCAATACATATTTTCTTTACTTACACTTCAAAGGTTATCCCCTTTCCTGGTTTCCCCTCCGAAAACTCCCTACCTCATCCCCCCTCCCCTTGCTCACCAACCCACCCACTCCTGCTTCCCTGTCCTGGCATTCCCCTACACTGAGACAAGGAGCCTTCTCAGGACCAAGGGCCTCTCCTCCCTTTGATGTCCCACAAGGTCATCCTCTGCTACATATGCAGCTGGAGCCATGGGTCACTCCATGTGTACTCTTTGGTTGGTGGTTTCATCCCTGGGAGCTCTGGGGATACTGGTCGGTTCATATTGTTGTTTCAAAAAACTGTCAGTTTTATTCTACAAGCTAGCAAACAAAGTTTAATTTTGTAACCTTGATTTTGTTTCCAAATTGTTCCGTTTCTAGGTGAGCAAAAACAAGAACAGTGACTGAATCACGCATATCTTTCTTAATGGGATTTTGCTTTGATTTTCTTAACCAATGTTGTGAACCACTTCGACTACTCTCAAGGACTTCATAACTTCAAAAAGGCATATTCCTCTATTCTTAGTGTACATATGTGTTTAGGAAGGTGCAGAAAAAGTAAAATTTCAGCTAGACTAATATTTGTTATAAATATTATCTAGTCATTTCATCAATATAGATGAAATGTTTTTCTTAGAACCTATACATTATGAACTACATCTTTATTAAGTAAACACAAATATTCCAGTGTTCTATTCACTAAGCTCTGATGTCTTTATTAATATCCATATTTTCCTTTATCCTCACCTTAAAGACATTTCTCTCACATCTTAATTAAGAATTCCTTTATTTCGTGGAAAAAAAGATAGCCTTTTCAACAAATGGTGCTGGTTCAACTGGAGGTCAACATGCAGAAGAATGCGAATTGACCCACTCTTATCTCCTTGTACTAAGATCAACTCCAAGTGGATCAAGGACCTCCACATAAAACCAGACACACTGAAACTATTAGAAAAGAAACTTGGGAAGACCCTGGAGGACATGGGCACAGGGGGAAAGTTCCTGAACAGAACACCAATAGCTTATGCTCTAAGATCAAGAATTGACAAATGGGACCTCATAAAATTACAAAGTTTCTGTAAGGCAAAGGACACTGTCAGAAGGACAAAATGGCAACCAACAAAGTGAGAAATGATCTTCACCAACCCCACATCTGACAGAGGGCTAATATCCAATATATACAAAGAACTCAAGAAGTTAGACCCCAAAGAACCAAATAACCCTATCAAAAAATGGGGTACAGAGCTAAACAAAGAATTTTCACCAGAAGAAATTTGGATGGCCGAGAAACACCTTAAGAGATGTTCAACATCATTAGTCATCAGGGAAATGCAAATCAAAACAACCCTGAGATTCCACCTCACACCAGTCAGAATGGCTAAGATTAAAAACTCAAGAGACAACAGGTGCTGGCGAGGATGTGGAGAAAGAGGAACACTCCTCCACTGTTGGTGGGATTGCAAAATGGTAAAACCGCTCTGGAAATCAGTGTGGCGGTTCCTCAGAAAATTGGGCATGTCACCTCCAGAGGACCCTGGCATACCACTCCTGGGCATATACCCAGAGGATTCCTCTGCCTACAATAAAGACACATGCTCCACTATGTTTATAGCAGCCTTGTTTATAATAGCCAGAAATTGGAAGGAGCCCAGATATCCCTCAAAAGAGGAATGGATACAGAAAATGTGGTATATTTATACAATGGAGTACTACTCAGCAATTAAAAATAATGAACTCATGCAATTTGTAGGTAGATGGTTAGATCTGGAAAATATCATCCTAAGTGAGCTAACCCAATCACAAAAGAATACACATGAAATGCAATCACTGATAAGTGGATATTAATGAGCCCAGAAGCCCTAAATTCTCAAGGCACAATTAGCAAGTCAAATGACTCCCAAGAAGAAGAAAGGAGAGGACCCTGGGCCTGTAAAGATTGGATCCAGTATTGTAGACCCAGAACAGAGAAATCGTGGGGGGGGATGAGTGGGGAATAGCAGGGGGGGAGAGGAATTATGGGACATATGGTGGGGGGTAACTGGGAAAGGGGAAAGCCTTTGGAATGTAAACATAGAATATAGAAAATAAAAATTAAAAAAAAGAATTCCTTTATTTCATCTGAAGCATCATGGTTATTTCTTCCTTTGCTAACCACAACTTTGCATACCACCTCCTGCACATTAATTTAAATAAAAGGATTTCCAGTATTTTCATCATGTTCCTGCTAGCCTTTAGAGACTAATGAAATTATGTTGAGTCATTGCCAAGAATGCCATAGAAAACTTGTTTTTTAAAATCTACATTAAATTGAAAGAAAGTGTATAATTGGGGCTATTAGGTTACTTATTTGCATAAATAAATATAGTAATCAATAAAGGAACACAAGCTGCCTTAGAGTTACTAGAGAACAGCATTGTAATACAAATCATAATGAAGATAAACCATTCAGTGTATAGTGATGTTTCATGATTAGAAAAATCACTTTCCCAAGCAACAAATAACTAAAATAGCAAATACACACACACACACACACACACACACACACACACACACAAACACACACACACTCACACACCATCACACCAACACACCATGTAAATAAAAGGACATTAGTAAGTAAAAATAATTTCTAGTGACTATTATAAAAATTATACTGCATTTTATAGATTCAGATCTTTTCTAAACATAACAATAGCATATTACTAGCTGTTATCTTTAATTTCATAATGCTATAAAATTCATACTCCTCATATTTTATTAAAGGGAAAGGAAAGCAACAGACTGGAAGATTTTAATCACCTTCAAGTGAATTCAGTTTAGGCTCAGTTCTTGAAACATAATATAAGAAATTCACAAAATAAGCAAAATAAAAATGTAGCTTTCAATGGACTACAATTGAATCAATTCCAATAAATCATTGAAAATATTTCACTAATGTCTAGATTTTATATAATAAGGACTCAAAACTAACTCATTCCACATAAGCACAGATTCGCATCCCTATGTTAAAAACTTAATAGCTTGGCTCTCTGACTATTTTCATTTTAAAATTACAGCAATTGTAACAGCATACATTTGCATACATTTCTGACTCAGCATTTTGTGTCCAGAACTGATCACCAAAAGAAAAGGGCTGAATTTTTAATATTTTATTTCAAAGGAAAGTTTCACTCCAGTCCTTTTCAAACATGTAAGTGAAACGGACATGTAGTCTCTGGAGGAGTTTGATTCTCATTTGTAGCTAGTTATACCTTTGAACCCCCCATTGCCAGAGCAGTTACAAGGGGAAATTGGTGAATGGCTTGCCAAGTAGATAACCAGGAAAATGTTAAAGGAGTCAAGGGTAAATTGAGTGCTAAGGCAAAATGAGAAGTAGGAAGGGATTTGTCAATTTCTTCACAGAAATACCTAACTAAAAAGAAAGTTGTTGATTGGGAGAGAGAGTCGTTGGGAAGATAAAAGTGGCTTAAATTACTTCTAGGCAAGAAATTCCACAGTGCTAGAGTGTTGATGAACATCAGTAAATCTAAGTCACCATATTCCCACTCCTTAAAGTACCAGTTGACATACTAAAGGGATAGCCAAGACCTGTACTAGAAGGATGTATTTACCATTTGGCCTGAGAAAATGTGTTATGTATACTAACCCCAACTTGTTCAAGAGCAAGAAGACTGTTGTGTCAGGGTATCTGAGCTCCACTTGTTTATACCTGCTATGAAAGAGTCCTATTTAATTGTCATTAAGGTTACAAAGACAGCTTTTTATACAAACCCTTGGATTATTTTTAAGATTTATTTTCTTTTATTTTTTTAATATATAAATATTGTTTATTCAGGTGTTTTCCAAATCAGACTAATTTATATTGTTTTTTGTTGTTGTTGTTGTTTTTAATTTTTTTTTATTTTCTATATTCTATGTTTACATTCCAAAGGCTTTCCCCTTTCCCAGTTCCCACCCACCCTAGTTCCCATAGTTCCTCTCCCCCCCCAACTGTTCCCCAATCATTCCCCCTCCCCCCTAGGTTTCTTTACTAAACTGGATGCAATCTTTACAGGCCCAGGGTCCTCTCCCTTCTTCTTCTTGGGAATCATTTGACTTGCTATTTGTGTCTTGAGTATTTAGGGCTTCTGGGCTCATTAATATCAGTGATTGCATTTCATGTGCATTCTTTTGTGATTGGGTTAATTCACTCAGGATGATATTTTCCAGGTCTAACCATTTACCTACAAATTGCATGAATTCATTATTTTTAATTGCTGAGTAGTATTCCATTGTATTTATGTATATGACTACCCTAGCACACCTGTGTGCCAGAAGAGGGCATCAGATCCCCTTACAGATGGTTATAAGCCACCATGTGGTCGTTGGGAGTTGAACTCAGGACCTCTGGAAGAGCAACCAGTGTTCTTAACTGCTGAAACATCTCTCCAGCCCGGAATTGGAAATTTTATAGAATGAATTTTGATTCTACGGTCCCAGATGCAACCATGCCAGCTGTCTTTTCTGGAGCCTCTCTTGCCTGATACATCATTAACTGTACATTGTCCTGTACTGAGGAGAAGCAGGGTAGCAATTTAATTACTAACTTTGTTATTGATGGTATGGAATGTCTTATTGGTTTCTTAAATTTTCAGCCGCATGAGGAACATTGAATTAAAGTCTTTAAAAAATGTCTCAAGAGGACCTCAGTGATACTGTCTTGATTATCAGCCGAAAGTTAATCATCATTTTATAGTCAGGCCATTTGGATACTAATCTGAATATTTTAAATCCTTGATGTTAATATTTTACATTTGTAATTGTTCATATGTATCTAATAAGTCATGTTCCTACTACTACAATTTCATCTCTAGAAAAACCAAGAGAAATAAACTTGAACCAAAACCAAAATAAAAGATATACAAAAGATACCAAAAGCACCTAAAATTAATAGGAGTGGTTAGTAAAATGATCAGGACAAAGTAATAATTTGGGCAGTTACTAGAGGCTTAGAAAGGAGTCTTCTGTTATTAAAGGGGCAGATGTTTACCAACAAGTACCAAGTGTCAAACAGAAGGAAGACGTTTTACTGATCAGTTAAAATAAAACACCTTAGAAAAGGAATATTTACCCATTTATTGTGTGAAACAACTACTAGGCTAATGTGAAAATTAAAAAAAAAACTAAACAAATAAGAAAACTATAGGGTATCAGTGCCCATTAACCTAAATCCTAAATATTATCAAATTAGAAAATAGAATCTAATAATATGTTAAATGAAAATCATCAGTCCCTATAATCAATAATGAAGCCACCCATATCAGAAAGCTAAAAAAAAAAAAAAGTCGTGGTTGTATCAATTTTTACATTAACAACATGTAACAAAAGTAAAACTGCTTTCATCACAAAATCTCTGAAATAATATGAGAGGACTCCTGAATTTGATCATGTGTATCTACAGAAATCCTATAGAAATTTTTGTCTATGTCTAGATCCAGATGTTTTTGGTAAAAGTTTTAAATTTCAAATTAAGATTTAATTGTATATTCTGAGTTAATATTTTACATAAAGGGTGAGATCTGGGTCAGAACTGCATTTTCTCTATTGTATTATCTTGTACTTTTGCAAAAAGGTAAGTTGCAAATGAGTATTATGTACTATTTACTTATGATTTCTCTATCCTGTATCATTGAATCAGTATATCCAATTTCAGAATATATATGTATATATATAATAAGGTTTATGTATATGTTCTATTTATTTAAGATTGATAAATAATGGCAGTATGGAAACGGAGGCATATTGCTTGTCAGAAAGAAAGGAGTTGTATGTCAGAGCTAAGAAGGTGGAAGAAAAATAAAATGTGAAAGATCCTTTGGTTGACCAAAATGTTCTCTATTTTTGCATTCTGACTGACATATTCTAGCATGTTCATGCTAATTGTAGCCACTAAAAGATACTAACAGGAATACACAGAATCTCTGGACATTGTCTTACAATTTCATGTGATACTATTAACATTTCAAACTAACAGTGTAACTAAAATATTCATTGAAGAAGTCCAAGATTATTCAATAAGTTTTACTATTTGATTAATAATTTGGATAATAGTGTTCTCCTGAAATATCCGATGAAACTGAGTTAAATATTTACCAGACTTCTCCAGAGTAGAGTCATTATAAGGTGTTAAAAGTATAAAAAAAATTTAAACGTGAATTATGTTGCATAAAATGTTAACAATCTCTTCACCAAAACTCAATATAAAAAATCCAATACATTCATTTATACTAGATTTAATAACAATGTAATAAAAATGCTTTGTGAAATTTGTTAAGGGAAATAGGAAAGTCCCAGTAGAAAAGTAAAATAATAAAATGGAGAAGAGAATCAGAAAACAAGAAATGAAATTAGCAAACAATTATGGAAATTTTCAAAATGATACAAATAACATAAATTTAAGATCCCTGAAGATTAAATTTCATTGAAAATAGATTTCTTGTTATGTAATTTATCATGATTACAGTTCCCCACCTTCATTCCCTTCTGGATATACCCATTTCAATTTCTTATTAGGAAATAAGCAAACTTCCAAGGGTAGATAATAAAATATAATAGAATAAGATAAAACTAACACATCAGAATAGGTCAAGACAAACAAACAAAAAATAAAGAGCCCAAGAAAAGGTACAAGAAAAGAAACAGATATATGCAGAGACCCATTTAGGAATCCTGTACTTAACAAACAATAAAGTGGCAGCCTTAGCATGTATAAAAGGAACTGTAGTGTAAAGTGGGGAGAGAGAGAGAGAGAGATAATAGATAGATAGATAGATAGATAGATAGATAGATAGATAGATAGATTGATAGATACATAGATAGATGATAGATAGAGGATAGATAGATAGATAGATAGATAGATAGATAGATAGATAGATAGATATAGATATAGATAAATAAATACCAGCATAAACTGAAAAGACCTCCAAAGATGCCATTGAGTTTGTTTATTGTTGACCAGCCACTGTTGGGTATGGACCCTACACTTAAGAGTAGTTTGTTTCACTGGGCAGTGGTGACACACACCTTTAATGCCAGCACTTGGGAGGCAGAGGCAGGCAGATTTCTGAGTTCGAGGCCAGCCTGGTCTAAAGAGTGAGTTCCAGGACAGCTGGAGCTACAGAGAGAAACCCTGTCTCGAAAAACCAAAACAAGAGTAGTTTGTTTCTCCTGTGAGACTCCCTTGAAAAGAATTAAATTTTCATTTGTAAGTGATTATTGGTTACTGATAGGTTTTGGTTAACAATGGCAGCATGTTACTTACTTCTTTCAGCTCTAGGGTATAATGTGTTACAAACCCATGTAGACCCTATGCATGGTGCCTCAGTCTGTGAGTTCCTTCATACATGCTTCAGTCCTGTTGATTTACAAAGTCTTATTTAGTGTCTACCACACTCTCTGGCTCTTAGATTCTTTCTACCGCCTCTTCCCCAGGGTTCCCTGAGGGGGAGGTATTTGGCAGAGACCTCCATTTTAGCCCTGAATGACCTTAGATCTTTCACTCTCTGTACACTTTCTGGATGTGGGTCTCTATTTGTTCCCATCTGCTGGAGAAGGAAGGTTCTCTGATGATGGCTGAGCAAGGCACTAATCTATATGTATTCTATAGAGCAGAATATTTTAGGAGTCATTTTTTTATTAAAAGCTCATTAGTAGAACAGTATTTATATATTTGTTTTACCATAGGCCCCAGAGCTATCTACTCTCAGGTTCTTGGTCACCTAAGTAGTGTCAGATATGGGTTCCATCTTGTGGAATGGGCATAAAGTCAAATTGATATTCATTGGTAACTCCCACAAGCTTTATGCCACCACTGCAAGCAGGAAAACATTATAGATCAAATGGGTTTGTTGCTGCATTGGCATTTATACTTCTCATGAGATAGCAGTTCAACTACTATACCAAAGATAGTAGCAAGTAAGAAACAAGGCTCTATATATGCACCGGCTTGACTTTTCCATGTTTGATGAGTTGTATAGGTGTCATCTTCAGCAATGCAGCCTTGCCTTCAGTTTGCAGAGCCCACTCTATATTTCTAGTCAACAATGTGGGTTGTTTGAGGATTCACGTGAGATTTCTTTGGGCAACAATTCGATTAAGCACAAACCAATTCCAGTACTGGAAGCTTTCATTTGGTAACAAGAGGTATACGATGGAGCTCTGTCTCCCCATGAGTTGACAATTTCATTTAGCTTACCGTCATAGTTTTATATTTTCCAAGGAGCTTCTACTATCTTAGTTTTCCATAATCCTTCCAAATGGCCCTTAATTTTAGCAGTCTCCCTTGATTCCCTCCATCATTCACCTCTTCTCCCCATCCAACTTGTCCTTCAATTTTAGTCAACACCTCCATCCATCCATAACTGTGTATTGATTTAAGTTGTAGTAGTGTTTCTTTCATGAACTAGAGAGTCCATGTGTGGAGGATAGATGTTTAAGAATTGCAATGTTGCTTCTGGTCCATGACGACACTAGCAGTGGTCACAGAGCAGTGCAACATGCTTACTCCACAGCTCCACCTGCCTCTCCAGTGCCCTACTCTAAACACTCAGGCAAACCAACACCAGAGACAGCTAGATGGTAAAAGGCAAGCACAGTAGCCAATACCATATGGCACCATCGGAATCCAGCTCTCCTTCCTCAGCAAGCCCTGGATATCCTAACATACTTGAAGAACAAGACTGTGGCCTTGAGTCTTATCTTGTGAAGATGATAGAGGCATTTAAAGAGGATATAAATAATTCCCTTAAAGAAATACAGGAAAACATAGTCAAATAGAAAGAAGCCCTTAGAGAGGAAACAAATAACTCCCTTAAAGCAATACTGGAAAATACAAACGAACAGGCAAAGAAAATGAATAAATTGGTCCAAAATGTAAAAATGGAAATAAAAGAAAATACAAATGGAGGCAGAACTGGAGACAGAAAACTTATGAAAGAGCACAGGAACTACAGATGCAAGCATCACCAACAAAATACAAGAGATGGAAGAGAGAATCTCAGGCATAGAAGATGCCATAGAAGGAATGGATACATCCATTAAAGAAAATGTCAAATATAAAGCATCCAAAAAAAAATCCTAACTCAAAACATCCAGAAAATTTGGGACACTATGAAAAGACCAAACCTAAGGATAATAGAAGAGAAGAAAAATCCCATTTCAAAAGCCCCAAAATATCTTCAACAAAATCATAGAAGGAAACATCTCTAACCTAAAAAAGAGAAGGCTATACATATACAAGAAGCTTGCAGAACACCAAATAGATTGGACCAGAAAAGCAAATCCTCTGGCCACATAATAATTAAAACACTAAATGTACAGAACAAAGAAAGGATATTAAAAGCTGCTAGGGAAAAAGTCCAAGTAACATATAGAGGCAGACCTCTCAGACTTATACCTCACTTCTCAACAGAGGCTCTAAAAGGAAGAACCTGGACAGATGCCTTGCAAACCCTAAGGGATGACAGATGGACAAACTTTAGCCAAATTAACTAAAAGGACAGTATCCAAATTAACAGATTTTGAAATAAAAAGGAGAAATAAGAACTGAAACTAAAGATATTTTAAAAAGCATTAGGTCTTACTTCAAAACCCTATATTTCACAAAACTGGAAAATCTAAATAAAATAAATGATTTTCTAGACAGATACCACTTACCAAGGTTAAATAAATATCAGGTAAGTCATCTAAGCATCTCTATAACACCTAAGGAAATAGAAGAAATCATTATATCTAAAGCCAGAATCTTTGGTCTCTTATTTTGTACAATACCTGCCCAGTCTCTTCTGGCTTCCAGAGTTTCTGTTGAGAAATCAGATGTTATTCTAATTGATCTGTTTTTATATTTTACTTGCTCTTTTCTTCTGCAATTTTTAATATTGTTTTTTTTTGTTCTCTGTGTTTTATGTTTTGATTATTATGCCTAGGATATCTTTGCTTGTGCAGTCTATTTGGTGGTCTATATGCTTCTTGTACCTTCGCAGCCCTCTCCTTTCGAATAGGGAAATTTTCTTTTATGGTTTTGTAGAAAATACTTTCTGTGCCTTTGACTTGGGTATCTTATCCTTCTCGTATTCCTATTATTTTTCAGTAGGCTAAAGATAGGGGCTTCATAGGTCTATAATAGGGAGGGAAGCAGTGTGTTTGCCCAGGATCTGCTTATGTCTTTGGAAATGGGGCCAGAGAGTGAGGAGAGGAGACAGTAGTCTGCCTCTGTGCTTGAGGCTGAGGATGGTGGATATAGAGAAGTGAAAATACAGATGAAGATTTGCAGTTAAGCTACCTGCTTCCCTGGTCAGATTGGCCTAAAATCTCCAAGGGAATAGATTTTAGAGTTCAGGGCTAAGATAAAGTGGGGAGTTGGGGGATTGGAAATGAAAGTCTACTTGACCCCTTAAAGGTGAAGCAGAGTGGAAGGGGGCACAGTAGGTGTTTTGGTAGAGTTGGGTGTGAGACTGAGGTTTTGAACAGAGAAGAGAGGAGTGTGAAGAGAATATCAGAAGTTGGGTTTACCCACTTGCCTCAAGATTTTAAATTAAACCTGATTAATCAGCTTACATTGCTTCTTTTTGTTAGAAAAATCTCCAACATGAGTATGTCTTTAAAAAAAATACATGTTCTAATAAAATGACTAGGCTGAGTGTGATTGAGAATAATTTTTAAATAACTCTCAAGCATTTTTAAATACCCATACAGTATTAAAGAGCAATTTCTAGTAGTAGTTAGGTAAATAACCTTAAATATAAAATTTTATTTTGTCTGCCTGAAGTCCTATTCTATAGAGAGAACCTTCCCTGCTCTCTTCAACAACAACAACAACAAAACAACTTCTTCTAATTATGTGTACCAAAACCACTTCTTTAATATGTGCAAACAACTAAAGAGATGAAAAGCAGATTGTGTTTTAAAGAACAGCAAAGTAAGGGCTGGCAGAAATTGCAGAAATCTATGATGTTACAGTCATTGGAGTAGGTTTCATTTGCAGAGTAAGGTGGGCAAAATACAGAGAGAGAGAGAGAGAGAGAGAGAGAGAGAGAGAGAGAGAGAGAGAGAGAGAGAGAGAAACTAAGAAAGATAACCAACTCAGTATGATGGCTGCATAGAACAGCTTCAACAGCTCAGACTGAAGAGAGATGCCAGAGCAAACTCAATCCAGAACGAGTGGGCAGGCTATTTTCTGTGAGTATAGTCAAAGAATCTAAAAGTATATAAGGAAAGGAAAGGAACTATATGTCCAGAAAATGTGTCTATATGTCAAAGTAAAGAGCTTCACAAAAATGGACTATTTGTAGATGCTGCCTCCTATTTATATCATCTCTTTTGCCCACCGTTCATCTTTTGCAGTGGAATACAAGTTCAGGAGTGACAGGGTTCTAAGAGCACAGGACTTTTCTCATAGAGCTCGTAGGATTTCAGTGTGGTACCAAAGATAAGCAGCACAGGGACCTGAGAGCTATTCCTACATATCTCAGAAGCAGTCAATCATGTTATCACAGAGAAGGGCCACAGGTCCAGCTGTCTGAGGACCAGTAAGAAATGGGCAGGAACATAAAGTGATACATGGACCTAGGTAATTGGGGGAATGGCTCTCGGCCCAGACTTGTGGTGAGTGTACTCACCTCACTATAGAGGTACATGCTCTTGGTATTTGAAATGTTGATAATTTTAGTCAGAATGCACCTTTTTGGCTTAATTTTTATTTTTAAACATACATTATAACTTTATTCCATTGGATGTTGAGATTTAGTTTGCTCCTTAGGTTTAGGCCTTTGAAGAGGCTTGAGGCTTTGTCTTCATTATGTTCTATTCCAACTTGGTTTATAGTTGTTGTTGTTTTATTATATATATATATATATATATATATATATATAATATGTCATATATATATGTGTATATATATACATACACACACACACACACACACACACACACACATATATATATATATATATATATATATATATATATATATATATATATAGTCCTTGGATGCCTGCCTGTTTTCTAAGAAAAACAGAAAGGCTGTGGATGTGAATGGAAGGGGAAGTGAAGAACTAGGAGAAGATGAAGAACGAGAAACAGTAATCAGAATAAATTGTATTTAGATTTGCCTTTTTTTGAAAGAAAGAAAATATTTATTCATTTATTTATTTTTAAAATTCTAAAATAGCTGTTTGCTCTTTTTTAACTAATAAAATTTATTTTTAAAATATACAACTTAGTATTGACATTAATTTAAGTCATCAAAATCATTTATAATAGTTAAATACCTCTTAAATATACATGATATCATCTGAGGCTAAAAATAATATGCACTCAATCAGTTTTTAAAATGTATTTGGAACATTAAATATGATAGGAGTAGAAAACAATCTCCAATAAAGTCTTCTATAAAAGCAAATTGTGACAAGTTCCTGCTTAGAAAGAAACTGTTCCATCTTCAAGGGAGAATATGCAGCATAACTGTGGCTTCATAGAATGACTTGGGCAGTGTTCCTTCTGTTTCTACTTTGTGGAATAGTTTGAAGAGTATTGGTATTAGGTCTTCTTTGAAGGTCTGATAGAATTCTGCACTAAACCCATGTGGTCCCGTTTTTTTTTTTGTTGTTGTTGTTGTTGTTGTTGTTGTTGTTGTTGGGAGACTGGATGATTGCTTCTATTTCTTTAAGGATTATGGGACTGTTTAGATGGTTTATCTGATCCTGATTTAACTTTGGTATTTGGTATCTGTCTAGAAAATTGTCCTTTTCACCCCGATTTTCCAGTTTTGTTGAATATAGGCTTTTGTAGTAAGATCTGATGATTTTTCAGATTTTCTCAGTTTCTGTTGTTATTTTTCCCTTTCATTTCTGATTTTGTTAATTTGTATACTGTGTCTGTTCCCTCTGGTTAGTCTGGCTAAGGGTTTATCTATTTTGTTGATTTTCTCAAAGAACCAGCTCCTGGTTTGGTTGATTCTTTGTATAATTCTTTATGTTTCTATTTGGTTGATTTCAGTCCTGAGTTTATTTCCTGCCATCTACTCCTCTTGGGTTTATTTGATTCTTTTTGTTCTAGAGCTTTCAGGTGTACTGTTAAGCTGCCAGTGTACACTCTCTCCAGTTTCTTTGTGGAGGCACTCAGAGCTGTAAGTTTTCGTTTTAGCACTGCTTTCATTATGTCCAATAAGTTTGGGTATTTTGTGCCTTTAATTTCATTAAACTCTCAAGTCTTTAATTTCTTTCTTCATTTCTTCCTTAACCAAGTTATCATTGAGTAGAGCATTGTTCAGCTTCCTTGTGTATGTGGACTTTCTGTTGTTTGTGTAGCTATTAAAGTCCAGCCTTAATCCTTGGTGATCTGATAGGATGCATGGATTTATTCCAATCTTCTTGTATCAGTTGAGACCTGTTTTGTGATCAATTATATGGCCAATTTTGAAGAAGGTACCATAAGATGCTAAGAAGGTATATTCTTTTGTTTTAGGATGAAATGGTCTATAGATATCTGTTAAATCCATTTGGTCCATAACTTCTCTTAGTTTCACTGTGTCTCTGATTAGTTTTTGTTTCCAAGATGTATTCATTGATGAGAGTGGGGTGTTGAAGTCTCTCAGTATTATTGTGTGAGGTGCAATGTGTGCTTTGAGCTTTAGTAAAGTTTATTTTATGAATATGGGTGCCCTTGCATTTGGAGCATAGATGTTCAGAATTGAGAGTTCTTCTTGGTAGATTTTTCCTTCGATGAGTATGAAGAGTCCTTCCTTATCTGTCTTGATAACTTTAGTTTGAAAGTTGATTTTATTTGATATAAGAATGGTTACTTCAGCTTGTTTCTTGGGACTATTTGCTTGGAAAATTGTTATCCAGCCCTTTACTCTGAAGTAGTGTCTATCTTTGACATTGAAGTGAGTTTCCTGTATACAGTATAATGCTGTGTCCTGTTTATCTATCCAGTCTGCCCTTTTATATGGGAATTGAATCCATTGATGTTGAGAGATATTAAGGAATGATGATTGTTGCTTCTGTTATTTTTTATGTAATTTTTATGTTTGTATAGCTATCTTTTGTTAAAAGATTACTTTCTTGCTTTTTCTAAAGTATAGTTTCCTTCCTTGTGTTGGAGTTTCCCACCTATTATTCTTTGTAGGGCTGGATTTGTGGAAAGATATTGTATAAATTTGATTTTGTCATGGAATATCTTGGTTTCTCCATCTATGGTAATTAAAAGTTTTGCTGGGTATAGTAGTCTGGGCTGGCATTTGTGTTCTCTGAGGATCTGTCTGAGATCTTCTCAAGATCTACTGGCTTTCATAGTCTCTGCAGCGATGTCTGGTATAATTCTGTTAGGTCTGCCTTTATATGTTACTTGACCTTTTCCCCTTACTGCTTTTAATATTCTTTCTTTGTTTTGAGCATTTGGTGGTTTTACTATTAATTCTTTTCAGGGAAATTCTTTTCTGGCCGAGGCTATTTGGAATTCTGTTGGCTTCTTGGATGTTTATGGGCATCTCTTTCTTTAGGTGAGGGAAGTTTTCTTCTATAATTTTATTGAAGCTATTTACTGGCTCTTTAAGTTGGGAATCTTTGCAGTCTTCTATACCTATTATACTTAGGTTTGGTCTTTTCATTGTGTACTGGAATTCCTGGATGTTTTAGGTTATGAGCTTTTCTCATTTTTCATTCTCTTGGACTTTTGTGTCAATATTTTCTATTCTATCTTCCATACCTGAGATTCTCTCGTCTATCTCTTGTATTCTGTTGGTGATGCTTGCATCTATGGCTCCTGTTCTCTCTCCTAGGGTTTTTATCTCTCAGAGAATCTTTGTGATTTATTTATTGATTCTATTTCCATTTTTAGCTCCTGGATGGTTTTGTTCAATTCCTTCCCCTGTTTGGTTGTGTTTTCCTATAATTCTTTAAAGGATTTTTGTGTTTCCTCTTTAAAGGCTTCTACCTGTTTATCTGTGTTCTCCTGTATTTTTTAAGGGAGTTAATTGTATCCTTCTTAAAGTTCTCTATCATCAACATGAGATGTGATTTTAAATCAGTCTTGCTTTTCTGGAGTGTTGGGGTATCCAGTGGTTGCTATAGTGCAGAACTGTGTTCTGATGTTACCAAGTAGTTCGGGTTTCTGTTGCTTATGTTACTGACCTTGTCTCTTGCTGTCTGGTTATCTCTGGTGTTAGCTGGTCTTGCTGTCTGACTGAGGCTTGTTCCTCCTGTAAGCTTGTTTGTCAGCACTTCCGGGAGACCAGTTGTCTCCAGGAGGAATATGGGTCTGGAGAGCTGTGGCACAGGTTCAGCTCTAAGTTACAGATGGAAACTGGGATGATCTAATTCTAGGCTGCTCCTTGGTTCCTGTGTCCTGAGCACTCAAGGCAGGTCCCTCCTGGGCCAGATATTTGAGAAGAAGTAGTGGTCTCACACCTGTGTTCCCTGGTATGTCAGCACTCCTGGGAGATCTGTTCTCTTTAGTCAAGACTTTGGTAAGAGACCTGTGGTACAGGGTCAGCTCCAGGCACAGATGGAAAGCAGAAGGATCCCATCCCAGGCTGTTCCTTGATTCCTGTGTCCTGAGGGTTCCAGGTGCATCCCTCGGACCATAAGTGGTGGTCCTACCTGTACTCACAGGTATATCAGCACTCCTGGGGGACCATTTCTCTCCCAGCAGGACCCAGGTATGGAGAGCTGTGGGTCAGCTCTGGGCTGGAGGTAAACAGAAACCAGAAGCTAGATTTCTTTTATAACATTATTTAGATTCATTTGGAAAATAGATTTTTTAATCTATTTTCAATACAAAAGGAAAAAACTGGAAGAGGCTCAGAAAGAAAAGGGAGATGGCTCAGAAAGTAAATGTCTTGCCACACAAGCTTGAGGCTCTGAGTTTCATCCCCAGTGCTGGACTATAGACACTCGCCACTATGTCCAGCTTTGACATGGCTCCTGGGGATTAAACTCAGAGACAGGAGGAATGCTATTGATTGTTAGGTAACATGTCTAGCAAGATAATGAACACCTGATTAAGAGAAATACCTTAAAAAGTAAAGCAGAAGCCAGGCAGTGGTGGGGAACGCCTTTAATCCCAGCACTTGGGAGGCAGAGGCAGGCGGATTTATGAGTTCAAGGCCAGCCTGGTCTACAGAGTGAGTTCCAGGACAGCCAGGGCTATACAGAGAAACCCTGTCTTGAAAAACCAAAAAAAGAGTGAAGCAGAAAAGCAATTGAAAATTGAGAAAAACACTGGATGTGAACCTCTCTCCACATAAACATACATGTATATATTCATATATACACACATATATTCATGTATACACACACATGGTGGGGTGGGAGGAAGGGAGGGAGAGAGAGGAGGGGGAAATCATTAAAGGAAATGAAAGGAAGTCAATGATATTGGTCTAAGTGTTTGTGAAGAGAAGATAATGAGAGAACTTCTGCTTGGGGCTATCCCTACCCAGGGGGAAGATTCCTTTTGTTCTTCAGAGAGCCAATAGTAAGGACCAACACTAAATGAGTACTGATATTATGTGGTGACTTAAGTTAAGAATTGTAGTGAAATCACCATTAATAAAAGTTAGGAATCTAGTGAATTTACTATTTATAATGTTTCATTTTGCTGTTAAACATAGTTTAATAACTCTCAGTTGCACTTTTGAGGATATTTAAAGTTTCTCAGCTAAGTATCATGTAGTTAGAAAGCGGAAGAGTGTAGCTGAAGCCCATGTCTTTCTAAATTTAAAATATACTGCCTTAATTTCTGGCTCATAAAGCAAGAAGAAGGCTAGCAACTCCCCAACAGAAGTTACAAAGTAACAAGGCTGAAATGTACTGATTCCAAGTTTTCCTTCTTAAAGTATCCTTTCTCCTCCTTGGTGTACACACAGATTGCATTCCTAACTGTAAGAAAGGACAAAAGCTTGCCTGAAGTTCAATAATTGACAGACTGGACTATGGACAATCTTGCTTCCCAAACACACAGAGAATCACATTCAAAACCTGAGTAGATTTTTTCTTTCCTCATTTAAGTTGGACAACTAAAGCAATCAGTGTACTCTCAGCCAGAGGCAGCCTTCCCAGGGTGCCAAAGGCCCCTGAGAGTCAGTGCTCATCTCCCTGAGCTCAGTAAGAAGAATGAGTACCAGACAATGAGAATAAGTGGAGGTCACACTATGGTTTTTACCTTCTGTGTATCTCATATGTGTGGACAGAACAGTATTGCTCACTGAAAGCCAAATGAGATCCCGTGAGGCTAGCCAAATGAAGTCAATAACTCCTCGAGGTCCCCAAGGACAATGATTTTTTACTGTGTTCTGCAGTCTGAAGCCTTAAGGGAGAGTGCTTCGGAAGTGTAAAATTTTTTGAATAAAGCTCTCAGAGAGCACATCCCTAGAGTGCCAAAGGGAACCATTCTAAAAGTATTTTTGTTAGAAACAGAGATAACAGTTACAATTGATGTCAAAGCACTGCACTTTGTTTTGGAGTCTAACTCATGTCAGGACTTAGATTAGTCACAATGTTAATTGCAAATATAAAAAGAGTCAGATACCCTACAATGAAAAAAGAAAAACTAGAGAATAAGGCCATTGGATTATATCAGTCTGAAGCTTTTATTTATAAAATAATCCCACTAAGATGTTCACCACTTGTGACTCTTTGTCTTAGTAGTGGATTATAAGAACCTAGTAAATGTCAATTACTACAACAATGGCATCTATCTTTAAACTTCTAAGGAGCAAATATGCTTTTTAAATTAAAAGCTAGTTGGAGTTCTATATATTTTGCCTAATCTTACTAAAAGATTATTATCAATTCTGACAAGCCACTTCTCTTTTCAAAAAAAAAAATCTTAGACTTGAAAGATTTATTTCTTGCTCTAGGGAAAAGCAATTGGGAAAAGATAAGCAAGAAATATGAGCTACTGTGCACCACGGGGTAGCACTTAATTCCCCTTAACCTGTCCCCACCTCAGAGAAATGCAAAGTGGCAGAGGTGACGATAAAATTAAAAGCAGGCAATTAATGTGCTAGTCTATAGAGGAAATGTAATTTGCTTGGAAACAATAGTTGAAAGACTATTCAGAGTAAGCTCACATTTATGTATTAAGTTCTGGTAAGAATTCTTGCCAGGAAAAGATTGCTATGAGAAAAGTTCTCCTGTAATCATAATCCAAAGACATGGCTGGCCAGGGACCCTAAGTATGAAAACCACACCCCTAGCAGAAGGATGCTTGCCAAAAGTGCCAGTTCCCTCGCCAGCACTGCAAATGGCAGTGCATGGAATGGACAGAGTGCATTCAGCTCAGCTGTAATGCTGTGACCTTGGGCACACTGAGAGAAAACTAAGCTACTCAGAATAAGCAGAGCCTTTTGAAACCAAAGATAGTTCTATTTTAGAAACAAGTTGAGCCACATAATCTAAGCCTTCCAGGCAGAACAAAAGGCAGGGTCACTTATTTCAAATCAGTGTGGGAACATCATGCTTCTCTCAGAATCATCTATAATGCTTACCTTAACATTGTGTTTGCAGTCGTTCTGAAAGCCAAGGTCTGTCCAGGATAGCTTCTGTTGGCCTTTTATCTCTGCTTCAAGTCCCCCTTACGCCAGGTCTACCCATCACCAAGCATCATGCCCATCCTAATACAGTCACCTCCCCATAGTTAACTGGAGGACCCAGACTATACCAGGCCTTACTCTAAATAGCCTGAGAGATAAAACATAGGAGAAAGGGAGGAAACAAGCTATTATGAAACTTGTTGGAGATGATCAAGATGAAGAAAAAAAAACACATTTTACATAAGTTATTCAACATACTATATATTTGTGTTTACTTTATCCATATTTATTTTGATGGGGAACAAGGCAGAATTTTCAAATCATCTTTCTGTCTTGAATAAGAGAAAAGCAAGAAAGTGTAACACAATGAGAGACAGCTTCAAGAGAAAATCAAAAACAATTCATGAAAACAGAGGTCATGAATTTGAAAGAGAGCAAGGAGAGGTGTATGGGAAGATTTGAAGGCAGAAAGATTTCCCCCCATCTCCCTCACAGTTCCTCATCCCATTCCTCCTCCCCCTTGCCTCCAACAGGGTGCTCCCCACATGCCAGGTCTACCTCTTTCCTGGGGTCTCAAGTCTCTTGAGAATTAGGTACATCTTCTCCCACTGAGGCCAGAACAGGCAGAACTCTGTTACATATGTACCAGGGGCCTCTGACCAGCCCTTGTATGCTCCTGGTTGGTGACTCAGTCTCTAGGAACTACCTGGGGTCTGGTTTAGCTGAGACTGTTGCTCTTTATATGGGGTTGCTCTCCCTTTCGGTGTCTTCAATCCTTCTCCTAATTCAACCATAGTGGTCCCTGACTTCAGTCCAATGGTTGGGTATATCAGTTTCTGTCTTAGTCAGCTACTGGTAGGGGCTCTCAGAGGACAGCCATGCAAGGCTCCCCTCTGTAAGCACATCATAGCATAGTAGTGCCAGGCCTTGGTGTACCACCATGAGATGAATCCCAAGTTGGGCCAGTCAGTGGACCACAATTCCCTTGGTCTCATCTCCATTTTTGTCCATGCCATTCTTTTAGACAGGAACAATACTGGGTCAGGAATTTTGACTGTGGACTAGTAACCCTGTCCCTCCACTTGAGGCCCTGTCTTTCTGGTAGACTCTTCTAAGTTCCCTCTCCCCACTATTGGGCATTCTGGCTAAGGTCATCCCCATGAGTCCTGACAGTGTCTCACTTCCCAGGTTTCTGGAACTTTCTAGAAGGTATCCCTACCTTCCACTCCCCAAGGCTACTTATTTCCAGTCATTCTCTTGGATTTCTGGGCTTCCCTCCCATTCCATACCCCATACCTGATTCTGTTCCCCTTTTCCCCTCCCTCTCCCTTCTCCCACCTATATCCCTCCCTCCCCCTGCCTCCTGTGATTATTCCCTTTCCTCTTCTAAGTGGGATTGAAGCCTCCTTACTTGGGTCTTTCTGCTTGTTACACTTCTTATGGTCTGAAGGTTGTATCCTAGGTATTCTGTACATTTTGGCTAATATCCACTTATCAGTGAGTACATACCATCAATGTCCTTTTGGGTTTGGGTTATCTCACTCATGATGATATTTTCTAGCCCATTCATTTTCATGCAAAATTCATAATGTCTTTGGTTGGTTTTTTTTTTTGATGTCCTTGTTTTTAATAGCTGAATAATATTCCATTGTTTAAATGGATATTTTCTGTATCCATTTTTGGTACTATTTTTATACTATTTTGGACTAATTTTATACTATTTGTGGCTATAGTGAAGGGTGGCATTTCCCTAATTTCTTTTTCAGCTCATATCCTTTCTTGTCCTTTGAGTACAGGAAGGCTACTGATTTAGTTCAGTTAATTTTATATCCAGCCACTTTGTTGAAGTTGTGTATCAGTTGTACGAGTTCTCTGGTGGAATTTTTGGGGTCACTTAAGTGACCTCCATATCATCTGCAAATAGTGATATCACGACTTCTTTCTTTCCAGTTTGTATCCCTTTGATCTCCTTTTGTTGTCTAATTGCTCTGGCTACAACATTGAGTACTAAGTTGAACAGATAGGGAAAGAGTGGACATCTTTGTATTGGCTCTGATTTTAGAAGTATTATTTCTAGTTTCACTCCATTTAATTTTATGTTGGCTGTTGGTTTGCAGTATATAGTTTTTATTAGGTTTAGGTATGGGCCTTGAATTTCTGATCTTTCTAAGACTTTTAACACAAAGGGGTGTTGTATTTTATCAAATGCTTTTTAGCATCTAATAGATGGTCATATGGTTTTTTCCCTTGAGTTTGTTTATAGAGTATATTACATTGATGAATTTTCATATATTGAACCATCCCTGCATCCCTGGGATGAAGCCCACTTGATTATGTTGACTGATGGTTTTGATGTGTTCTTGGATTCGGTTTGCAAAAATTTTATCAAGTATTTTTGCTTCAATACTCAATAAGCAAAATTGGTCTAAAGTTCTTTTTCTTTGTTAGGTGTTTGAGTGTTTAGATATCAGAGTAACTGTGCCTTCATAGAGTAAATTAAGTAGTGTTTCTTCTGTTTCTATTTTGTGGACTACTTTGAGGAATATTTGTATTAGCTCTTCTTTGAAGGTCTAGTAAAATTCTGTACTAAAGCCATCTGTTCCTGGACTTTCTCTGGTTGAGAGGTTTTTGGTGACTATTTCTATTTCCTTATGGGTTATGGAAATGTTTAGGTTGTTTATCTAAACTTGAGTTAACTTTAATAGGTAGCATCTGTCTTGAAAATCATCCATTTCAACTAGGTTTTCCAGTTTTTATGGAGTATAGATTCTGATGATTTTTTGAATTACCTCAGTTTCTGTTGTTTTGTTGCTGGAGGTTGTATTATGTGTGTTTGATTCTGTTCTTTTAGGTTTGTTGTAAAATGCTCAATTTCTTGTGTTTCCTTGGGTATAGTTACCCAACTTGTATTGGAGATTTTGTTCCAGTATCCTCTACAGGGCTAGATTAATAGAAAGATATTTAAATTCGGCTTTATCGTGGATTATCTTGGTTTCTCCATCTATGATGATTGAGAGTTTTGTTGAGCATAGTATCCTGGGCTAGCAATTGTGTTCTCTTGGGATTTGGATAACATGAGTCCAGGATCTTCTCTTTTAGAGTCTCTGTTGAGAAGCCTGGTATAATTCTGATAGGTCTGCCTTTATATGTTGCTTGGCGTTTTTCTCTTACAGCTTTTTAATATTCTTTCTTTGTTCTACGCATTTAGTGCTTTGATTATTATGTGACAAGAGGATTTTCTTTTCTGGTGCAATCTATTTGATGTTCTGTAGGCTTCTTGTTCATTTTCAGCAATCTCTTTCTTGAGGTTAGCTCACCCTAATTTCTGAGACTGTGATGTTTATCACAGACATTTCCCACACTCTTGACCATTGTTTCTCAGTCAACAGGACCCTTAGCAGACCCATAAAATCTGCTAAGGAAGACCTAGCAGATTCTTTGCAAAAGAAATAAACTTTGCAAAGGAGTTTAGATAGAGTCATGCCTTAAGCTTTGTGATTATTGGCATTATGAAACATTTTCCAAAGTTATACTGTATAGCGGAATTTTCCCCTAATTAATCGATTGGATAATAAAGACAACAATAAGTCAATCTCTATGGGGAGGAGGAAGAGAGCCTTCTGGATCTAAGAGAGAGAAAGAAGATGGAAAAAGAAGATGAATCTGATCCATGTGGCTTGGAAGAGTTACAGCTATCATAGAAGAGCCATAGAATAATATAGGGCACCTTTTCCCAATCTAAGTGGGCAGCTTGTATCAATAATCAGCGAGTTTGGGGTTCTTTGGGTGGGCATTTTGAGGGTTGAGAATTTAAAGTTCTACAAATATGACTGATAAATTATAAACCTCTAGAGTCTTCATTTAACAGGGCTAGGGATTTAGAGCCAGCAAGCTGCCAGTCCTGCAGGGGCTAACAGGAGGCAGAGGGCCTAGGAAAATAGGAGTGGTTCGAAAGCAGCAAACTACAGGAAATTGGGCAGACCAACACTTGGAGATAGTCATGGGAGTGGGCAGACCACGCTGCAGGTGAGTAGCTGGCATTAGCATGGATTGTTTTTAATGATTACATACTACAGTACTGTGCTTAACTGTCAAAATGAAATGCTCAGAGTTGATTCTAGAAGTTTGAACCAACACCAGCTAACTAAGTCATGCCGAACTGGATTTCCTTCTTGCCTCATATGGATTATTACCCTGCCAGCTGTAATGTTTGAAGGAATCCCCAAAACTGAGACTTGTCTCAGGTACCTCAAAACCCAGCATATAGCCTAAAACTTGCCAATCAAGCCTTGGTCTTTGACCTTTACCCTGAAGCTATTCAGAGTCTGCTGGTTTTATCACACATTGCCATAAGCATTGATTCCCCACAACCCAGCCTCTGCTCAGAGGCATCTCATAAGAGACAGACCCTTGGATTTTGAGGACTGCCTATTGTTGTCCATGTGTTTTTCTTACATCATTTTCAAACAATGACAACAGGCTTCTGACAGAATTGTTGTCCCCATGCCCGTAGGAGGCTTGTTTCAATTTAAGCCAGTTTCAAGACAAACTGTTCCCCTCCGTGAAGGCCACTGTAACAAAGATAGAATCACAAGGATTTTCTTGCTTCCTGGTGCTTCTTGGAGAAGTTAGAATAGCTGAAACGCTGAAAGGATTTGAAAAGCATTAAAATGAATTTCACTTTTTTTTTTTCAGTTCAAATGGACTAAAAGAGTGGGGACATTTATTTCCATGTCTACTTCAGGTAAAGCCTCAAATCCTCTGGTTTCTCTAAAGTTTTTGCTTTTGTGTGAGAGATCGTACTGTCTTTCATCAATAAACCCATAAGGGCTTTAGAGCACTGCAATCCTTGTACGCAATCCCAATACGACTTAATGTTATTTTCTGGGTTTTGTTCTTCACCTTGACAGCAATTCAGAATGGATTATAATGAATCCACTTTTGTTTCTACACTTCCAATTGCTTCACAAAATATACTTTAGAAGACACCAAAATTATTCCAATGCTGCAGAATTGTCCTATACTTCTATACAGCTTTGGGAGAAACCACAAGAGTCAGTAACAGGCAATCTCCTGGCTGCAAAATGAAACCACAGTAAAACTATCCCCTGGAAATAAGTGTTCTGCCTGGTTATAAAGATCTACAAAAGTGTGATATCACAATCTCCCTCTGTCACTCCAAATGCTGATGCTTACTAGTGACAAATAAGTTTTTATCCATGTGATCTCACACTCTAATTAATCTTATTTGTTCCACAATGAAAAGATACTCATTTTAACTTAGCGTCTTAATCATTTATCGAACAGTTTTTATATTTAACAGCTTTAATAAACACCAATAGGTTATTTCTCAGCCAATTAAATGAGCTCATTCAAGCCAGATTAGAATTAGATTATATATTAAAAGCAGGTATGTTGGGAAGCTACTCTCATATGAGTTCACTGGCCCTTAGGATTGAGGCTAGGGGAGATCCCGTGGGCAGGGTACTAGGGGTGTAGAAAAAGAGAAAGGGCTCTTGTCTCACACAGAGACAAGAGAAAAAGGAAAGGAGAATGAGGAAAGAGTCTACATTATATAATGAGGAGACTTTGGGGGGAAGGGCAACACAGGCCCTGGGCTAGAAAGTTCAAGATTTGAGACGGAGTATGGCACGGCCTGAAGGATGCCGGGAGAACCTGGTGGCCAGGTCAGCTTTGGTATGTAAGATGTGCACCTCATCGCCTTGTCCTGGTCAGAAGTCAGATATCCCAGCCATTTGTCGACTATAAGTAAATAAGGGATGCTGTAATTGTCCATGATTATTTCCTGCTGACATTGGGGCTCAGTTTTATTTTGGGAGAACCTACGAAAATTGGAATTCTGGCCATGTTCTGAGAGAGTTGGCTATTTCATTGCAGTCCAGGATCTGAAGGATCAATTGTGGCTAGGAAAGTACAGGCCGAGTAGAACCATCCTGGAGGGTAGGCCAATGCACCTGTGGGTAACTGTTTTGAAACTTTCCTGGTTGCAGGTTCGGAGAGAATACCTGGATGTTTGGGGCAGAAGACAAAGTTAAGGAATTTAAGGAGAAAAACATTTTCTCGGGTGTACATTTGAAACTCGTAGGCCCATGGTCTTGGTAGTTGGAAGAGGGGTTGGGGTGGGGGTACCAGGATCAGGGAAAGGGAAATAGATCCCACCCTCAGGAATGGGCAGGTGGGGTGGGAAACAGGTTGGTTGTTCATTGACAGTACTTATTTATCTTGAGTCCATTTGGCTTGTGAGAGGTGGAGTTGAGTGGATCCCCTGAAGCTTACAAGAATTATTTTTAAGTTTATAAAAAGTTAAATCCTTCCTAGCTTACATTTATCAACCTCAAAACACCATCCTAGACCTTTAAACCATTTCTTAGAATATTTCATATCCTCAGATCTTCTATACACTTCTCCTATACAATCATTTACCATGAGACACAGGTGGTTGATCAGTGGGCTCAAATGCTCAGAGATCTGAGGATATATTGTATTCTAAATGGCCTATGTGTCAATTGAAATGAGACTTACCCATTACCCAGATGGTCATCCCACTAAGTTCCTATGATGTAGATAGATGACTTTGTTGGGGACACGGATTCCAGGGAAGGATCAATCTTCAGCTGCCGGGCTCAGCAAATCTGAGAGGCCTTCCTGTGGAGGAGGAACTTGGGAGATTGACCTTGCTTTGTCTTAAGCAACATGAGGCATGTCTGGGTTCCTGTTTGTCCAGTCAGGCTAGACCTTTGCAGTCAGCATGGCAAGGAAGCAGTCTTCTTCAGTGATTATCCTACCACAGTCCAGATAGAATCCTTTCTTGTGTCCATATTTTCTTGGAGACCTTAGAGTGTCACTTAGGATTTGGGTATCTAGATCTGTCATTTTAAGTCTCGTGCATTTAAGGTTTTAAATGCCATATTCAGCAGGTCTTTGAGGACCAGTACCTACTAAGCATATCTGGCTTAGACAGTCTATGTCAGTTAGACAGTTACCTGCTCTAAATTGTACATTAGCAAGAACAAGGCCAAATATATATTTTTTTCAATTTTTTTCTTTTTTAATTTTTATTTTCTATATTCTATGTTTACATTCCAAAGGCCAAATATATTTTAAGGCAGTTATCTTTAACCTTTTGAATGTTGTAAAACTCTAAAGTAATATTAAGATAAGCCATCTTTTAAAGAGCGATAACATAGAACAATATTTTAAACAATTGGTGAAGACAGTACAGAAATCATATGGAAATCCCATCTCAATTCAGAATTATCTTCTGGAGCTCTGTCTCCCTGGTCTGCTCATGCTATGTCTCATGTTGCGGTGCTTAAGCAGGATGGCAGTGAACCCATAATTAGACTCGCTTTATCCCAAAGTCGAGATGGCAACCAGGCATGTGCTGCTTACCCAGTGTGTATACTCTCCTCCACGGCATTTTGGGAGCTATAAAATGGGCAGGCTGGATGTTCAGCATCACCTCTGCAAGGGCTACTGCTGGGACTGTCAGGCCAGAGCTGCACAAGTACATGAGGGAGGTGAGGGTGGGAGGTGGGGGAGGGTGGGGCTATGCAGCACCAGGAGCCCTAAGCTCAGTGCAGTGAAGGGAGAGGGGAAGAGTGTGAGGGGGACAAGAGTGCAGTTTCAAAAGAAAAAAGAAAAAGAAAACAGACACAGGGAGTTCAGACCAATTCGAATGTATGTTTGTTTTAGATCCTGTGGCAACATCTTCCCAGAGTTAGCTGGAGAGCCCAACACTATGGAGTTGGCATCCCAATGGATTGTCTGGAATCCAATGTTTTATACAGGAGTGGTGACCTCAGATAAAATGTCTCTGAATCAAAGGTTCCTCCCAAACAAAGACCTGGTCTTTATTCGGATGGGGCTAACTCTGGTGACTCAGCAGAAAGAGCCCTGAGGGTCCTGCACCCTATTAGGTTAGCTGGGGATGGGTTTTCACAGAGTCCAAAGAAATGTTTTTTCCAGCAGATAAGGGGGGGGAGAGAAGTGGTCCCATGGCCAGGAAAGACCCAGACCATTAGGCTGGGACTCAACCTCTCCCGTGTTCATCACCAACTGAAAGGTTATTTTTCCACCAGTGAAATAAGACAGTTCAAACCAGATTAGAATATATTAAAGGCAGGTTTATTGGGAAGCTGTTCTCAGGTCAATTCACTGGGCCCAAGGATTGAGGCCAGGGGAGTCTCCAAGGGGGTGAGGAAGAAAGGTCAGACACACATAGGCCCACACAGAGAAGAAGAAGGAGGAGGAAGAAGAAAAGGAGGAGGGGATTAGGAGGAGGAGAGAGGGAGAGAAACATCTGGATTATGTAGGGAGAAACGCCTAGGGGAAGGGCAGCCCAGACCTTGAGCTGGAAAGTTCAAGCTTGGGGGCAGAATATGCCAGATAGGGACAGAGGGATGCTAGGAGAACCCTGGTCTACTTTGCTATGTAAAATATGCACCTCAGTCCCTTGTCCTGGGTCCAAAACCAAACAAGCACCAGTGTTAAAAACTGAAATCTATAACACCAACCTTGAGAAAAGTTAAAATCTAGTGTGTGGGTCTCCCTGTTCTTGTGGATCATCCACTGATTCAATCCAGGAGGGCAGAGGGAGCAGAGATGGGGGAGGGGGCATCCCTGTGAATACAAAAGGTGATTACATTCACCTGGACCAGGAGGCAGATGCAAGGAACATCCAGGAGGGGCAAAGGTCACTGGTTTGGGGTTTAGGGTACCTGGAATGCCTCATTAGCATGGGCAAAGTAATATTAAAAAGCAGTGCTTATTTTAGCTCACAGTTTGAGGGTTCCATTACAGCACAGAAAAAACAAAGCTGCCTGAGTGTGAAGCGGCCAGCAGGCCACGTTGTTTCTGCAGCCAGCAAGCAGAGATAGAGGAATAGGAGTAGCCAATACACTTCCCCCTTCTTAAATCCAGTCTGGAATTCTAGACCATGGATTGGTGGCATTCATGTAGGGTGACATTCTAATTTAACTAACCCAATCTGGAAATTTCCTTATAGCCACAGAGATCTGTCTCCTATAAGATTCTAGATTGTGAAAAGTTGAAAATCAATATTAACCATCACATGTACATGCACTTTTATTGCTTGATGCGGGTGAAATACTAGTCTGTTATTCTTACATATCAAGTGAGTACTAACAGATGCAATAATTGTTTAATTTTATATAACAAATCAAATGTAGCCACAGAAAGAAAGCAATGATTATTCAAAGCAGAGGAAGACCATGCAAGTATAGGTACAGAAATGCAAATGTGCCTGGATGACTATAAGAGCATGAAGACAAGAGCATGACTTCAAGAGGCAGCCAGAGTCTGTCATGAAGTGACTACAACACCAGTGGAAATGAAGGGACTTTCAGCTTCTTCCTCAATAAATATTAGACAGCTTTCACCTTGACTCTAGATCCATGTCTTCCCTTTTATGTCAACCTTCTTTTAGACACATTGAAAATTTGTTTCTTTCCTATCCCTTGAGATGCGGATCTGCTATGTACTCTGCAATGTCTTTTCTAGGACTTGGAAGCCATCTCATTGAGATAGATGATTACCAAGTGAGATCTACCACACACACACACACACACACACACACACACACACACAGAGAGAGAGAGAGAGAGAGAGAGAGAGAGAGAGAGAGAGAGAGAGAGAGAGGAGGTATACTAAGGTATTTGATTGCTTTGCATTTTTAACAAGGTAAAAGATATGGATATAGTTGCATTTACCTACAAATGGATATACAGTCTTCCAAACATGTTTAGTTTAAAATGTCTTTTTCTGGATATATGTTATGATTTTTTAAATCATTTTTCTTAGAAATTGAACCTCTCTAGAACCATGGATTTACCAATGGGTTTGTAATTTTATTTCTATTTTTGAGCCAGTGCCATATACTTTTTATTATTATGTCTCCATAGTGTGAATCAAAGTCAATTCTTTGATCTTTCTGCTTTGCTTTGCATTGGCTATTTATGGTCTTTTGTACTTCCATATAAATTTCAAAATTGTTTCTCTTTAGTTCTCTGAAAAAATGTAATTAAAAATTTGATAGGGGTAGCGTTGATTATATAGATTACTTTTTATAGTATAGTCAGTTTTAAAATATTAATTATGCCAATCCTTAAGCATAGGCAGTCGTTACACCTTGTATCTTAAACCTTAAAATTGCTAAAGAGAAACAGGCAACATGCTGTTGCTTTAAGATGCAGGCATAACCAAAGACTTTCTGATTAGGACTCTAATAGCATTGTAAATAATCTCAAGAATTGACAAATAAGTTTTCATGGAATTAAATAGCTTCTGCACAGTAAAATAAAATGTCATCAGAGTCAAGAGGCAGATGGGAATGGGAAAATTCTCCACAACACACCAGGCAGGGAACTACTATCTAGAATATATGAAGAACAGGGAGCCTGTCGGTGGTCCTCTGCATATATATTATGGTTGAGTAGCTTGATATTCTTGTGAAAATCCTGGCAGTGGAAACAGGGGCTGTCCCTGACACTTTTGCCTACCTGTGGGACCCTTTTAGTCATACTGGGTTGCTTTGTCCAACCTTGATGTGATATTATTTGCCTGGTCTTATTATGGCTTGCTATGTCATGTTTGGTTGATGTCCCTCGGAGGCCTGTCCTTCTCTGAGAGTGGGAAGGATGGGGTGTGGATCTAAGGAAGGGATAGTGCAGGGGGAGGGAAAGGGAGAGGAATATGCAGTTGGGGTGTAGTATATGAGAAAAGAATTAAAGCATTAAAAAAATATTAAAAACAGAAAAATTAAGCACCAAAAAAGTAAACTATGTAATAAATTGGCAAATGAATTGACTAAATAGCTCCCAGATGAAGAAATAAACAGGAAAAATAAATATTTGAAGTGCTCAATACCTATCGCCAACAAAGAAGAGCAAACAAAACTCTTTTGAAAGCCTTTCTAATTGCAATAATCAAGATAACACGAAATTTGAAACAGAAATTTTTACACATTCTCCTGAATGTCTCTTTTGCTTTAGCACAGAGGAAAGACACCCTGCACACTTACCTCACACTGATTTCTATTCTCACGACTCAAGAGGAAGTTCATCTACCTTTCAATTTCAGTGATGAATTTTGCTTCAGCCATTCATCATTTATGGTCCCACTAGACTTAATGAAGCGTTACTAAAATGGAATGGAATCACATAACTGTGAAGAAACGGTTAATATCATTATCAAGAAATCCTTTGTAAATAAGTCAACAGGAATTTACTTGAAGATCAAAATAGCCTATGAAATTTAACTTGCAAAAAGCTGTAACTCTGGTGATTCAAAATTTTCCAAAGATTATAACTGTAGCTACCAAAATATAGCCTGTTCTATTTAAATAAGCAAATAATGTCTATAATAATTTTAATAATGCTATGGATTGGCTTACTGAGAATAAACTATCCAGTCTGGTAAATGAATGATGAATAACAATGAAAGGAATGGTCACATGTTTTCAATATTACTTCTTGTGGCTAAAAATAGACACATCAGGGGACACTATAAACTTGTAGTGAGAAATAGTTAAAATATAGTACCGCCCCACCAGACCTCCCAATTACATAATGCCAATTTACACTGACAAAGTTTTATACCAATATTTCTAACCTCTCAGCACACCAGAAACACATCTGATGCCATCTGGATCTCCTCCTCTTCTCCCTTCTCCAGCTCCCAGGCTCCCTTTCTCTCCGCCCCTCCTTCTCTTAGCTCCTCCTCCTCTTCTCTCCCCTCCAATCACTGGCCTCTCACTGCCTCAATGTGAATGGATAGGAAATATCTTACATCACAAACTAACCTTAGAAAAGTTGTGATTTTCCAGAGTTCTAACAAACAAATGTTTTCCCCGACTTCACGGGGAGGAAATTATGCCTGGTACTCTAAACCCAGCCAACAACCCTGGGGCAGGGAGTCCATGAATCTGAGGGAAATTACTGTAACTTTCCTAAACCACAACAATTTCTAACTTTGTTCTAAACCTACAGGGAAGTGTAGCTCCCACTTCTCATCAATGAAAATTCGCAGCAGATGGAAAACATTACAGAAAGCCTCAACTCGAGAAATGCAGAGAACAACTGCCTAGCTTCGGCTGGTACACTTACCACACAATTCCTGAACATAAAGCTAAGGGAGCGTCAGGAAAGAGGGATGGAAAGATTTAAGAGCCAGAAGACCGGGAAGTCTTCTACAAGATCATGTCTTCTGCATATGACTGGAAAGCTACACTCATGAGATCTCAACACAGTGGCTGCTTCAAAAAGACCCAGTGACATCCCCAGTCAATATGCCAACATGGGTGGGAGATACCTCCTAGGATCTCAAACCTAGATGAAGAGTTAAAAACAATGAACAATTGCTGAAAGAGGGGGAATTAATATTCCGTGGGGATGTGTCCCTAATTAGTTATCCAATACCAAATGGTCAGCCCTGAAATCCTATACATAAAACCAGCACTGTAATTACACAGTGGATTGCATTTTTACATATATTTGCATATGTACATATGCAATAACAGTAATTAAAGAAAAAGAAGTTATTAGTTTGAGAGGATGCATGAAACAGGATAGATATGTGAACTGGAGAAGAACAAATGATGTAAGATTTTAATAAAAGAATTTTAAAATAATGAGTTTTCTTACTTGAGATGTTTAAGGAGAAAAACCGCAAAATTCTAACATTATTAATAAAAATCATAATTTAATTACTTATAATAATCCCTTATAATTTTAATACTGTATGTGCTAGAAATCCTAAGAACATTTTTCAAATGATTACCATAGATGGTCAAAAAATTATTTTCAAGTTTAAGTCCTTGGCAGAAAGTTCTTTTTTCACAAAACATCATGAAAAATTTCTCCTCAAATTTTCTTCTGTAATTTTCTATTCAGTATTTTTGAACCATATTTGACCTCAGGAAACTGTAGAATGTGAACCTATGGATAAGGGAAGACTAATAAATGTATAATAATATGAAAAATGACAACAACCTTCAATAAACTGGACAGTTTATTCTCAATGAGACAACCTATAGTATTATTAAAATTATTATAGACTTTGTTTGCATATTAAAACATATTTAAACATAATTTCTACTGAACAATCTACATGTTGTTCTTAGAAAATGATGATGATATTGTCTAATATCTTTATGTTTCGGGGTTTTTTTCTTCTAATATAAACACTGATTTACCAGAGAGCCTCTCAGACAATAAATCCATAATAATACATATACAGTAAGTAAATACTGCAGTCATTGAATAACTTTTATGACAAAAAAGAACAATATGCAACTGTATAAGGAAGCATATATTTATTAATATAGATCTCTATAAACTTATTAAATGGGTTCCCAATGTTTGTCTAATGTTTAATTTTTACAAACCTTGAATATAACCTTAAGAGAACAGGTTGAGAAAGAGGAACACTCCTCCACTGCTGGTGGGGTTGCAAGCTGGTACAACCACTCTGGAAATCAGTCTGGCGGTTCCTTAGAAAACTGGGCATGACACATCCAGAGGACCTTGCTATACCACTCCTGGGCATATACCCAGAGGATTCCCTGGCATGCAATAAGGACATATGCTCCATTATGTTCATAGCAACCTTATTTATAATAGCCAGAAGCTGGAAAGAACCCAGATGTCCCTCAATGGAGGAATGGATACAGAAAATGTGGTATATTTACACAATGGAATACTACTCAGCAATTAAAAACAATGAATTCTTGAAATTCTTAGGCAAATGGTTGGAACTGGAAAATATCATCCTAAGTGAGCTAACCCATTCACAAAAGAACACACATGGAATGCAGTCACTGATAAGTGGATATTAGCCCAGAAGCTCTGAATATCTAAGACACAACTCACATATCAAATGATTTCCAAGAAGGAAGGAAGGAGAGGGCCCTGGTCCTGGAAAGGCTTGATGCAGCATCCTAGGGGATTACCAGAACAGAGAAGTGGGAGGGGGTTGATTGGGGAATGTGTGGAAGGAAGAGGGCTTATGGGATTTATGGGGAGGGAGGAACTGGAAAGGGGAAATCATTTGGAATGTAAACAAAGAATGTAGAAAATTAAAAAAATAAAAAAATAAAAGAACAGGTTGTTTGGTATGGTATAGAGTAAGTTCCTACATCAAACTGATGGGACTTCGGGGTGCCGAGGTATTTGACCAAATTACTCTGAGTGTTTCTGTGTAGTTGTTCAGCAATCAGGGATGAACTGGGTTACCTGAAAGGAGGGCTGGAAATGAAAATGGACAGGTGCGAGAGAAGGAGGAAGCCAAGACAAAAGTGTCTGATCAAGGCTCAAAGTTTATGAGTCAGCACTGCTTTTTTATAGGGAGAACCCACAGACCAGTCCTTTGTTTCAGCTGGATTGTGTTGCAATGCAAGCTCAGCAGGCAGTCTGCTTCTGTGGGAAATGGACTTCTCCTGGTTCAATTAAGGTACAACAAGGCAAACACTTAAGACCTATTGAGCCTGCTCAAGGCTGGGGGAAGGGCACGTTTCTGTGTGTTGTAAATGATTAACATTTATGTCAGTAGACAGAGTAGATAGGCTTTCAAAATATGACTGGATGCCACCCAATCAACTGATAGCTGAATAGTACAAAATGCGGCCCTCACCCTTGTGAATCTCTCACTTCACAACTTTCCAACAGGAAGATCAGCTCTTAACTACTTCTATATAACAAACAGCCACTCTTGGGTTATTAATCAGAAAGGATTTGCCAGCCTCCATACAGATGAATTAATTTACATTAATTAGTTAAATGTACTGTGCATATCTCTTCCACTCTAATGTAGAACACAATAGAATAGAAGAAATAGAAGAAATGCAGTTTCAAAGTTGTTCAATTTGTTTTTTCATTGGATATATGTTATGAGATTTATTTACTTATTGTGGGACTATCATAGTGCATAAAGGGAAGTTACCAGGCAGCTTGGGCAGGAGTTGGTTCTGTTTTTCTATCATGTGGATCCAAGAGATCAAAGTCAAGTCGCCAGGTTTAGCAACAAGCACCTTCTGAGCCACATTGCTGGCCCATATTTAACCTACTGTATAGAATGAACATATACATTAGGTTTCCTTAGATTGCTAACTGTATCTTTTCAGCTTAAAATAATAAGCTTCAAAAATAGCATTCAAGAACTTTTTCTGATAAAGTATTCCTTACCAGTTTCTAAGCAGCTCCAAATGGGCATAAAAGCATCAAGAGTACCACTTGTGATGAGAACATGTCACACATGCCCTTGAATATTGACATAAACCATACCCCTTTACCAGAATGCAAATTCCATCACAAAGGAACTCTTGCCTGTTCTCTACTCTGTTTTAAATACCTTGAAGAGTATTTAGGATATGATAGGTATCTGATACATTTTTAGGATAAAAGAAATAACATTACAACAGGCCTACATAGATGGACTCTTACAAATGCATACCAAACTGAGTTTTACTGCACTGAAATACTCAAACTTTACAAAGCCCATGGTTAAGACCTATTATAAATAAAATTTCCACATGGATACATTCAAAAAGAGCATAACTTTATAGTTTCCAAATTTTTCCATTTATAGGTTTCAACAGTATACCTTTATGAAAGAGACTGAGAATAACAAAATCAAAAATAGAAAAGGAAAGCAGGGATAGAAGATAACCACCCCACAGGAAACTGCACTAGAGAGTGCATGCTTTAGTCTGGCGAGCTGCACTAAGAGTATCAGCGTGCACACCATATTTTTTCCAGAGATACATAAATTTAGGTGCATATTCTTATTCATTTTTTCCCAATACAGTATAATGGATTTGTTTTCATGAATTGGCTTCTAACTTATTCCAGAGAAAAGAGAGAGAGGCAAGCACAATAAATGTCAGGCCTTGATGTGTCCATAAAAGTTCTTTAAGGTCCAGCTTATCAGAGGCCATGAATATAATCTTTAACGATATGAGAAAAACCACAGGGTTTGGCTTCAGTAAAACTGATGTGATCCTGACCCATTGCAACTTAACCAACCCTAGGAAAGGAAAATGAGTCTTAACGGTACTGCATTGAATTCGGATAGCAGGAAATTCAGCTCTCAAGATGTAGTTGAGACAAAGTCACTCAAGCCCAGAGAAGCATAGGGTGGAAATAATGGGAGCTAACTGCAAACCAAGGTCATTCAGGGAAGCAGCAGCAACTACAAGTTTAGTTCACTTAATAGAATGTTTGAGTCGCAGGAGAATCTAATAGCATAATTTTAATTTACAATAAATGCAGTTCCGTCATGCTAAGTGAGAAGAAACAGTGAGTCCAGCCTCCAGCCTTGTTTGCATATCCTACCGCTTTGATTCTGAAGACTCAGTTCTATACCGGAACTACAGTCATATCTGCAACGAGATCAGCTCACAGCAAGCTCAGTAGCACAGGCAGCTCCTCAAGCGGCAAAGCGATTGTGTGTGTCAGATGTCTGTGACCTGAGCAGAAGATAAGGTTGCCCTTCTCACCATTAAGACAATTTGTCCACATTCTCTTCCCACGCAGAATGGGAGATAAATGCGGGCATGGCAAGATAGGGCTGACCTTAATACTCTTTGTCTATTTTAATCTGTTAATTTCCTCGTGCCAGCAAGTGTCCTTTGGCTGGAAAAAAATTCAACAATGGTTTGGTCCGTCTTTAGCCACATGTATCAGGAACTGGGTGTGCAGCAGCACCTTGTGCTAGGAAATACACATTTCATTTTCCTCTGTCATAAGCCAGAGGAGACATCTCAGGAAATCTGTATTGTACAGAGTACACAGTATGCTCTGAGATTAAAGAGTCATAGTTTTCCTATACAGGGATAGAGGTGATAGACCCACAACTGTTTCAGCAGTTATATAAGCTTCTATTTACCTCCCAAATATTTATCAGGAGATGAAACACATTCCTACTGGGATGCCATTACTAGTTGCTTCAGGCTTTTTGAAAAATAAGTTTAAATAGATCTGTTTCTTGTGGTGCCTTCGGAAACTTTCTGTATGTCTTAAGAAACAAAAGTATCATTCTTGACTGTGCCTGGTCACAAACCATGAGTCCAAATTTTATTTCATAGTGTATGAAACAGAGTATTGGCTCTGTAACTATAAAGCTTATAACCCGTATTCCAATTTCCACATTTATACCTGGAAGTCCATAAGGGCTTTTCTTCTCCATTGTCAAGTTTTCTATTTACATTTGCCCACTACTAGATGTGATTAACTTGACGTAGCATTGTACATCATGGCTATGTAGGTGGCATAAAGATTTATGTCCTAGTCATGAAGAGTTGACAAGTTCTATTTTCATTTTACAATGGATGAATGCGAATCACTTGTGGCCTTAATGTTTCAGGGGAAAAAAAAGTTATTATGGCTCGACACTGTTTTGTTCTGGCTACAAAAAAAAAAAAAAAAGTTTGGCCTTTGGACATAGAAACACGTGGAGGTTATATACACGTAAATACACACATGTAAATATTTCCTTTGAGGTAGATTGTGTTTTCTGGAGGCTCAGTATCTTTCTGTAACCTTGGACTTCAATTTCCTTGTCTTTAGATCAGCACATTAGGTAAATATGCATGGCTTTATTTTTCATTTGTATTGCTTATCTCGTGTGTGGGGGTTTTTCCTGGAGCACTAAGTTATGAGAGCTACTGATTGATGCATTGACTGCTTTGCATATTGATTTGTAACTGGCTTTCTCATTTGTCTTCACGATTCCATCTTTCATGAACGGCAGTCATTCCCAAACCCATCAGATTATATGATTACAAAGATCAGATGGTTTGTTTAGCCTCAGGCCTCTCTGTATATGAAATAGTATTTCATCAAAGTCTACTTTTATGTTTAAAATGCATGATAGTCCTACTTTAAATATTGTACAGACTTGACAGTGTGCTTAGAAATCATTGTGCTAGTTCATTTTTCTTTTCTTCATGACCAAACACCTGAAAGATTAAATTGGGGGCAGGAGGGCGGGCACAGTTAATGTACTGATTTACTCACTGACCTCCTCATTATTCATTTACATATGCATTCTGATACTCTCCTGGATTGAACCTAGGAGCTCCTTCATGTCGGCCAAGCATCGTTCTATTGAGTTGTATCTTTTTGAGACAGGGTCTCACTATGTTGCTCAGAGTGACTGTGAAAGAATACTGTTTCCCAGACCTGCCTTGAACCTTTTGTGATATTACTGTCTGGAGTGACTACGATTACAGGCATGTGTCTCCAGACCTGGTAAGAGGTTAATTTTAGATTGGGGTCTTAAAGGATAGCATCCATCATGGCATTAAAGACAAGATATGATGGCCAGTGAATCTCATCTACTAGCAGAGACCAGGACGGATGTGAGGCTGGGCTAATCCGCCCCTCCCCCCCCCCAAAAAAAAAACCTCCAGAGGGCCACCTTCACCAGCCACCTCCTATAGGTTTTATAGTCCTCTAAATATAAACAGGTGTTCAAACCCATGAACCTGAACAGCCCATTTCAGCACTACTCTTGGTGTTTCAGCATTAGTGTACCTCTGGAGAGAACAGTCAGGAGCAGGTGCCACCATTATTCCCTCTGAAGCCAGAATGATCCCTCAGAACTGTTTCCGGACTAACATAGGTAGGTTGACAATATGGAAAGTAATCATCTGGACTTGATACCAAGATTGACTTTGAAAGTATGGGTGTTATGCAACCCAGGATTTAGACGTCCACCAGCTTGCTTCCCAATTCTCATACTCCATGTTCAAGGTAATAAATTTAAAAAAAATCTACTTTATCCTATGTAAGTACAGGGATTCAGACTTGGTTTTCAAAGTACTATCATCTTAGTTTCAAATTCAAAACCCCCAGTGACAGTGCTGAACCGAATATTATGGTAAACTTATCATCAGGTCATATCAGTTCTCATGAGCGTTCATCCTCTCATGGTTCCATTCCTTAGCAAATGAAGAGAGATTAGAAATGAGAGGAGTTGTATTAAAGAGGTCACAAGTAGCCAGGAAATTTACAGCCTTCAGTAAAGTCATTCATATGGGGAGTAACTGAGTTAGTCTTAATGTTAGACAGAAAGTCAAATGTACTTGGGTCTTGCTTCCTAAATCAATCTCACAGAGGTGCCACATGTTCTCTACTCAAACCTTCAGAGAAAGCAGAAGTAGGGCACAGTAATATAGCTGTTTGGTCTAAGAACATAGTGACATAGGGCAGACTTGAGGTTTCTGTCATCAAGGTAAAATAGGAATACATTATAAAACCTCTTAGACTCTTCAAAGGGTCTGACAGTAAAGTATGAGACAGAGGTCACAGGTCCAAAGAGATTTCACAGACTTGCTGGTTGATGTTTGTCTCATCCTGTTCTTTGCCCATCAGTATATGGAGGCCATCCATATAAGGAGAGCTGTATATATAATGGCATAATGGGAAAGGACTTCATAGTGCAAAGGACATATATGAATGCCTAAAACATGATAACTTTTATGGAGTTGAATAAATGTCAGTTTTCTTTCTCCCACTCTGATCAAGTTCATACTTCAGTGATGATCATGAACATGAATAACTTACTCAGTTATTCCACTGAATAAGAGACTATCAGGGAGAGAAGGATCATATTGGAAGTGAGATAAACAAATCTACCTGAAAAATACATCTTCTGTCTTAATACCCTTTATCTTTGTGTATGAGTTCAAATGCATAAGGTGGTGTTGGGCAAGAAGCATAGATGATCTATTCTTGTTGACATTACATCATCTTCAACCATTTCTAAATTGATTACAGGGAACTTAGAGGAGGAAGTGACCTTAAGGCAATCCACCTCTGGCTTTACAGAGTACCAGAGTGAGAACTATACGACATGTTGCTCTAGTTTCGTTTCTATTGCTGTGATAATGCACCCCAACAGAAAAGCAATTTATGGGAGAAAGGGTTGATTTTAATTCAAAATTCTAGGCTAAAAATCCATCACCATATGGAACCCAAAAGTAACTGGGATTTAAAACAACTGGTCAAAGTACATCTGCTTTCAAGAGCAGAGAGGAATGCATTCATGCATGTATGTGTGTTTCTGCTGACTCCTTCTCTATTCATACACAGATCAAGACCTACATGCAAAAAAGTGTGTCTCCCATAATAGACTGGTCTTCCCAGCAAAGTCAGACAACCCCTATGACTTATCCACAGGTCAGTCTGATCTAGACAGTTCCTCATTGAAACTCTCCTGCCAGGTGTTTCTAGATTGCATATAAAGTCATAGGAACGTGTCTACAAACCTTTAACCTGCCAGTCAGAACCTTCCCTTCACTACCTTGGAGAACCTTCTGAAGTGAAGGCAGAAATACAGCAGGTATTAGAGAGGGAGGATTGGAGTCCCAGTAAACTCTAAGAGAGGCAAGAAATGAAAACGTGTTCAAGAAATGCATCCTTAAATTCTATAAAGTTCTCTCTCTCTCTCTCTCTCTCTCTCTCTCTCTCTCTCACATTTGTCTGAAATCTTCCTGTGTACAATTTCTACTCTGTGGTCTAAACGTTATTTCCAAGATGCCTCAAATGCATCTTGCCAACAAATAGTGAAGAAATAGTAAAGTTCCTCCACACTTCAAGAAATACTTGGCTATCTTCCCAGTAATTAAAGAGGACATGGGCAAGACATGATGGTAAAGGTATTTAAGTCCAACACTTGGGAAGATGAGGCATGATCACAAATATGCTCAAGGTCAGTCAGTGTTACATTGTGACATTGTGAGACACTGTCCCAAAGGGGTAACAGGCAAACAACAAACAAATGGAAAACTATGACTTAAGTGTGGGCTAGCACTTTAATGAATCTAACTCAGAATCACTCTGGAACCAGAGCTTCACGTTCGTCAGTTCTCTCTGATTGCCTACAGAAAATTGTCAAAGGATTAATTAAATACCCTGATTCAAGAGAATAGACTCAAAGCCAAGAAACCAGTGGTAACTCCAGTCTCATTGTAGGACTCTCTGGACTCTGTGGACTCTTTGAGGTCTTTCTACAATGGACAGACCCTCTAATAGTGAATGTCTGTAGAGCAGTTAGTTGTTCTGAGCATAGTGTGGGCAGGCTGGTAACAGTAATACAAACAAATCTAAGGACTACCGCATGTGTAAAGCTTAGAATTGATAAACACTCAGCTCCCAGCTCCTCTCCAGTTTCCTGTTGAGCACTACAGCTGGGACAGCTCCCTTAGGCCTACACCACAAAGGAATGGGTGTAAATCTAAGGATTTTTATCATCTCCCTCTTTTTCAGCCCATGCCATTTGAGTTTCCTCTTAAGGGGATAGCAGAATCTAAGATAATCCGCAACACCTGTCATATAAGCAAGAAGAGATTTATTATCTTTATCTGAAGGACTATTTATTAGAGCAGAATACTAAGTACATCATAAAGAGTGAGCCCTGGCTTTTGCTGGCTTTGGACTTGAAATAGTCATAAAGGAAAGTTTTAAACTGCGACAAAATCTTTTGTTCAGAGTCATTACTGGACTCAGCACTCGGTCCTAAGGGATTCATCTGGCTGCCCCATGTTGGCAGTCTTCCCCACCAAGAAAAAAAAATATTCTAGAAATTGATACTGTGACCGTGCAATAATAAAGGCATCTATGACCCCAGACCCCAGAACAACTCCAAAAGTTCATTTGCCCAGTTTTATAGTTTTCTGAGAAATGAAATGAAGACACTCAAAATAACTCCAGGTTGTCTATTTTTGATTGTTCTATGCATGTGATGCATTTACTACTTCAGCCACGCATATGGCAAAGATCTGTCTGATAGTTAACAAGTTTGCTACAAGCTGGGATTCACTCTGGACAAAAGCTGCTGCTTTTGCTAACATTAGACAGAATCACAGAGAGAAAAAAAGAGAGAAGTTAAAGCAATCTAGAAGATAGCTTAAACCTAGAGAGAATTTGGAAAATAGAGCATCTTTGTTCGATGTAGTTTGAAAACTGAGGTATTTTCTTGTTAAATCTCTTCACCTAAGAACCAGATTTGTGTGTGTGTATGATATCAGAAAATAAGCTTTGTAATGAATGTGTCTGTGTATTACACACACACACACACACACACACACACACACACACACACACACGGGCAGGAAGTGCTTATATGTGCACACAATAAGCCTTGGGGGCAGGACTTTCGGATAACTACAAAACGTTCCTCATTTCTTTCTCAGTTCAACCCAGGCCATGACGCTCAGTTCAGTCCAATTCTGTGAAAACACTATTATTATGTTTAATAGACAGCTCTTTGGGGAGTAACTGCATCCATTGTCTCTTCTATTCAAACAGTGGGAGAGGAGATTTGATTCTAAATCTCCCTTTTTTGCTAGAGAATAACACTTAGCCTTCCTTTGGCCATGTGACTCTGCTGAATCGTTAATTAGAATAAGCCTGTGCCAGCTTGATTATGCAGCTCACTTCAACCAAGGAAACGTGGCTGGGTGCAACGTGAGTATGTGCTTTTAAATATGCTTACATAACTCCAATTGGCTCCAATCATGCCTGCCATCATAATGAGAAAAAAAAGCATGCCCCTAATACTCAGCCATTCTAGAAGACACATGTGGAGCAAAACTAAACCAAGCTCACAAACTAGGGGCCGCCCTGTAGGAGCCTTGGCAGCCCACAGATTCATGTGCCACACAAGAAAATGTCTATTGTTGTGAACTTGTTACAGTTTGTAAGTTACTTTAAAGTAATTATTTGCTATCCTGGCCTGCTTGCTCTTGCAATAGCTGACTAATGTTCAAATGTCCAGAGTTTAAATTAACAACACAGATAAAGCACACGAGGAAATAAGAGTTCAAAGTATTCAATTTCCATACAACTATGTATGGAAATGGTTCTCAAATTTTCTAACTTGTCCACCTAAGAGCACAAATAATCCATTAAGTTGCTTGAGTTGTCTAATCTTACATATGCCATCTGTAAGAGAAATGAGTTAGTATATAAAAGAAATCCAAATGGGGTGGAGGGGGTCGGGATGTGTGTAGGTTCTATAATCAAGCCACAAATAAATGTTAGCTGAAAATGTTAGATTCCCTTCTGTCCTAACATTTCTTATTGAAAATGAAGCCATTTTCTCAAAGCTAGTTGGATCGTGTTTAAAATGTGACAGCTTACTAGAATATGTATTTTAAATGCTTCTGTAGAAGTCTTTATTATATTTAGTTTAATAGCAGAATAAAGATAAAAGATAGTCCTTACTTCTGTCTAATAAACTACCAAGCCATTAGCTGGTAGTTAGCTGGTAGTTCTTGGTTTAACCCCAAGAAAATCTAATAAATCATGGAGTTGTCACATCTGAAACAACCAATTCAATCATTTTAGACAATTAAGTAATCAATGAAAGATTTGCCAAGATAAATACAGTGGTAGAAAATAGTATTAAATATTAAGACAATAGAAGTGTCCAGATTGTATGTTGATCTCAACTTCTAAACACCAGAAAAAAAATTAAGTAGCAGAACCCCTTAAACTCTATGTCTTCAGGCTTGTCAGCAGTAGGATGTTGTATATGAGGTGTGAGGTCTCTGGTATATAAACAAACAGGACCCAAATCCAGTCTTATGCAAATAAGCTTCTCCCAGATCATGAACACCTACAGATTCAGACCATTTTCCTAGAATCAGATTTCTGGCTCTTAATGAGTCTTACTAACTATATTTTCCTCACTCTCTGCTTACTCTGACCCTTTATAGTCTTCATAGACTCCAAAGACACTCATTTTCTTTATGTAAGGTAAATCCTATTTTCTTCCTAACTTTTCTTTAATGGTCTATCGGATCTTTTTTTTTTTTTCCTAACTTTTCTTTAATGATGTATCAGATCCAGTGTGGAAACGAAGCCAAGAATTTCTTCCGGTGTGGCAAAGGGAAAAATACATTTAAGTTTCTAAGTTAAGACAGTCTGACATTCCATAATCCACCAAAGGCATTTTAGGATACTCGAATCACATAACAAATATAAGAGAAGAAAACTTAGTATATCCTTCCATTAAAAAAAAAAAAAAGGTGGGATGCGATATCCAGAGAGAATAATAACTTGGTCTAATTTGTACAATTAGTAAATGATAACGTTATTATTAAATGTTATTAGTAAATGATAATGAACTTAAACTGCCTTTTTTTTTTTAATTTTATAAAATCCTCTATTAGGCAATGCCCTGGATGGTGAAGATGAGGCTGACCAGTACCTTCTTCTTGTCCCTCGGATTTGATCTTTGCTTGACTGTCGCTTGTTAACAGACTGGACCTCTCTGAACTGAGAGAGTCTGAACTCACCCAATAGCATCTTTTGAACCATGTGCACCATGACTTCAGAAGGGGGAAACCTGGGGCATTTGCAAGCTGCATTTTGAAGGCAGAAATGCACGGCTGTGTGAGGGTCCCACAGAGCCCGTTTGCTCTGTTCCATCCATGTGGAGAGCTGAGCAAGCATGGGGTCAGTGAGTGGAGCAGCCTGTGAGTTTGGCAGCCACTATAAAGAAAAACCACGTGACTGGTCAAGTGCACTGGATTCTGCAGAACCCAAAGGGACTAATTTCAACGTACAGTGAACTATATTTTTATAAAAGTGCAGCTTCACACCTTCTAATTCTATAAACTCTTGCTACACTGCTATGATACTGGTTATTAACCTCAGATGACTTGAAAATCACAAAAATACTATATGCTTTATAGTCTAAGGTTACACGCATATCCACTTTATAGCCAACCTTCAAGACCTATGTCAAGTCACATACGTAGTTAAGAAGCATTTCACCAGCAACGCCGCAATGTGTGTGCTAATCTCTTCTTCCTCCCAGCATTCCACATCCCTAGTCTTCATTAAGAGGCAAGGGGCATTAGTTGCTTTCTCCCTTAAGTTTTTCTGGACTTGTTCCACCTGCTTTTATGCCTTCCCCCAATGAACCAGACAGTGAAGTCTTTATCAGTAGGAACTCAATAAAGAATTCTTGAATAAAGAAAACACAATCAAAATGTTTGAACTAGTAGTGAAGTATGTTATACAGTTTTAAGACTTTTAAGTAGCAGGAGCAGATTTTCTCCTAAGATCTCTGACCTTTAACAGGAAGGAGTTGCTAAATTTTGAGTACAGGTCGGATTTATCTCCCGTTGAGTAGACCTTAAGTCCAGTTACACAGCTGATGGTTACCTCCAACATGAGGATCGCTGACTAAACATTTGTCATGCTGCTCATTGTTGAGTGTCACTGCTTATAGGTGTCGCTGACAGGTACGACTGCTAACTGCTCTCCTTCCTTGGCAACTTGCATAGCATTTTCTAATACCATGGAAACTAAACCTCAGGACACAGGCTTTCAGATTGGATCCAGCTTGAATCGTCAGAGTCTTGTGTCCTAAGTGTGGTATTTTCAGCAATAGGGGCTTAATTTTCCCCTCGGAGAGACAACTAAAGAAAACAGCTATGGTCTATAACATTGCTTTGGGAGTCATATAGACTACCCCGACCAACCCTTGAAAAAAGAGATTTGCTGTGCTTGGTATTGGGCTTAGGCTAGTCGCCCATTCTTGTCAGCCCCGTAGAACAACTTCCTTTAAGAGTTCTCTCTCTGTCTCTCTCTCTGTCTCTCTCTCTCTCTCTCTCTCTATCTATCTATCTATCTATCTATCTATCTATCTATCTATCTATCTATCTGTGTGTGTGTCCCTGCTCACAATCATACACACATGCTCACATATGTACATAATTTTAAATGCATTGTGTATAATCTTAGGTAAATATAAAATAATAAGTTTCCTTGAGGTTTAGTCTCACAGCTTTGGCATTATGTGTCCTTCCTGTGTTAAACTCCATCTTTGTCTCCAGTTTGACCTCCTTCCCCTTTTTGCCATTTCCTAACTCAGATCATCTCTATCTTGCTACCCCCTCTCAAAACCCACTATGTGCTCATTTTCTACTTTCCTTGTTTCTAACTATATTCTGTGATGTATATTCACATATAAGATTTGGGGCTAGGAACTGAAGATGTTTAAGAAAATGCGACGTGTCTTCCTGACTCAATCTTTTCTAGGCTCATTCACTTACCTGCAAATGTCATGATTTTATTATTCTTTGTAGCTGAATAGTATTCCACCATGTATATGTTATGTGCCAAGTTTTCATTATTCACTCACTGTTGAAGAACATGTATGTTGTTTCCATACCCTGGATGTTGTAAATAGGGAAGCTATAAACCTCACTGAACAAATACCTGCAGAGAAGGATGTCACATTTTGGGGTATATGTCAAAGAATGGTATAGATGGATTATATGGTAGATTTATTTCTAGGTTTCTGAGAATTCTCCTTATTTATTTCAAGGTTGGCTGCACTAAATTTGGATTCTCCTCGATGGGGAACAAAGGCCCCTCTTACCCTACATGCTCTCCAGCACTTATTGTCAGTTGTTCGTTGACCTTGGCCATTCTCACTTGGTAAGATGAAATCTCCAAGTTTTTAAAGTTTGCATTTCCCTAACTGCTAAGGAGAGTGGAAACTTTTTGAAGTGTGTCTTACCCATTTTTATTTCTTCCTTTGAGAACTCTCTATTTAGTCTATTAGGTGTTTCTTTCCTTTTTTTCTTTTTTCCTTTAATGATCCCTTTGTTTCCTTGACTTTTTACTCTTTTGTTGTTGTTGTTTTTAATATATTTTTTAATTTTTATTTTCTATTTCTATGTTTACATTCCAAAGGCTTTCCCCTTTCCCAGTTCCCCCCCACCATACGTCCCATATTCTTTTTTTATTATATATTTTCTTTATTTACATTTTAAATGTTATCCCATTTCCTTGTTTCCCCTTTAAAAAACTGCAAACCCATCCCCCACCCCCTGCTCACCAATATACCCACTCCCTCTTTTCTGTCCTGGAATTCCCCTCTACTGGGGCATCAAGCCTTCTCAGGACAGAGGGCTTCTCCTCCTTTTGATGTTCAACAAGGCAATCCTTTGCTACATATGCAACTGGAGCCATGGGTCCCTCCATGTGTACTCTTTGGTTGATGGTTTAGTCTGTGAGAGCTCTGGGGGTACTGGGTAGTTCATATTGTTGTTCCTCCTTTGAGGCTGCAAACCCCTTCAGTTACTTGGGTCCTTTCTCTTGCTCCTCCATTGCGGACCCTGTGCTCAGTTCAATGGTTGGCTGAGAGCATCCCCCTCTGTATTTGTCAGGCACTGGCATAGCCTCTCAGGAGTCAGCTATATCAGGCTCCTGTCAGCAAGCACTTCTTGACATCCACAATAGTGTCTGGGTTTGGTAACTGTATATGGGAAGGATCCCCAGGTAGGGCAGTCTCTGGATGGTCTTTCTTTCAGTCTCTGCTCCATTATCTCTTCCCATGGGTATTTTGTTTCCCCTTCTAAGAAGAACCAGAATATCCATACTTTGGTCTTCCTTCTTGAGCTTTGTTTGGTCTGTGAATTGTATTATGGGTATTCAGAGCTTCTGGGCTAATATCCACTCATCAGTGAGTGCATATCATGTGTGTTCTTTTGTGATTAGGTTACCTCACTCAGGATGATATTTTCTAGTTCTAGCCATTTGTTTAAGAATTTCATGAATTTATTGTTTTTAATAGCTGAGTAGTACTCCGTTATGTAAAGGTACCACATTTTCTATATCCATTCATCTATTGAAGGACATCTGGGTTCTTTCCAGCTTCTGGCTATTATAAATAAGGTTGCTATGAACATAATGGAGCATATGTCCTTATTATATGTTGTCTCCCTTTGTGATTTCTTTATTATTTCTCTTTCCATTTTTAGTTCCTGGATGGTTTTAATCAGTTCCTTTACCTGTTGGATTGTATTTTCCTGTGATTCTTTGAGGATTTTTTTCTGTTTCCTCCTTAAGGTCTTCTGCCTGTTTACCTGTGTTCTCTTGTATTTCTTTAAGGGAGTTATTTATGTCCTTCTTAAAGTCGTCTATCTTCATCATGAGATGTGATTTTAAATCTGGTGTTTTGGGGTAACCAGGGCTCACTGTGGTGGACAAACTCTGTTCTGATGATGCCAAGTTTCTGTTGCTTGTGTTCTTGTGCTTGCCTTTCACCATCTGGTTATCTCTGGTGTTAGCTGGTCTTGCCATCATTGACTGTGACTTGGCTACAAGTCTCTGTGTCAGTACTCCTGGGAGACCAGTTCCCTCTGCGAAGAATTTCGGTACGGAGAGCTGTGGTACAGGGTCAGCTCTACGCTCACAAGTGTGTAGGCAGTTCTGAGAGACCAGCTCTTTCCTGGCAGTATTTGTGTATGTAGCTCTGTGTCCCAGGGTCAGCTCTGGTGTAGAAGGAAATCAGAAGCCTTGTCCCAGGAAACCCCTAGGTTCCTGTGTCCTGAAGTTTCCAGGAGGGCTCCTCTGAGCAGCAGTGGTGGTCCTACCTGCATTCACAGGCCTGTCTACACTCCTGAGAAGCTACCTATCTCCCTGTACCACCTGGGTATGGAGCCCTATGGCAGAGGGCCATCTTCAGCCACGGACCTCTTTCCTTTTTTAAAAACTCTTTTTATATTCTCATCTCGGTCATTTGACCGATATGTAGCTAAGCAAAAATTCTCTCCTGTTCTGTGGGTTTCTTCTTCATTCAACTGAGTGTTTTCTTATCTGTACAGAGCTTTTTAGATTTATGAAGTCCCAGTTGTTGATTGTTTTTCTTAATTCCTGGTCAGATAGAACCCTATTTAGAGAACATTTTCCTATACCTATATCTTGCAGACTCCCGCTCTTGTTTATTATCTTTAATAGATTACAGATCTTGTTATTATTTAACACTTTTTGTAGTACTTCAGGTTTCAAAGTAAGATCCTTGATGTATCTGGAGCTAATTTTTCTGCAGGGTAATAGATAGTAGTCGAATTCCATTCTTCTGCATGTGGACATCCAGTTTTCCCAGCACCATTTGTTGAGGATGTTCTTTTCTCTGGTATATGTTTGACCTCTTTGTCAAATAGCAGATGGCTATAGGTATAATTACTCAAGTTTGGGTATTCTGTTTTATTCCTTTGCTCTACATGTAACTTTTTTTTGTCAGCTTCGTATTATTAGCACCATAGTTCTATTTTATATCTTAAAGTGTGGAATGGTGATCTCTCCACTAGTGTTCTTTTTACTCAGGATTTCTGTCTGTGACCTGTTCTGGTTCCATATGAATGTAAGGAGTCTTTTTTTTTTATTTATGTGAAGAATGTTGTGGGCATTTTGAGTGTGATTCCTTTAAATCTATAAGTTGTTTTTGATAGGAACTAATGAATCTCAATGTTATCATTATACCAACAGGTATGTGTAAGTACTACCCCTCATCAAATAAGCTTCTGTGCACAGTGAGTGGAAACAATCACAGAAACCCCAGCTGTACAAAGTGTAGAGATCAACATATTGTGAGCCCAACACCAGTGCAAACATCTACACCATGGCTTATACACCTAGGGCTTTGGGAACATTATGTACATTAGACTAGAAAGATTGTAAAGGCGAGAATACCATCATGTCTGCTGTGAAACAGTCTCTCACAGGATGACATAAGCAAGATGTGAACAGTGGAAATATCAAGAGACATGTTAATTCAGAATGGGAAAAGCCTCACAAGGTTACTCCCCTAGGCAGGGAACTACATGCAACTAATAATAACTACAAGGTGGTGGAGGATTAACCTCATCCAGGAATGAGCCCTTAATTGGTTATTCAATACAAACGTGTCATTCCTAAAATCATATAGACATATCAAAATAGAACCAGCAAATTATACCTATACATTTACGCATATATATACATATATAATAGCAATAACAAAAATAAAAGACTACTAATGTGAGAATTGGGTTGGCGACACAGAGAAAGAAATTTGGAGGGACTTAAGGGGGTAAAAAAAGGGAGAGTGAATGCTGCAATAAATTTTAATTTAAGCATGTATAAAAATAAAGTCTTTCAACTGTTAAAACAATAAACAAGTTAAAACATAATAAGTCTAAATAAATTTAATTCTTGTTAGAATTACATTTTGCAAGAAGAAACATGTAAGCTTAGGAGAACAAGTGGGTTGTCTCTGACCCACCAGCTCCTGAATAATAACAGATTTATTATTTTTAATTACAGCTTGGGCTTTAATAGCCTACATCCTACCTAACTTGTCTAGCTTAAAATAATGCAACTATTCTGTTCCACATCTGTATTGTGACCCATTACCCACTCCCCTCCCCCACCCCATAGTCCTGGCACCTCTCCTGCCCTCCCTCGTCTGTTTCAGCTATTGGCCATGAGATCCTTATTAAACCAATCAGAAGGTGATGAAGGTATACAGCTACAAAATACTGAGACAGATGATGAGCTGAAGAATAACAATACCAAAGTCTAGCCAGTACTCAGCTTTCTTCAGGTTCAGAAATCAACATAATACAAAGAGGACCTTTATACAATGCACAAAAAAATTACCCCAACAGGAGGAAAGGTTCTAGGCTGAAGAGATGGCTCTTCAGTCAACAGAACTTGACGCTCTTCCAGAGACTCGGGTTTAGTTCCCATCCATCACATAGCAAGTAACAAGCCCCTGTAACTCCCACTCCAGGAAATCCAACGCACTCTTCCAGATGGCACAGTTAAGGACATTTGTCATTCTTCCAGAAGACCTGAGGTCAATTCCACACACCCGTGCTAGGTGGCTCACAACTGCCTATGAGTCTATCTTTAGAGGAACCAATACCCTCTTCTGGCCTCTACAGCAGACACACACACACACACACACTCACTCACTCACACACGCAATTCTAGTTTTTAAATTAATGAGATGTATGAACCAGTCAAAGGTAGGAAACTGCATTTTCAAATTATATCGATCCCACTCTGGCTAAATGCTGCAATATGATGAAGTTGAGACTTCTGCATTTCTTCAAAAGTACTATATCATTTTCTTCCCAAGCTTTTTATTTTAAATGAAGTTAAGCTAAAAATTTTTTAGTTCTGTCTCACAACATGGTGCACACAGCCTCTTTATAGGACAGACTTTCTGCATTTGCAAACAGCAGCTCTGATGTCAGCAAACATCTTCATTGGCAGTTTACCAATGGAACAACTTCTGCAAGTACATACTGCAAACAAGAGCTTCATACCTCATGTCCTCAAAGAGTAGGACATTTTCTTTGCCTTTTAAAAAGAGCAATGACTTTTTCCTAATAAGCTATGACTAATAACTAGTATGCTATCTTTTCAAGTAGGAAGGGCATTTACTTCATTCCATAGAAATGGTCTTCAAAACTGGGGTGATTGTTATAAAAATAAAATATGCTATATGGGTATCCCTCCAGTACAGGGCAGGCTAGCAAGTTTTTCTAAGGTTTCTTATAATTTCGAGTGTCGAGACTGTAGAGCACATTTGTAACCCAAACAGCAAGTAGCTAGAAAAGAGAAATAGCTACATTTCCCTAAGGGCTCTAACACATAAAGTCACTGAAGCAACAGTGTAATTTAAGTGTATTATAGGAAATTACTAAAATTGCCGCCATTTGTTACTCCAAAAGTATTGGAAGAGAGGAAGTTTGCATGGCCTATCTGTAACCTAAGGTTTGTATGCATGAAACAGAAATGGATTATTCTCCACAGATAGTTTTTGCATGAATCATCTAACTGAATGCTAAAAAAAAATATCCTAGAGAGATTAATGAATAAATATAGGTGAACCTTTATTCTAAGATTATTTTAATCAAAACATAATAAATCAAATTAGATGTGCAGGAACCTAAAAGATTACTTCTCAAAGGCATTTCAAAAGATACTTACAACCAGGTGATTTGCCTATGAGAAAACTGATAAAAATGCCTATCAAAAATAGAAGAAATTAAAAATTTAAAAGCAGAAAAAAATAAAAATTAGGAGAACGATCTTACTAATGATATAATCAAAAAGAAGAAAATATTTAGAAATTAAAGAAACCGATTACCTCCTTAAAGGAGAATGTAATAAAATATGTAATAAAAACAAAAATATTAATGAGGGAAACTACAAAACATAAGTTGAAAGACTTCCCATATTCATAGGCTAGGCAGCTTCAACTCGCCAATAGTACCCAACACAATTTACTGAAATTCCTATCAAAATACACATGGCAACTTACAAACTGAAACAGACAAACATTTCAGGCCAGTGGAATAAAATTGAAAGCCTGTGGAATAGTAAGTTCAAAAGGATAAAGTAACCATCAGCAAAGGTAAGATGGTACAGAGGAAGAAAAGTGTGTGCTTTTTTTTTAAATGATTTTAACTAAATACTTTAAGACTGAAAAATAGAAATTTCTTAGAAGATAGTAGGAAACACCCCTAACACTGTTATGGACAATAGCACTTTTTTTTCTAAGTAGAAAATCCAAATCCCAGGCCACAGAAAGTGAAAACGGGAGAAATAGAATCATATAGAAGTCAGCAATTAGCAAGAGAACAGAATCGCATCCGTCCATCCATTGAAGGGAGTCAATATCTCAGGACACTTAATCCAGTACCAAAAAATAATAATCAGTTTTAAAATGATGTGTAGCTAGCCTGCTTTTAATCTATTTTGAGAAAGGCCCCCCATTAAGTTGGCTGGGCTGATCTGAAACGTAAAATCCTCCTGCCGTAGCCCCCAGATTATCCAGCTTCTAATAAAACCCTCAATGTTTACAGTTAGGACATATTTAAATTAAAACTTCGGAAAATACCAAACAGCACTGCACCAAATCTATCACCAGCAGAACCATTAGACGAGACTGCTGCACATGAGCTACCTGAGCTCCAGAGCCCTGTCAACTGTTGAATTGTAAGACATGCAATAGGCAGCTGTCACTCAGTGAGCTGTCACCAAAGGAACTATTGACTCAACACTGGCTATGGGAACTACGACACATATGAGTTCAATCGAGTAACAGCACAACGGCATAGAAGATAATCCGAATCTGTTAACAATGTAAATTTTACAAATCCCGGTGGCAGATGGTACCACTCCTGTCCTACAGATGAGGAAATTAAGACAATAAAAGCACACATGAAAGGTCGAGCCAAAACAGGACCCAAGAGTGGGTCACTGGTCAATGACGCCTTAGAGGGCTCTCTCTCTCTCTCTCTCTCTCTCTCTCTCTCTCTCTCTCTCTCTCTCTCTCTGTGTGTGTGTGTGTGTGTGTGTGTGTGTGTGTGTGTGTGTGTGGCTGGCTGGCTGACTGGCTGGCTGGCTGGCTGGCTGGCTCTGGCTCTGGCTCTGGCTCTGGCTCTCTTCTTATCCCTCTTTCTCATTTCTGTGGATCACAACTTCTTAAACTGCAGGTTGTATAACTGAATATGTGCTTCAGAAAACACACACATACACATAAACACAAACACATTGCAACAGTAAAAGCTTCTCTGAGCATGATAACCAAAAAACAAATTAAAAATCAAATACATGAATCCAAAGTGTTTCTTGAAGTATTCCCTGCTGTATGCATCATACAACTACACCCAGAAGCCTTGATTCTGAATATCCTACATACACACTGAACTGGATGCTGACCAAATGCTTTGGGTCAGATTGACTATAACAGATTGCAAATTGCAGTGCTTTTACTGAACATATACAATTTTCTGCTCTTACACAACAATGGATTAATAACAACAAAGGTTCCATTTCTATGACAGCAAACAAAGGTTTTGAATATTTTCCTATAATCATTCCTTCTGAATGAATCAAATTAGTATACATACAGACTGCTTTATGTTTGAATGTTGATTTTAAAAATTTCAGCCGGAATGATTGCCTTGGATGTCTATTAAAACCATTTGGTAAATTTTGGCTTGGGACTGGGAAATAATTTCCAACATTTCTGAAATGGCCCAAAGTAACAATGTTGCTTTGTACTACGTATTTAGATAACCAATGTTCTTCTTACCAGTGACAACTGTGTGAGAAAAATATGAAGCAACTCTCACAGAGGTTGAAGATGCTCACAGTGTCCAATACTGAGACAAAGTTTAATATGTTGTGCAAAAATAAGCATTCAGCTCATTGACCTTCAATACTGCTTACATTTTAAATAAATTGTAAAATGACGTGGGGAAGTTTCTTTATGATTTATTTCCAGTAAGTATATGTATATCTTTTTTATATACCTATGTGTTCAGGTAGTGGATAAACCTCACAGGCAGTTGGACTACCCCGATGATGGCTCTGCGAGCTCTCAGCATGAGAGTCAGCATCCATCATTTCTAGACTTGGAACTTCAGTATGTCTCCCTCCTGCTTCTCTCCCTGCCAATGAGTGACGGTGCAGCCACCCACTCCCCTGGAGTTCCAAAGCTATAGCCATACATGTCTTCCCTTCCATGACAAATGTCTAAACAGCAGACTCTAACATCTCACTCAAGAATGAGGAAAGGGGATAACACTTGAAATGTTAATGAAGAAATAAAAAAGAAATAAATAAAAAAGAAAAGAAAGAAGGCACATATAGATGGTTCTCTGTGAGTTTGAGACCAGCCTAGTATACTAATGAGTTCCAGAACAGCAAGGGTTATGTAGGACCCTGTTGCAGACTCAAGTAAATAAATAAAATAACAATCCAAAGAAAGAAAGAAAGAAAGAAAGAAAGAAAGAAAGAAAGGAAGGAAGGAAGGAAGGAAGGAAGAAAGAAAGAAAGAAAGAAAGAAAGAAAGAAAGAAAGAAACCATCATCACCAGGGTCTTCACTCTGATTGGATGATTGCCAATTATTGATGAAATGATTCAGACACTTTTACAAGCAAGAGTGTAGACAAATAGCTATATAAGTGGGAAAACAGCGAGGATATTTTAATTGGAGTTGTGAAGCAATTTTTACACTTCAAATTACAAAGAAACTGAAGTACAACAAACAGGATACTGAAGTGCAGTTAAGTGTTTCTTTATGTACTCAATATTAGAGTGTAAAGAATATCTCCGGGGAGGAGAGATCAGTGGGACTGCTCTGCGGTCATTTTATGGATTCTGCTGCTGTGTTCAACTGGGTTCTTTGATGTATCTTCAAGTGTCCCCTAAATGGACTTGGCTACCTCCGTCAAGGGGGCAAGTTAGGAGTTGATTGCCACAGCCTTGTGTGTACAAATGTCTCAAAGAATCTGAGGATGGGAACTTGGAGTTTAAGCCTATAAATACAAAAAATTACATTTTTCATATCTTTTGACTGTAATTATATGTTTTTTCAATTATAAACTTAGGCAAGAATCACAGAAGAGTTATTCATTGTAAGGGAGTTTGCCTGGAGAAATCACTGATTTTTAAGTACTAATATTCAGGCAGATGTCAAAGTGATATTTTTCACATGCATCCATGCCTATGAATTGATCAATGGATACTTATATTTACTTAGTACAAGTTATTTTATACATGTTACAATTGTATTTCAATGTGATGGTTTTCCTGTGTGCTTCGATTATCCCATTGTATACATTTAGAACACAATGAGAAGGCATCCACAGCTCTAACTGGCATAAGGTAGCAAAAGGTTAAGAATTCGTGCCTTAAATATGTTTGTCATATCAGTTCAGCCCCCAGTCCTCTTTAGTTAAATTATAGGAAAAAGGCCCCTTCTTGGCTCCGGTAGAGGCTGATTAAGAGGAAAGGCACCACAGTTGCAGTCCCCTATCAGACGGATCCAGCACCTGTCATTTCCAAGGATTCAGCTTCTTTATTCTCCATAAAATAAAATCACATTCCACAGATGCCAGATCCCCCTATCACTGGCTTACAGATGGGTTTCCCGCCAGACAACAAATGCGACTGCCAGGACTCCTGCTCTGACATTCTGATAAGGCTGGAGGTGTATGCCTTAGAAGGGAGCAGCATTCTTAAAGCAAATGATTGTTTCATCATGGCCTTCTGACACTGCCCATATGCGATGAAGCAGTTAAGTCAATCTAATCTGAAGCATAGGGTCACTCTGCTTCACTTCAGTCCATAATAAGGCTACTTATCTCCTGCTGCTTTTTGTATATTGTGATAGCAGTGGTTTTGCAGTGCAGTGTTACTACATCCTCGCTTCCTGCCATCCTAGTAAGTATAAGGATACACGGAATATGTATCAGGTATTAAAAAGTGTGGGACTATAATTTAATGTGTTACACATATATACTATATATTTACATTGTGTTTAATCTTTAGAATTTGTATGGTTATAAATACCTATACATTTTTATACGAGGCACATAGGTATTCTAGCTCTCTATATTATGGAATTTAACATTTGGAAATTGTATAATTTTTAAGTATACATGCACCTTTTTGTGACTGACAGAAATATCGGCACTGGCAACTCACCCACAAGTAAATATCCATGTTTCTACTTCTCAGTTGCTTTCAAATGTAAATCCCAGCATGTATCCCAATGCTCTCCTAAAACATGACCGACCATGTTAAACAGCAAAATCAACACCTGTCTTTATCATACTGTGAGAACATGAAAAATAGAACAGGTTGATTTGTGTGGAAGAGGGAGGTAACCAGGAATCAAGGAGTTAGCAGGCTACCTAACAAATTTTACAGGCACAAAGGTGTCCTTGAAATCAGTGGGTGTTTTCTTCAAGGAAATAAAAAGGCCCATAGCCATGTGCCCTAGTTTTGAAATGAATTTTTTGTTTGCTGCTTTGACAGCATTTCTTGCTCAGTTCATTGTACCAAGCACAAGTATGATAGTGCCTTGAGTTCTTATAAAATTTAGAGTACAGAAAGAAGAGTTCCAGAAATGGACATTAAAGATTGTCCTCTACCTACAGCTCCTCCAGGAACATAAGGTTCTACTCTTAGATGATTGGTTCATTTATACATACAATTAAGGAACAAGCTTTCAAAAAGGTTTGTATTTATTGAAATAATATACAGAACATGATAAAAAGTAGCTGGCCAATAAACATTAATTCTATCATTTCTCTATTTTTTAATGACATCACTAGGCATTATAAAGCAGAGTTTGATGGAGCACCAATTTTATTCAAATACAAAATCAGGCCAAAGAGGTGGTTCAGTGGTCAAATCACGAGCTGCACAGGAAGACCTGAGTTCAGGTCTTCAGAACCCACAGAGATCTGGACATTGAAACTTATGTCTGCAATCTCAAGGAAACATAAGAGGTGGGGACAGGAAAATCCCTAGAGGTTCACAGCCCAAAAAGCCTGGCACAGAAAGCAGTGACAGACATAGAGAGACCTTGTCTAAAGCATGGTGACAAGAGCACACCTGACGTTCTCCTCCAACCTCCACACACAAGCCATGTTATACACATGTGCTCATACCCACTGCACTGGCTGGTTTTGTGTATCAACTTGACACAGCTGGTGTTATCACAGAGAAAGGAACTTCAATTCGGGGAGTGCCTCCATGAGATCCAGCTGTGGGGCATTTTCTCAATTAATGATCAAGGGGGAAGGGTCCTTTGTGGGTGGTGCCATCTCTGGGCTGGTAGTCTTGGATTCTATAAGAGAGCAGGCTGAGCAAGCCAAGGGAAGCAAGCCAGTAAGTAACATCTCCTCGTGGCCCCTGAATCAGCTCCTGCTTCCTGACCTGCTTGACTTCCAGTCCTGACTTCCTTTGGTGATGAACAGCAGTATGGGAGTGTAAGCTCAATCAACCCTCTCCTCCCCAACTTGCTTCTTGGTCATGATGTTTGCGCAGGAATAGAAACCCTGACTAAGACATCCACCAACATGAATACTTATGCACATATATGTAATTATACACCCATATAATAATTAACACAAACCTTTTGAAGAAACCAGTTCTTTAATTGTACATATGAATGAATCATGCCACATTTCTCAGAGAGTCCTAGTAACACCTAAAAAATATTTAATTGGGGCTGGCTTATATTTCAGAGGTTTAGTTTGTATAAAGGCATGTATGCATACCCATATATATTTGTAAACAGTGTATATAGTATAAACAGTGTAAAACAGCTCAGTAGAGAGGTGAATGCCATGGTAGAAAGAAGGGCATGACTAGATAAATGCATACAAATTCTGACCAATAAATAGGATGTCTTAGTTCCGGTTTTTATTGCTCTGAGGAGACACTATGACCAGTCTTTTTTCTTTTCCTGCCTCCCTTCTTCTCTCTTACTCAGGCCCTACTCACTCTGGCCCAGAGGTTTTTTTATTTGTTTCTCATTACAGATGGTTGTGAGCCACCATGTGGTTGCTGGGATTTGAACTCACGACCTCTGGAAGAGCAGTCAGTGCCCTTAACCACTTGAGCCATCAACTTTCTACCACGTTCTATACTTATATACTATTTCAATAATACAACCCACTTAATGAAGTTCCTTAATTGATTCCTTAAGGAATCAGTTCCTTCATTGCATATATGAATGAATCATGCCACATTTCTCAGATAAGCCTAGCAACTCTTATTTTTAAAAAAATGAATTGGGTCTGGCTTATAGTCCAAAATTTTAATCCATAGTCATCGTGGTGGGAAGCGCGGTAGCATGCACACAGACACTGTGCTGCAGAAGGGGCTGAGAGTTCTATCTCCAAAACTGAAGGTGGCAGGAGGCGAAGTGGTTTGAGCATCTGAGACCTCACAGCCCAGCCCTAGTCATGCACCTCCTTCAACAAAGCCACACCTGCTTTAACACCACACCTCCTAATAGTGCCACCCCCCCATGGGCTTATGAGGGCCATTTTCTTTCAAAGGACCATACAGGGTATAAAGAATCAAAAGTCAGTATTCTTTTGTGCTTGCCAGACAGGGTACAACTGTCAAGAGTCACTTGGGGGCACTCAGTGCCTCGTCATCGATGCAGAAGGATCCTACAGACCCTGAGGAGATGTTGTCACTCAGTGCAACTCTTCTGGCACCATTGCTACTTTCAGCATGTTATATATATTGAACCATCTCAGGTCCAGATGCCAAAGAATTTGCCCAGGGCCCACACTCATGCTTAGTGCATTAAACCCTATTGCTTCTTAGTAAGTAGCCACTTTCTTCTGTGATACTGTTCTTTCTGAGAGAAAAAGAAAAAAAAATGTTTCCGGGAAGTGGAAAGTGGGGGAGGAAATGCAGTCCAAGTCTCATAAAACTGGCTTGGCCCATAGCCAGAGGGTGCATAGCTCTCAGGCAGCATCCTGCCTCCCTGCATAGCAATCCAAAGAAGGAAATACCTCTTTATGGGTAATTTCTTTCTATATTCACTGAAGCTACTGAGTTTCGTTGTTTTGCTGTTGACAGATTACCTGCCTAATAGCAACTTGGCTATGATGGCCTAGGTCTTACTCACTTTGGCCTTCTTTTGCACATGACAGAGGAAATATAAATCATGCATTCAGCCACGTATGCTTGTTAATGCCACCTACCTGGGGAGTTCAGGTATGTGAAAAGGTTAAATGAACTTGATTCATCTACGTTCTGTAATCATTGCATTGGGAATACTGAGACATTGTGTTCCTATGACATGCCGCATTTCTCCGATAAGCCTGGGATGAGTGATAGGACTTAAGATATGTCCCTAGGCTATCATTCTGAGTATCTGTCTAGACTTCTGAAAGACAGGAACCAAAAGTTGGTGAACATAAATGTTCACAAGGCACCAGTGAGCTCTGGAATTAGTAGGATTGTGGGTTTGTGGTCAGCTCTGGGTAGTCATAATTGCCAACTGAGAACTGGAAAAGCATCAATAATAAGAAAAGGACAGACACAGAGTAGGAAATGATGGAGCCATTTCCATGCAATTTCTAGGACTAGACTCTTAATGAGGCTGAAGTTAGGTCACTACAGCTAGGAAAGAGCAGAAGAGTCTAGAAAATGAAACTCTACTTCAGCGATGACTGTCTGACATACGTGACGCAGGAAGCGACCTGGTACTTGCTTCAGATATGAAGGAGATTACTTTCACTGTGAGAGTTCCCCTGGTAAATAAATCAACTTGGTATACTAGCAAATAAGAGCCCATTGTAAATGAAGGACTAACAAAAGAAATCTTGTTCCAAAAGTCAATAGAGAGTCCTGGCATCAAGTCTACAGGAACTGGCTGTACTCACGTTCCCTCTCAGTGTGATGATTTTGAGGGATCTACCAGCTTTGGATAAGATCCTAGCCAGCAGGTGTAAAGCAGAGTCTGTAATCCAGCACTCCAGATAGGAGGTATAAAATGACAAGCAGGTTTTTGGCAGGCCCAGCTTGGAAGGTTAAACTTAATCACCTATCAAGACCATTCATATACACTGCCCAAATGCATCTGAAACTTGGGTCCAATGGACACAGCTTTCCAGGACTCACGCTCAAGCGCTGTTTCCAAGTTTGCAGCTGTGAAACTATTTCTGGACCCTTTGCCATATATTATATCAAACCCTCTTGCAAACATACACCTACATGTCACCTAACATGGCTTGGAAGTATGACTGTCCACCAAAGATCCTGGATCCATTTACATTGCTTCCAAGAATCAGATGCTAAGCAAACACATCTTAGATGGCTTAATGGTAATGCATACACAGTACTTGCAAAACAAAGTGATGGGATCCTGTCCAGACAAGTTGGTTAAAAGATAAGTATCTTTCTCTGTCTTCTTCTCTATCTGCTGGCTGAACCCAGAGGACTGTACAGTCCTCTGGCAAGATTGAGCTAGGTTCATAGGATGACTGTGTGAAAATGGGATGAGGTTATCCCCCATAAAACGCTTGAAATATATAGCCCATGTGGTACTAAACCAGAGTGTTAAGAATTTTGAATCATCACTAATAGTAAATTGTCCGTTCTTTGACAATGTCTTACATGTATAAAATGTATTGTGGTTACCAACCCCTACATCATCTTCCATCTCCCTCCAACCTCCATCAGCCTCACTTCCTCCCTAAAACTCTCTTTCCCATATTCATATGTTTTTGTTTTGTTCTGTGACCATGGGCTTGAAGTCATCTAATAGTGTCCGGTGCATTCACCTTCAGGTACACAATGACACACACCGGCAGTCTTCCTCTCTCAGAATCTGTCTTTAGCCAAGAGTTTATCAGGTGGCATTCCCTGGACTCTTTCCCCATTCATGGTTGACAGTCTTATGCAGGCCCAGTGACAGCAACCTCATTTGCTTTGAATTCATTATTTCAATGCTTCTGTGGTATCCAAAAGATGGCATTTCATAGTCACTTCTCTCTATTTTTAGAAAAATCCACACCTGAGTTTGGAGCTATCAGAGATGATAATGAGTTCTGATTCATAGCTTGCCTCTGAAGTATGAAAATAAATAAACCTAGAGTTTAACTGGTGTTGCCTGACACCTGGGAGAGATTAGGACAGGGACTGCCAATCAGGTGTCATAGCTTGAAGCTGTTGTGGTGGCATGTCAAAAGGTGGGTGTCTTCCTCACTCCATTTGTGTGCGTGGCATGGTTGTAAACTCCATCTGCTGGTACAGATAAGGATAGCTACTATACGCAGTCCCTGCCTTCCACAAAATGAAGACAGCATAGATAAACTGAGCCTTAGGTGCAGTCATTAGTGCCTAACAATGACTGGAACTGGGGAACCTAATATCAATGGCTTTCAAGGATAAGCCTTTGAAGTCTCTTAACAATACAGTTAATCTGACCACCAAATTGCAAAATTACATCAAATTATGTTATTTCCTAGTCTTTTCATCAGCATGATAAGCTTGAATTATGATTCTTTTAAGAACTCTATGTAGTATTCCGGTGACCTCAGAGAAATCCTTGCCATACATTACAGGTAGAAGAGGCATGGTTTCTTACTACAGACATGTCCCTTGTGAGAAACTTCTCAGCTATCAGCATACATGCGGCGCACACAGAGAGAGAGAGTCTAAGGCATAACTCCCTTGCTATCACTTAGGATGCAATTTTGTTTAGCATTTAACTGTCTTCCATTGAAGAACAAATTATGCTCTCCTGAAATACACGCCAGTCTTTTAGCCCACAGAGAAAAGGCAACAAACAGCCAAATACCCGCTCATCACAATGAGCTTAAATGAAGCATGGATTTAAGCTGCTCTTATGTGTATAACCCATGATCTTTATTAGAGTTTACTTTGCATAATTACCTCGGGGAACTATGAGGAGCCCAGAGCTCTTTCCAAGTCTTGATTCGTTGTGTGCTGATGTATCCAAGGAAGTAAATAAAAACTGGAGAGCTTTGCCAAGCCCCCTGGATCTGGGAATTATACCCCACAGAGTGAGAATCAGTGCATCCTGGAATCATGTGGGTATCTGACAATACACTCAGTGCCAACGGGAAAATCAACAGACTATTTCTCTGCCCTAGAGAAAAATAGAAAGTTGCTGAGGGGGCAGTTAAGGTGATGACAATGGGTATTTATTCAGATTTGTTTTCCCGAAGCTAATCTGGAGGATACCCACGTGGTCTTAGAAGAGCTGTTGTTTGGAAGAAGCACAGCTTGTGGATGCTACAGAAGTAAAAGCAGGTTGTCTTGCTAGAGTCTTAGAGAGACCCAGCTACAAAACATCCTCTGGGCTCATTGCAGAGAATGAGAGATGGCTCTCAGGGCTAAGACACGCTGTTGGTATCAAGACCTCTGCCAAGAGAACAGCCACCATATTCCCAGAATCCATTGGGCTCACCTTTACCTGTGACCATCTCACAATCTAGATAGATCGATGGATAGATAGATAGATAGATAGATAGATAGATAGATAGATAGATAGATATGAGAAGCACACCGGACCCTCTTTCTTTTCTTCCCCTCCTTTCCTTCTACCACCAGTTTTGCCCTTTCCCTTAGCAATAAACCTCACGTGGAACTGTTTGGGCTGATGTGGTCTTTCTGGAGCTGCAGTTGCTCCCATAGCCACCCACAGACCCCCAACACACACAGAAAGAACAGAAAAAAAAAAGATTTCAAGACAACCTTCAGAAACTGCCCCCCCAATCCAGTATAAAAGAAATTTCAAGAAAATGAACACTCAGCTCAACCAGCATATAGAGAGGCATGAGACAAAACGGTCAAACAAAACTATCTGATCTGCCAAAACCCCAGGATCCACATTCTATTTTGTGACTGAAGACTTCTCCTCAGCTCAACAGGAATGTCATCCTCTTCTTGTAAGGTATTTTTCCCCTCTAAGATACAAAATACAAAACATCCACTAAAGAGCTTGGATGCTCTTAAGTTCTAGAAATTCTGGCAGAAATTTGACGTTTATGCCAGAAAATTTAGTCAGTATGACCCTAGAGTAGCTTGCATTGATAAAGCAGTTGACTACTATATCCCAGTCTTCTTTCTAATGGACAAGCGTAGAAAAACCCAGACTTGGAAAATAGCTTAACTGAAGACATGAGTTCAAGGCCAAGAACCTACACAAAAATCCAGTAATAGTAGCATGCACTTGCAAACCAGTGCTGGGCAGGCTGGCACCGACAGATAAGTACCTCGGTCTTTCTAGCCAACCAATTCTAGCCTACTTGGTAAACCCCAGGCAAGGAGAGCTTATCTCAAACGCAAGTGTGGTGGTTTGAATATGTGTGGCCCAGGGAAAATGTCATTACTGGGAAGTATGGCCTTGTTGGAGTAGGTGTGGCCTTGTTGGCCAGTGTCACTGTGAGGTTGAGTTTTGAGCTCTACCCAGTGCTAAAGAGAACCTCCTCCTGGCTGCCTATGGAAGACAGACTCCTCCTAATTGCCTCTGACTAAGGTGCAGAACTCTCAGCTCCCTTTCCAGCAACATATCTGCCTGGACACTGCCATGCTTCTGCGGTGAGGATAATGGACAGAAACTTTGAACCTGTAAGCCAGCCCCAATTAAATGTTGTCCTTTATAAAGTTGCCTTGGCCATGATGTCCCTTCATAGCAATGAGAAGTGTAACAAAAACAGCAAGGTAGACAACTCCTAAGCAATAACACCCAGGATATCCTCCATACCCAGACACACATGCAGATACACATATCCAATAAGTAGATCTATAGAAGCTCTGAGCCAATAGTTTTGACAGTGGTTCCCCTTCCCACCTTCTTTCTCATATCCTATTTGGCTATAGTTCCTATGTGTGTGTATTTTTTTTTTACTCAGAGCATTTTAGTCAGATTCTCTAGAATTCTCAACCTAACATGAACAAACTCCTTCAACAGAGGAATAGATACAGAAAAGGTACTCCATTTACACAATGGAGTACTGCTCAGTTGTTAAAAACAATGACGTCATGAAATTCTTAGGCAAATAGATGGAACTAGAAAATATCATCCTGAGTGAGGTAATCCAGTCACAAAAGAAACATGGCATGCACTCACTGATAAGTGGATATTAGCTAAAAAAAAAAAAAAAAAAGCTCAGAATACCCAAGATATGATTCACAGACCACATAAAGCTCAAGAAGAAGGAAATCCAAAATGTGGATACTTTGGTCCTTCTTAGAAGGGAGAACAAAATACCCATGGGAGGAGATACAGAGACAAAGTGTTGGAGCAGAGACTGAATGAAAGGCCATCCAGAGACTGCCCCACCTGGGGATCTATCCCACATATAGTCTAGATACTATTGTGGATGACAAGAAGTGCTTGCTGACAGGAGCCTGATATAGCTGTCTTCTGAGAGGCTCTGCCAGTACCTGACAAATACAGAGGTGGATTCTCACAGCTAACCATTGGACTGAGCACAGAGTCCCTAATGGAGGAGTTAGAAAAAGGACTGAAGGAGCTGAAGGGGCTTGCCACCCTATAAGAGGAACAGCAATATCAATCAATCAGATCTCCCAGAGTTTCCAGGGACTAAACCACCAACCAAAGAGTACACATGGAGAGACCCAGGGCTCTAGCTGCATATGTAGCAGAGGATGGGCTTATCAGACATCAATGGAAAGAGAGGCCCTTGGTCCTGTGAAGGCTCGATCCCCTGTGTTGGGGAATGCCAGGCCAGGGAAGCCAGTATGGGTGGGAGGGAGCACCCTTATAGAAGCAGGGGGAGGAAGATGGGATAGGGGGGAACCAGAAAAGGGGATAACATTTGAAATGTAAATTAAAAACTATCTAATAAAGAAAAAGAAAAAAAAACATGAACAAACTCCCTGCACCAATTATAATACATGGGACTCAGGATCAGGTATATCCTACTAAGGAACATGTAAGAAATGTTAACTACATCAAGGATGGGAAGAGTCAAAGAGCAAGTTTTGAGAGCTGTGTTCCAAAAGGGGTCCTCCCTGGCCTAATCCCATGGCCAGTTCACAGATGGGTGAGATAATCTCTTGTGTGTATGACTTGAGGTTATGTGAGAGTCTCTTCTCAAAACATCTCCTTTACCAAAGCAGGGGTAGACATTTTATCCTAACTAGAGAATAAGGAAATCTGAAATTCCTCAGAAAAAAAAAATAATGTTAACATGCTGAAAGGCCATTCATGAATTAACATATCCGAGCATCCAGCTTAACAACTGCGCAGAAGTTGTGAAACAAAGAGTGCATGTGAGGTGATACACGTGAACATAGAAGAAGAAGAGGGAAGGATGTGTAGAATTATGTATTCGTTTTATATGTGAAAGAATAGAATAAATTGAGTGAGTGAGTGAGTGACCGGCCTAGACAGGCTCAAATAAAAGGAGAGCAGGAAGACAAACCCTAACCCTGAAACCCAAGGAAGACAAAAAAGCACTGGGTACGTGAAGACAAAATCTACGACAGTATGTAACCCAGAACCAGAGGGACGAAAAGGCAATGGTCCTTCCTGATTTCTTTCTCCCCCGGACTAGGCTTGCCCAATTCTATTTCCCAAACTTACATCCATGTAGTGACTGTTACATCCGAAGCCATTGTGAATTATTAAAGAAAACAAGTACACACATATGTAAATATATACATACACATACAAATCATCTGGTTTTCGAGGCAGCGTTTCTCTGCCTCTGTCTCTTTTGTTTGCGTATGTGACATTGTAAATGACTTTGAAAATAATCTTCACTTCCATCAAGCCGACTCTTTTCATTTCCTCAGTACAGGCTCTGAAATCCTTGCATAATTCAGATTGATTTTTGGCTGCACTTATAAAGCCTGCCAAGAGTTGCACGGCTGGGACAGAGTCGGGGTGATGTGATTAACTGTGCCATCATGCCCCTCTAGGTGGCTTTTGCATTTGTTAGCCTCTGGGCTGCAACCCTCAAAGCATCTCCACGCGTCTGTGTAAAAACCGAACCCAGGGCTTTGCGGTGAATATTAAGTTCTGGGTTTTTCTCTTTCTTTTTTTTTCTTTTCTTTTTTTCTTTCTTTTTTTTTTTTTTTTTTTTTTTGCCAGCTTTTACATGTATTTTTAAATCACACTTTAAAATTTTTCAACCCACATCTCATTTTTCTTTCCCTTTGTGTCTTTCTTCCCTCTTTCAGGGGCACATTCAAATTGTATTAGGGTACTTTTGTGTGTGTGTGTGTGTGTGTGTGTGTGTGTGCAGCACAAAAGCAGGGTTGGATTATATGCCATTGTTAATGCCATTTTGAAGGTTAATAGTGCCTGTTAAGTTTCTTTATGATTCTGAACATTCCTCAAAGGAACCTCCCAGCTCCCCACCCCCCACCCCCACCCCACCTCACTGTGCCGGCTTACATTTGAAGCTGTACTCAAAAGTCAGACGCAGTCCTTTCCTTACTTTCCTATTGTAAGCCAGAGCTTGAGACTCTGCGGTTGTCTGGTTGGATTGACCACTATAATTAGCACACACTATGAGCCTGCTCGCTTTTACGCTCCTACCTCCTGAAATAAGCATCGCGTTATCTTACTTTTCTTATTATATCAGCATTTATTAACACTCTGTTAGTGAATCTCTGACAATTTAAAATTAAATGGCTTTCCACAATTTATAACTTCATGATAAAAGACTGTTTAAAATTTTAAAGATGCTATGAAAATGGACATTAACTAAAGCTTTATGTGTGCTAGTCAAGTGAAGAAAAAAACCCTTCCTTTAAGAAAAGAAGGGGGGAAAGTGATACAATTTCTACCAGAACTGTGTTCTGCTGCAATTTGCCATTGTGGGAATGTCTAAATGACTGCCTCAGAGAAGGCTTGGATTTAAAATGAGAAATCTTACTAACTTAACAGGCCCACAATCCCACAGAGATGTAATTACATTTTCTTTCCTTCAATCTGTAATTTCTTCACTTTCCCAGGTTGCTAGCGCAGAGCTACAACGCTCTGGCATATCTAAACCTTGGTTCTCCTCTGGCAGCCTCTCAGCTGTTTCTCTTTTCTAACAACAAAAGCCTGATACAAACTAATGAAGATGCTGCCAGGTGTCTTGATCAGGAAGACCCTGGAATAGCCTTCATCCTTCTTACAGCTCTCACTTGATCTGGCATTTATCATCCTTTGTATCCACTCAAAAGCAAACTGATTACAATTTCTGCTATAGACATGCTACATTGATTAAAGGTCTTGTTAAAAAATCTTGGTTAACAACCAACATAAACTTTTTTTAAAAAAATTGGGTAAAAATACATGCTAGCTTTTAAAAACATGCTACAGTATGTTCCTGTGGCTTTCTGGAAACAAAATAAAACAAAAAACAACTTGTTCATTAACCTTATTGCCTATCCAAGGACAAAAGGTGGTGATTCTCTGTCTCTATCTCTGTCTCTTTGTCTGTCTCTGTCTCTATATTTCTCTCTCTCTCTCTCTCTCTCTCTCTCTCTCCTCTCTCTCTCTCTCTCTCTCTCTCTCTCTCTCTCTCTCTCTCTCTCTCTCACTGTGTGATGGGATTCAGGTGCCTTTGTGCTAGCAGAATTCAAAAATTCCTGTTTTTATCAGATGGACCTGTGGCTCTATCAACCATTTTTTTATTTACAAAACCTTGTCAAGTCTCAAAAACCTCAGCACCTTCAAATGGAAAACACGAATGCCCAGTAAGATCTGCCAACTGTGTCTTTTAAAAATATAATGAAAAGGACACATTCCACATATTTAAGGAGATCAACTACCCAGAAATGAATAAAATGGATCAAAAGAACATTCTCCTTTGTAAGAGTGTGTTGCCAATCAAAGTTTATCAAATCATGGCAGTTGTTGGGTAGGAGGAATGCTGGCTTATGTGGATATAACTATCAGAATGCTGCATTTCAAAAGGGAAAAATTGCAAAAAGGTAAAGGTAAGTGATAACTAATGAATTACCTATGTTATTAAGGCCACTTTATAAGATCAAGTAAAAAGATCATTAGTTTTGCACGTTCCACTGCTGCCTGCCCTTTCTGCTGGGGTAGACTCTTGCCAGGTCTGCCACAGTGAATATACCTTCTTCTTAGCACCTCATGGTACCTTCTCCAAAATTGACCATATAACCGGTCACAAAACAGGCCTCAGCAGATAAAGGAATATTGAAATAATTCCATGCACCCTCTCAGATCGCCATGGCCTAAGGCTGGGCTTAAGTTCAAAGAAAAACAATGGAAAACACATGTATACACAGACATTGAACAATTCTCTACTCAATGATAGCTTGGTCAAGGAAGAAATAAAGAAAGAAATTAAAAACTTTTTTAGAATTTAATGAAAATTAGGACACATCATACCAAAACTTATGGGACCCAATGAAAGCAGTGCTAAGAGGAAAACTCATAGCTCTAAGTGCCTCCAAAAAGACAATGGAGAGAGCTTACACTATCAGCTTGACAGCAAACCTGAAAGCTCTAGAACAGAAAGAAGCAAATGCACCCAAGAGGAGTAGACAGCATGAAATAATCAAACTTGGGGCTGAAATCAACCAAATAGAAACAAAAAGAACTATACAAAGAATCAACAAAACTAGGAGCTGGTTCATTGAGAAAATCAACAAGACAGATAAACACTTACCCAGACTAACCAGAGTGCACAGAGGCACTACCCAAATTAATGAAATCAGAAATGAAAATGGAGACATAACAACAGAAACTGTGGAAATTCAAAAACAAATCATCAGATTCTACTACAAGAGCTTATACTCAACAAAATCAGAAAATCTGGACAAAATGGATAATTTTCTAGACACATACCAGGCGTCAGCATTAAAACAAGATCAGATAAACCATCTAAATAGTCCCATACATCCTGAGGAAACAGAAGCAATTATTAATAGTCTCACAACAACAACAAAAAGCCCAGGACTAGATGGGTTTACTGTTACTGGGAAATTCTATCAGATCGTCAAAGAAGAGCTAATACTAATACTCTTCAAACTATTCCACAAAATAGAAACACAAGGAACACTACCCAATTCATTCTCTGAAGCCACAATAATGCTTATACCTAAACCAAACAAAGACCAAACAAGAAAAGAGATCTTCAGAACAATTTCTCTTACGAACGTTGATGCAAAAATACTCAACAAAATTCTGGCAAACGGAATCTAAAAGTACATCAAAATGATAATTCACCCCGATCAGGTAGACTTCATTCCAGGAATGCAAGGTTAGATCCATATACAGAAATCCATCAATGTAATTCTCTACATAAACAAACTCAAAGAAAAAACCACATGGTCATTTCATTAGATGCTGAAAAAGCTTTTGACAAAATTCAGCATCCCTTCATAATTAAAGTCTTGGAGAGGACAGGAATTCAAGGCCCATACCTAAACATAGTGAAAGCAATATACTGCAAACCAGTAGCCAACATCAAACTAAATGGAGAGAAACCTGAAGGCATCCCACTAAAATTGGGAACCAGACAAGGCTGTTCACTCTCTCCCTATCGATTCAATATAGCACTTGAAGTCCTAGCCAGAACAATTAGACAACAAATGGAGGCCAAAGGTATACAAATTGGAAAGGAAGAAGTCAAAATATCAGTATTTGCAGATGATATGATAGTATACTTAAGCGACCAAAAAAATCCCACCAGAGAACTCCTAAAGCTGATAAACAACTTCAGCAAAGAGGCTGATTTTAAAACTAACTCAAACAAATCTGTATCCTTCCTATACTCAAAGGATAAACAAGCTGAGAAGGAAATTAGAGGAATGATACCCTTCACAATAGTCACAAATAATATTACATAACTTGGTGTGACTCTAACCAAGCAAGTGAAAGATCTGTATGACAAGAGCTTCAAGCCTCTGAAGAAAGAAATCGAAGATCTCAGAAGATGGAAAGATCTCCCATGCTCATGGATTGGCAGGCTTAATATAGTAAAAATAGCCATCTGACCAAAAGCAATCTACAGATTCAATGCAATCCCCATCAAAATCAATTCTTCATAGAGCTAGAAAGAGCAATCTGCAAATTTATTTGGAATAACAAAAAACCCAAGATAGTGAAAACTATTCTCCACAACAAAAGACCTCCTGGAATATCATCATCCCTGACCTCAAGCTCTACTACAGAGCAATAGTGATAAAAACTGTATGGTATTGGTACAGAGACAGCCAGGAAGATCAATGGAATAGAATTGAGAACCCAGAAATGAAGCCACACACTTAAGGTCACTTGATATTTGACAAAGGAGCTAAAACATCCAGAGGAAAAAAGACAGCAGTTTTAACAAATGGTGCTGGATCGACTGGAGGTCAGCATGCAGAAAAATGCAAATTGACCCATTCTTATTTGCTTGTACAAAGCTCAAGTCCATGTGGATCAAGGACCTCCACATAAAACCAGATACACTGAAGCTTATAGAGGAGAAAATGGGGGAAGAGCCTTGAACACATGGGCACAGGGGCAATTTTCCTGAATTTCACCAATGACTTATGCTCTAAAAACAAGAATGGACAAATGGAACCACATAAAACTGCAAAGCTTCTGTAAGGCAACGGACACTATCATTAGAACAAAACAGCAACTAACAGATTGGGAAAAGTTCTTTACCAATCCTACATCCAATAGAGGGCTAATATCCAATGTATAAAAAGAACTCAAGAAGTTAGACTCCAGAGAGTCAAATAACCCTATTAAAAATGGGGTACAAAGCTAAACAGAGAATTCTCAACTGAGGAATCTCGAATGGCTCTGAAGCACCTAAAGAAATGTTCAGCATCCTTAGTTTTCAATGAAATGCAAATAAAAACAACCCTGAGATTCGACCTCACACCAGTCAGAATGGATAAGATGAAAATCTCAGGGGACAGCAGATGCTGGAGAGGATGTGAATAAAGAGGAACACTTCTCCATTGCTGGTGGGATTGCAAGCTGGTAGAACCATTCTGGAAATCAATTTTGAAGTTCCTCAGAAAACTAGACATAGAACTACCTGCAGACCTAGGTATACTACTCCTGGGCTTATACCCAGAAGATGCTGCAACATGTAATAAGGACACATGCTCCACTAAGTTCATAGCAACATTATTTATAATAGCCAGAAGCTGGAAAAACCCAGATGTCCTTCAATAGAGGAATGGATACAGAAAATGTGGTATATCTACATAATGGAGTACTATTTAGCTATTAAAAACAATGAATTCATGAAATTCTTAGGCAAATGGATGCAACTAGAAAGTGCCATCCTGAGTGAGATAACTCAATCACAAAAGAACACACATGATATGCACTCACTAATAAGTAGATATTAGTCCAAAAGCTCAAAATAAACAAGTTACAATTCACAGACCACAGGAAGCTTAAGAAGGAAGACCAAAGTGGGGGTGCTTTTGTGTTTCTGAGAAAGAGAACAAAATACTCACAGGAGCAATTATGGAGACAAAGTATGGAATAGAGATGGAAGGAAAAGCCAAGCAGAGACTGTCATACCTGGGGATTCATCATATAAACCGTCGCCAAACCCCAACACAACTCCAACTTACAGATGACAAGAAGTGCTTACTGAAAAGAGCCTGTTATAGTTGTCTCTGGAGGGGCCCTGCCAGAGTCTTACAGGTACAGAAGCAGATGCTAGCAGCCAACCATTAGACTGAGCATGGGGTTCCCAATAGAGGAGTTGGAGGGTGGACTGGAGGACTGAAGGGGTTTGCAGCTCCATGGGAAGAATGATAATGTCGGCCGACCAGATGCCCCAGGACTCCCAGGGACCAATCCATCAACCAAAGGGTACACATGGTTCCAGCCAAAAGTGTAGTGGAGGAATGCCTTGCGGGGCATCAGTGGGAGGAGAGGTCCTTGGTTCTATGAAGGCTGGATAGATGCCCCAGCATGAAGAAATTGAGGGGGGAAAGGTGGGAGTGGGTTTGGTGGAGGGCATATTATTGGGGGCATATTCTTGGTGGGGGGGTAGGAGGATGGGTTGGAGGTTTTCTGGGAGGGGGAAAACAGGAAAAGGTATAACATTTGAAATGTAAATGAAGAATATATTCAATTAAAAAAAAAACTTTACCAGTGTGGCTGGACATGGTTGTAATCCTAGGTCAAAGATATCTGGTCAGCTTTTGTAACACAGTGAGATGTTATCTTTAAAAAAAAAAAGTTAATGTTGACACTGTTAAATCAAGTTTGTTTTAGGAGCAATTATAGAGCTAGTACAGATTTGTGGCCAGGTAGAAGGTGTCATGGTTTGAATATGCTTGGCCAATGAAGTGGCACTATTTAGATATGTGGCCTTATTGGAGTAGGTGTGTCACTATGGGTGTGGACTATAAAACCCTCATCCTAGCTGCCTGGAAGTGAATCTTCCACTAGCAGCTTTCTGATGAAGATTTAGAACTCTCAGTTCCTCCTGCACCAGGCCTGTCTGGATGCTGCTATGTTCCTGCCTTGATGATATTGGACTGAACCTCAGAACCTGTAAGCCAACCCCAAGTAAATGTCCTTGTAAGAGTTGCCTTGGTCATAGTGTCTGTTCACAGCAGTAAAACCCAAAACAAGACAGAAGGCTAGAGCTTTAAAATTATCCTGATTAGAGAAAACAGTGGGATAAGGCTTTGGTGGGCCATCTGCTCAGAGCTTGGGTTAAACAAAGACATTGCAGGTAAAGGTTAAGATGAGGCTCTTCTCTTACCAGTTAATTCTCTCTCTCTCTCTCTCTCTCTCTCTCTCTCTCTCTCTCTCTCTCTCTCTCTCTCTCTTAGATTTTTTTCTTTATTTTCTATATTCTTTGTTTACATTCCAAAGGCTTTCCCCTTTCCCAGATCCCCCCTCACCATATGTCCCATAAGTTCTCTTCCCTCCACCCATTCCCCAAACACCCCCCCCATTTCTCTATTCTGATACTCTCCTACAAATCTGGATCCAGTCTTTTCAGGACCAGGGTCCTTTCCTTCCTTCTTCTTGGGAATCTTTTGATTTGCTAATTGTGCCTTGAGTATTCAGAACTTTTGGGCTCATTAATATCCACTTATCAGTGATTGCATTTCATGTGTATTCTTTTGTGATTAGCTTAACTCACTTAGGATGATATTTTCCAGATCCAACCATTTACCTACAAATTGCATGAATTTATTATTTTTAATTGCTGAATAGTATTCCATTGTATAAATATACCACATTTTCTGTATCCATTCCTCCTTTGAGGGACATCTGGGCTCCTTCCAACTTCTGGCTATTATAAATAAGGCTGCTATGAACATAGTGGAACATGTGTCTTTATTGCATGCAGGGGAATCCTCTGGGTATATGCCCAGGAGTGGTATGCCAGGGTCCTCTGGGAGTGTCATGCCCAATTTTCTGAGGAACTGCCAGACTGATTTCCAGAGCGGTTGTACCATCTTGCAATCCTACCAACAGTATAGAAGTGTTCCTCTTTCTCCACATCCTCGCCAGCACCTGTTGTCCCTTGAGTTTTAATCTTAGCCATTCTGACTGGTGTGAGGTGGAATCTCAGGGTTGTTTTGATTTGCATTTCCCTGATGACTAATGATGTTGAACATCTCTTAAGGTGCTTCTCAGCCATCCGAATTTCTTCTGGTGAAAATTCTTTGTTTAGCTCTGTACCCCATTTTTTGATAGGGTTATTTGGTTCTTTGGGGTCTAACTTCTTGAGTTCTTTGTATATATTGGATATTAGCCCTCTGTCAGATGTGGGGTTGGTAAAGATCTTTTCCCAATTTTTTGGTTGCTGTTTTGTCCTTCTGACAGTGTCCTTTGCCTTACAGAAACTTTGTAATTTTATGAGGTCTCATTTGTCAATTCTTGATCTTAGAGCATAAGCTATTGGTGTTCTGTTCAGAAACTTTCTCCCTGTGCCCATATCCTCCAGGGTCTTCCCCAGTTTCTTTTCTATTAGTTTCAGTGTGTCTGGTTTCATGTGGAGGTCCTTGATCTACTTGGAGTTGATCTTAGTACAAGGAGTAGCTCAGCTCTGTCTGTGTGAAGGAAGGAGGGGCATAGGTTGCTACAAGCAACCTGCTCATAGAGATGAGCAGAATCAGATGATTGTGCTCTTGGCTGTGAGGACTAAGAAACAGGAAGGAGGAGAAGCCTCAACTTTAATAAAACCCCCAAATCTGTGGCTCCTTCAGGAGGGTGTAGTTGGCAGAAAGATGGCACCTGTGGGACTCAAATGGTGCATGGGGTGAGGACCTTCTAGAAGAGAGTGGGAGTGACTGTGAGCATCATGGAGTCCTTTCCAGTGGACACTGAAGGTATGTGTGACTTTACCTTGGAGGCATGCAGAAGTAGCCAGAGCGTCAGTGAATTTGCCTCGAGTTCTTTTAGGTGAATATATCACTTGTCATTACCTATTCTCCTGTCCAATGAGGTGAGTTGTTCCTGCCCTTTGCAATGTTAAGAAGATGCTGCCTTTAGCCTTCCTAGATGGGCAGTGGGGTGCACTGTCCCAGGGTGCATCCTTGGTACTCAGTTGTTCAGTGAATGCAAAGCTGCTCAAGGTGTACTTGAGTTCTACTTAAGCCCTTTCCTGGACAACTCTTGTATATCAGACTTGCCAATCCACTGAGCAAAAACATTTGGCCAAAGCAGGATAAGGTTCCATAGTTAGGATCTAGATGTTTGTTCTTCTGTGAAATTGCCTGTGCCTGTTATTTAGCTCTTTCTTATGTTATCAGTTTTGGAAGTCAACTCATATAAGCTCCTTATATATCCTGCTATAAATCTTTGTTGGTTACCTGTGTGGCAATTATCTTCGTGTATGTGTTTGTGTGTGTGTGTGTGTGTGTGTGTGTGTGTGTGTGTGTGTGTGTTTTCTTTTCTCTCCCTTTATGGTAAAATAACATTTTACATTTTTATCAAAATTGTTTATTGCTAGTACTTTGTTGCATAAAATGTTTTTCTTTCCATTCTTAGGGAGGGGTCTAGAGAGATGGCTCTATGATGAAGAACATTTGTTGCTCTTCCAGAGGACCTGGGCTGGGTGTCCAGCACTCACATGGCAGGACACAACTATAAATGAAGTTTCATGAAAAAAATCTGTGTCTGGCTGTGAATGAAAGAATTCTGGAAAGGAATGTCAGTCTATGGAGACTGATTGACAGACTGGAATTCTAGAACTGGAGAAACTGGAATTTTGTAGCTGCAGGGGTTAGCTACCGTACCTTGGGCTACTTCTAGCACATCTGGAACAGCCATTCCATGGTCCACTCTGTATCAGAACTAACAGATAGACAATAGATACATTCTTTTTAGACTCTACTGATGTAGCAGAACACTAGCTTCCCCCAACCCAAAGCCAAGGATTTTATCAGATAGCATCTTAGGCCTGGGGAATAGCTCCACCATCGCCACCCCATCTTGCTATATCTACCTGTACCCAGCAATGCATTTTAAGTTTGTCTTGATGTATGACTTTCTCCATTCTGTATGTCTATAGAAACTTTGTGAAGCTGCTTCCACATTGGAACATGGAATTTTGGAGTAACCTGAATCTGTGTTCCCCGGGGCCATAGGAATATGCTCTAGAATAAACTGTGCCCTTTATTCCTTTGAGGTGAGAGCTGTTTCTTCCATTGACACAACCATCCCTATCTCCAATTCCAGGGAATTTAATGTCCTCTTCTCATTTTCACAAGTACCACATATACATGTGGTGCACATTTAAAATTTTAGGACAATTCTCCACTATTTTCTCCCAAAACTTTAGGTTTTGCTTTTAACCTTTAAGTATTTCTGTTTAAATTATTTTGGTGGTGTGTGTGTGCACACGTTTGTGTGTGTGCATATGTGCTTGCAGGCGCCTTTGCATTTGTGTGAGCATGTGGGAGTCAGGGATCATCTTCAGTTGCTCCGTACTTCACCTTTAACAAATCTGCAGTGTGCATAACCATGAGGCCACCTGCTTCTGCCAGAAGCAATACCCACCTGCCAGAACTGAAGAAATTCATGAACAAGAAGTTAAATGGTGGCAGATCTGTACAAGGAATACCACAGTACTTTGATCTCAAGAATTCCTGTGACTGATGATCATATTGATGCTAGAAGTCTAAATGATCGCTGCTCAGTGAAGGAGTTCTCAGCCCTCCTCACAGGGCCTCTTTGGCAATGATGTAGCATCAGGTCATGTACATTTTCATATGAACCTTGTTAAGTAAACTTTTGTGATACTCAAAAAAATGATCCTTAGTTTTGATTAACTGATGGAATCTTTCAAGTTTGTAAGGAAGCAAACTCAGCCTTAAGCCATAGGCACTGGATTCTCCCTCCCCATTCCAAGCCCAAGATGGCAGCATCCATTTAGCTTGTGCATTTATCATGTAAAACTAGAATTTATGAAAAGTTCACACTTGTCACTTTGCTAAGAATGCTCCTAAACGAAGATTCATTGATAATTAATTGATACAAAGCCATTGTAAAGAAAAAAAGAGAGCCGTCAAACTGAAATCACATAGCCCTGAAGGAAAGTATAATACTAAATCTAGCATGGAGTCCATTTTCTTGATTGATTAAATTATAAAGGAAATGATTATTAATTTCAGTAATTATGTTAACAAAGTAACAAGGTAATTTCCTTATGCTGAAACAAGATTAAAAATCATGTATCATTTCATAGGAATAATGAAAAGGCCATGAATATATTCTTAAATCACTGCCTAGGCAATTAATAAATATAACAAGACCATTTTGCCTTCTAGCAATGGATAAGAATAACCAACAACCTAAGAGGAATTGATAGAAACATCCAGTGTCTCTGCAGCTCATTATGGGAGTTTTGACTCACTCGGCTACACCTGTGCACACAGATGGTAAATTGCCACCTGAGGCTTGGCTTGGAAAGAAATCAGGAGAAAGGAAAGCATCTTTTTAGTGTGAATGTTCAAGTGTTTTAGAATGGAGCATATCTACTATCCAGAAAAACAAAAGAAAAACGTTCCTTAAAAAAAAAAACAAATCTTCTTTTAATAAAAGTAATCCTACACATTGCAGACGTTTAAAAAAGGTAGAAGTTATAATTTGCTTCAAATACCCACCAATCAACTAAGACAGTGATATCTCTTCTTTCTGGGGGCTGATGGGTAGCATCTAGCTTCATGGTTTGTTTTCATCATTTATGATTACATGGAAATCCACTTGAATAGAGTTCAAAAGTGAATGTTAGTTATGCAAGCTTTCTGAAGGTGGGTGACAAAGGTAATTTTATAATATTTTATGGAACATCCAGCTTACAGGTGTACACTACCAAGAACATCCAGGAGTAATGAAGTTATGAGATTTCTGAGAAACAGTACTTCCCTACTACAGTTTTATGGGAATGCTATTGTATAGTGGCTCACCACTGGCCAGATGTTGCTATATGCATGACCATATGTATACTTAGGAGGCAAACATGCTTCTCCTGCCCACAAAGAATTTGATGTTAGTAACAAACAAGGACTTACAGAATGCTTTATGCCACTTGTGTTATCACAGTTGCTGTAGACAAGGGAACATTCATTTGCAAAAAAGAAGAAAGTGAAATCACATTTACTGAATTCTTCAGTTTTACTCTGTCAATCCTAAATCTGGTCTAATGGAAGAGAAGATTGGCTGATTGATGACTGTGTTCTGGGGTCAACCAGGCTATTTTGTAGGACAGGGGCTATTTTGTAGGACATGAGGCTATCATGAAGGAAGTCTGTCACTCAATTTCTGCCAAAGAGACAGAAGGAAATAGAACAGAACAGACACAGAAATATGTAAGTACACCTACCAGGTGAGTCCAAGCACCTTAGCTAACTTTGTAAGTAATTATGAAGAAGGAAAGGGGGGAAATATCTAGCATTGGCCAAGTTTAAATTATGACGGCTAAGACTTTGTAGTCCAATGTTATCCAGTAAACGAATGTGGGAGGACCTGGAGACAGGATGGCACTGGAGGAAAGAAAGCTTCATGAAGCTGAAGTATCTTAGGACTGGGCTGAGAGCTAAAGGTCCTTTGCTAATAGCTCTTCCACCAGCCTCAATATAAGTATAATTTTTCATAAAGACCTGGGAAATATGTCATTATATTGCAGTGAGTGCTGCTATCCAATTTGTAATACAGAATTTGAACCATCAAGCAATGCACTGATTCATAAAACTGATTCTGTTGAAAACAGAAATTACCAACTTTGTTATTACTTATAATAATAAAAATCAACTTCACAATAATGACTTTGCACATCCAATATCTCAAGTGCCTGATTCTTCAGTTGTTTTGCTTCACAAGGAAGAAATAATTCCACCAGAAAATAATTTTAAAAAAACATGTTATTAATAACTAGGGATTGAGGTTCCTTCCTGGCCAGTTTGATTCTTTATGCCTGAGTTGGCAAAAAAAGGAAGTTATGACCTTACTCTATTTCCGGGATAATTGATCTTGATTGTGATATTATTATACAGTGGAGAAAGGGAGAAATATATGTAGACTCTTCTGATTTAAAAGTTACTCCAGTAAACCAATTAGTAATGATATCCTTTGACCCAGCAAGGGATTACTTCAAAAATGAAGATTGTAATGTTCCAACAAAGAATTCCAAGCAGCTGAGGTACTGACACAGGAAAAAATATATGTAGTAAATGCTGGGAGAAGGAAGTCATAAATATATTGTATCCCATATGATCAGTTCAATACATAAAAGCTGGAGTTATGTGTATTTTCTTGCTCATTTCTAGATATATTTAGGCAAGTTATTTCCTGCCTCTATATTTATAATGTTCAGTATGTTAGTAGAAATGAACCTTGTACTTCAGTATTTAAATTATAAAACATACACAAGTGTAGCATAACTTGCCTAAGAAAATCATAAGAATCATCTAAAGTGGCACATAGCCTTGCTTTATCTAAGGCACATGAAATGGTAAGCCTGTTTAATAGAAGGCATCTTACTAAGCACAGTTCTCATAGATACATTAAAGTAGAAAACGCTTACCTGTGTCAGCAACAACAGCGAATACTCTATATGACCAATATATTATGATATAGTCTTTAAAATGCCAATTGCTCACAAGCAAGATTGACTATTCCCTTCTCGATTTAATCATTGGTTTTCACATTGAAGATGCTCTCATTTTAGGAAAGAGATGGAGAATTTCAAATATTTTGTTTCGCATCACATATTTCTCTGGTCTCATTCCAATGACTTTCTGGCCTTTCTAGACCAAGTTTCTTAGATGCTCCTTGAAGGTCAGCTGCAACTCATCATTCCTTTTTATTTTCAGTCTGTGCTCTTTCCATCAGAGGCTCATCAGTGCACAGAGGCTCAGTGAGCACATTCGGATTTCATAAATGCATGTCTCCAAAGCAGTCCGACTCTCTCTTTGTGAAGTGCAGAGCCATGTTTCCAACTTACTACTCATTGCCTTCACTTGGAAATCCCCAAGGCAACTCAGATACACATCTAAGACCCAATTCACTCTTTCACCAAAATATAATCATCAACTCTGTGAGTAGTGCTATTACCAATTCCTTTCTCAAGGCAAAAACTAGATGTGATGTTCATTAACTTCCATTCAACCTTTATATTCAATTTAGCTTGTCTATTTGACTCTAGATCTTACATTCCTATATCTGGCATTTCACTGCAACAATCATTTTCCAAATAATAGTAATAATGTGGTATCTTGAAAGAAAACTACAGAGCCTTGTCACTGGATGGTAATACCACTCATGCGTCTTTATAATATGTTCTCCTGCCAATAAATAACTGTCCAGGTTTTCACATTTACTCATGTCATAAAAAAATTCCTTAATGAATTTCATTGTTCTCAGATCTGAACACACAGAATTACCAAGCATCATGTAAATTTTTTTGTCAGAAAGTGGTGATGTTGTTGGTTGTATAATCTAACTTAATAACTCGATATTAATTATAATAACTAGTGTTTGTTATTGGTTTCTAACACAAAAAAAAACATTCTCTTTTAATGTTTTATAAGAATCGTGTTCAATAAGAGAGCCCTGACCTGCCTGACACTCTTTTCTATTACTGGAAGGAAAAGCATATTGACCGCTCAATTCTTCAATTGTGTATTCTTTCTTGTGCTATAGTATTTCCATACATATTGCTTTTCTGTATGGAATGACCCTTTATCCCTATTTGCAATGAGCCTGTTCATATATACATAAGCTCTCGCTCTTTCGCTGTCTCTCTCTCCCCTCCCACTCTTCCCTTCCCCTTTCCCTTTCCCTCTCCCTCTCTCTATCCCTGTCCTAATTAACTCTTTTATACCAGTCTTATTCAAGTGGCCCTTCCTCACAAGCTTTCTTCAATGCTTTGGAAAAATCAAGATACTTTATCATGTGCTCTTTCTTTGCTTTTATTTCTTTTATAAAGTTTAGTTAGGCAATTATTTTTGTGATTATCTCAATTAGTACCAACCCCCCCATAGGACTGTAAGCTCCCCCAAAACAGAATCATGATGACATCTGTTGTAGTTTGAATGAGAATGGCCACCATAAGCTCATATATTTTAATGCTTGGTCCCCAGTTGGAAGAACAGTTTGGGAAGAATTAGGAGTTGTGGCCTTGTTCTAGGAGGTGTGTCACTGAGGGTGAGACTTCAGGTTTAAAAAACTCATGCCACAAAGTATCACTTTCTCTCTTCCTCCTACTTGTGAATCAATAGGTGAGATTTTAGCTACTGTTCCAGTACCATACCTGTCTGCCTGCTGCTATGTTTTCTATCATGATTATCATGGACTCAGCCTTCTAGAACTGTGTGCCACAAATTTAATACTTTCTTTTATAAGTTGTATTGGTCATGGAGTTTTATTACAGTAATATAAAAACAACTAAGGCAATCTCCTCATATAGGCTAAACTATAGTTTAGCCTGACTATATTACATATTGTATTAGAAACAGATAACTCTAAGCATTGATAATAAGAATCCTAAAAACTAACAAAAATGAATTATAGAGAAGATTGCTCTTGTGTTTTAATAATAAAATAAAGTGGTTTCAACTTTCTAAGGTACTTTTACATACATAATCACATTCTTTCTACATAATAATCTGTAAAATAAGCCCTTTTCAATTTTTCTGTACTACCAATCTCTCTGGAAACTTCGACCCTCGTAATTCAAGTACATATGTTTATACTCAATGGACAAATGTATGTTTGTGTATGTGTGTGAAAGAGATTATAAAAATTGAGAATTGTCTCCAACTGTTATAAAGACTAAAAGTCCCATCATATGCCATCTTTTAGAAGATGAAATTCAAACCCAGTCTAAATGCATAAGAAGTAGTGCTAATATCCCATGAAAGGACCAGAGAAAATAGATGTCCTTTCCAGAAAAACAAAAAATAAAATATTTTCCCTTCCTCTGCATTTTTGTTTAATATGGATCCTCAATTGAATCGATGATACCCACTGTACTGGGTGGTTTTGTGCCAACTTTACACAATCTAGAGTCATCTGAGAGGAAAGAGCTTCAGTTGAGGAAATGCCTCCATAAGATTCAGATGTAAGGCATTTTCTCAATTAGTGGTCAGTGGGTAAGGGCCCAGCCCATTGTGGGTGGTGCTATCCCTGACATGGTGGTTCTAGGTTCTATATGAAAGCAAGCTGAGTAAGTCATCAAAGAGCAGACCAGTGAGGAGGATCCTTCCATGGCCTCTGCATCAGCTCCTGTCTGCAGGTTTCAGCCTTGCTTCAGTTCTATCTTGACTTCTATATGACTCTGTTAAAAAAAAAAAAAAAAAAAAACAATAAGCCAGGCGTGGTGGCGCACGCCTGTAATCCCAGCACTTGGGAAGCAGAGGCAGGTGGATTTCTGAGTTCGAGGCCAGCCTGGTCTACAGAGTGAGTTTCCAGGACAGCCAGGACTACACAGAGAAACCGTGTCTCGAAAAACAAAAAAACAAAACAAAAAAAAACCCAAACAAACAAAAAACAACAACAAAAAAACAAAACAACGAAACAACAACAAAAACCACTGTCTTAGTCAGGGTTTCTATTCCTTCACAAAACATCATGACCAAAAAGCAAGTTGGGGATTAAAGGGTTTATTCAGCTTACACTTCCACATTGCTGTTCATCACCGAAGGAAGTCAGGACTAGAAGAACTCAAGCAGGTCAGGAAGCAGGAGCTGATGCAGGGCCATGGAGGGATGTTTCTTACTGGCAAGCTTCCCCTGGCTTGTTCAGCTTACTTTCTTATAGAACCAGGGACTACCAGCCCAGGGATGGCACCACCCACAATGAGCCCTCCCACCCTTGATCACGAATTGAGAAAATGCTTTACAGCTGGATCTCATGGAGGCATTTCCCCAAGGGAGGCTCCTTTTTCTGTGATAACTCTAGCTTGTGTCAAGTTGACACACAAAAATCAGCCAATACATCCAGACTCATAAATCCAATGGCTTTCTGCTTTAAAATCATCTTTAGTCTTTCCTTTGCAATCATATGCCTTTTGATTTGAGTATATCTATTTTGGGATGTAGATCATTACTGAATTCAGTTCTAAGAGAGACAAATTATAAGGAAATTTAAAAGTCAAAACACAGAAACTCTTTACTGTTGTTTACCTGTGGAATAACAATACTTCGGATGCTGCTTGTGTGTGTTTTGCTCCCCACACCCATGTATATATTACACTGTGGAGCACTGAATCTATGATTCAGAGCCACTGGGCAGGAAGGTACATTTTGTCAGAAATGAAAATATTTAGCTATTTCCTTAAGATCTTTCTAATTTCTGAGGTTTTCTTTTTGACTGAGAAAAGATGTTTGGATGCATAATATTAACTTATTGAAACATAGCACACCTCCCATGTTTTGGTAACCTTGACCTCCATCCATTTGCCAATGACTTATGGGCTAATGTGTATTTAAGGGACATGTATTAATTTGGGCAGAACAAATTGTATCCTCCTCCTCTCATTATCAACATAACTTAGTTGAATAGCATTACTGAGCTGATTTCATTAAGTGCAAATTCAGTTCATTATTTGAAAATGTAGTTTTGAGCCTACTAGTATTTGTGAAATTAAAGAAATTAGTAATCTAACAATAGTGGGCCTACCCTGCTTATCAAGATGTTTTATAAGTGAAAGTTTTTATCAAAAGAGAATATATTTTAACGGTATCCCTTCTCTATATAAGTACATTGGTATTCTCACACATAATCCAATTTTTAAAAAGCAGATACCATCAGGATACTATCATCTAGATCATATTAAAAGTCCACATTTTTATCTTGCTGAAATTCACATTCAATTGATGAGGCGATACCTTCAAACTAATATCATATATTCAAACCCACAAGTCTAACCGGCGAGTTTTACAAGTAGGAGCTGTCATAGTCTTGACAAATAAGAAAAATCATAGCAACTAGAACATTTCCCCATGACCACAGCACAATACATACTGGAGGTCAAAATCTCTCTACAAGATGTTGTCATATGCTCAGACATTTTACTTGACATATGACTTATCCTTGAACAAAATGGAGGGCATTTTGCTGTACTTATTCTGCCAAAGTTTTCTAAGATATTCTAAAGTTGAATTCTACTTTGTAAGATGTCCAAAAGAAAAGTCAGTTTTTTCAAATTCTTCTTGAATTAAAAACAAAGTTCAATGGATTTTTAAGTCAAATCTATTTTATTCTTTTAAAATAAAATACAATTTACTCTTGGAAAATTTCATACATATATGCACTGTATCTGATCATATCAACCCAACCCCCTCAACTTAAACTTTCTCCAGAACCTCAACACACCTCCTTACAACTTCATGCCCTTTGGTTTTATTTCTTTGTTATTTTTTTTCCACCCAATATGTTTGATCAAGTTTTCTCTTCCCCAGCGTCTCTTAGATCCTACCCACCTCCTAGCCACCCAGCTTCATATTTGCTCCCTCTCCCTCTCCCTCTCCCTCTGTCTCTTCTCCTCCTCTCCCTCTCCCTCTCCCTCCTTCTCTCCCTCTCCCTCTCCCCACTCTCTCTCTCTGAGTGTGTGTATCTGTCACTCTTCAAACAACAGAAGCAAGCTAAATATCATAAAAAAGACAAAAATACCAAAGTGAAACAAAAAGTCTACCCCTACCCCTACACACACACACACACACACACACACACACACACACACACACACCATAGACTATGTTCTGTATTGATGGGTTACCCCCGAGTAAAGGGCTTGCTCTGGACTATGATTGATACACCCAGTTATAGTCCATTAGAAAAAACTATTTTTCTCATTCCCAGCAAGCTTTCCGCTGTAACTAACTTCTTGGTTAGGGGTGAGACTTCTACTCACTCCCTCTTCTCTGTGCTGGAATTTTGTCTGGTTTGAACCTTCACAAGTCTTGGCTCACTACTTCAGTCTTTGCAAGTTCATGTGACTATCAATCCTGCTGTGTCTGGAAGACACTGTTTCCTTGGAGTTACTCATCACCTCTGGCTCTCACAATCTTTCCATATCCTCTTTGTCCTACTTAACCGAGCTTTAGAGGGAGGATTTTTGTGCATAGCTCAACCCTCATAAGAAGTGATTCTTCTTAGGGGAATAATGGAATGACACAACTGGGCGATGTGCAGAAAGTAAGAATTTGGAGCGCTCAGTCATAAATGAGCTTCTTTATTTTTTCCATTAATTTATTCATGTATTCATTTTACAATCCAGTTACTGCTCTCCTCCTGGTGGCCCCCTAATCCTTCCCGCCATCTCTCCTTCTCCCTGAGAGGTGCCCCCTGAGTATCCCCCAACCTTGGCATATCAAGTCTGCAAGGCTAGTCACATCCTCTCCCACTGTGGCCAGACAAGTCATTTAACTTAGGGGAAGAGATTCCACAGACAGGCAACTGTTTTAGGAGCAGTCCCCATTCTAGTTGTTGGGGGACCCACATAAACATCTATATCTGCTACTTGTATCTAGCACAAGTGCAGCGTCTGTATTTTTATGTGCTACTTACTTATCTCTTTAACCCACTGAGCCCAATTGATGTTTTTAATATACACATGAACTCTGGGTCAACTACTACAGCATGGATAAGACTGGAGTGGGCTACCTTTCATAGAAATATACCCAAAAATTGAAGCAATGGAAATTTAAAAACATCTACTTTTCTATGTTCAGCCACTGAGATACCAATAAAAATTCTCTAAGCCAAACAACAAATTTATTTTTTAATGAGTTGTATTTGAGTTTATTTGATTCTAACAACACTGGCCTATGTCCAGATGTTGAAATATGTAAATAGAAAACAGAAATATATAATTTTCATCCTTTTACTAATTTTGAAAATATTAAAATTAAAATTTTACATTGTCTATTTTTTAAAGACTTTTTCTTTTTAAATTGTTTTCATCTTTTTATTGATTACTTTATTATTTACATTTTAGATGTTATCCCCCTTCCAGGTTTCCCATTCACAAACCCATTATCCTCTCTGCTCTCCCCCCCCTGCTACTATGAGGATGCTCTCCCACCCACCCACCCACCCACCCACTCCTGAATTGATGCCCTAGAATTCCCTACATTGGGTTATCAGGCCTCCTCCCATTGATACTAGATAAGGCAGTGCTCTGCTACATATGCAGCTGGAGCCATGCCCCCACACGTGCACACACATGTGAACTCTTAGGTTGGTGGTTTAGTCCCTGGAGCTTTGGGAGGGGGGTAATTGGTTGAGTCTGGTTGGTTGATACTGTTGTTCTTCCTATGGGAGTGCAAACCCCTTTAGCTCCTTGAGTCCTTCCCCTAACTCCTCCATAGGGATCCCTGTGCTTAGTCTGATGTTTGGCTGTTTATCTGCATCTGTATTGGTCAGGCTCTGGCACAGTCTATCATGGGACAGCTATACTAGGCTCCTGGCTATTGGCATCAGCAATAGTGTCTGAGTTTGGTGTCTGTAGATGGGATGGATCCCTAGGTGGGGCAGTCTCTAAATGGCCTTTCTTTCAGTCTCTGCTCCACTCTTTGTCCCTGCACTTCCTTTTGACAGGAGCAATTCTGGGATTAATATTTTTGAGATGGGTAGGTGGCTCCACCCCTCAACCGGGAACCGTGCCTATCCACTGGATATGGTCTCTATAGGTTCTATCTCCCCTTTGTAGGGTATTTTGGCTGATGTTATCCCTGTTGGATACTGGGAACCTCTTGGGTCCCTGGCATCTGGAACTTTCTAGTAACTACCCCCAGTTTCCCATCCCCTACTGCTACACACCTCCATTTAAATTCCTGATCATCTGCACTTATTTCCAGTCTCCTCCCACACCTGACTCTGCACCCCTTTTTCCCTCTCCTTCCTTTCTCCCTCCCAGATTCTTTCCTCCCTCTACCTCACAGGATTATTTTCTTCCCCCTCATGAATAGGGCAAAAGCATCCACATTTTAGTCTTTCTTCTTCTTCTTGGGTTTCATATGGTCTGTGAGTTGTATTGTAGGTATTCTGAGATTTTGGCTAATATCCATTTATCAGTGAATACATACCATGTGTGTTCTTTTGTAACTGGGTTTGTAAGACCTGAAAGAAAAATGGGGGCACCCCAGCACCCCACGCCTTGGAAGGCGTCAACCCATTCACTCATGAGAAACAGTCTTGATGCAAATAGCAGGAGGATTTTTATTCCAGAGCTCTGGGGTCATGGCCATTCCCCCATGCAGGATAGGTGACTGTGAACAATGAATGCAGAATCAGGGCAGCTTTTATAGGCTTATAACAGAACCCGCCTACACAAGCCACTCCATAGCTTCTAAGCCAATCAGTTTAAATTATCCAAGCCCGTGCTCTCTGAGAGCCAATCAGTTTCCTATAGAGGCCGGATAAACTAGTTAAGTCATTTCCGCTTACGTGGCTGCCACGCACAGGGTCACGCCAGGGTCATGCAGGCGTCTCCTGTTACACACTTCCTGCTATGGGGCCGGGGCATTTGCCACAGTGACCCTGCCAAACCAGCAGCGTCCGCCCTTGCCTCAGCTTCTCCGCAGGAGGCGAGGCGGAAAAGGATGCTAGAGACCTTCCAGTCTGCAGCCCTCATCCTTTCAGGTTACCTCACTCAGGATATTTTCTAGTTCCATCTATTTGCCTGCAAATTTCATGAAGTCATTGTTTTTAATAGTTGAATAGTACCCAAAACCATCCAGTGGAAAAAAGACAGCATTTTCAACAAATGGTGCTGGTTTGACTAGTGGTCAGCATGTAGAAGAATGCAAATTGACCCATTCTTATTTCCTGGTACAAAGCTCAAGTCCAAGTGGATCAAGGATCTCCACATAAAACCAGATACACTGAATCTAATACAAGACAAAGTGGGAAAGAATCTCAAAGACATGGCACAGAGGAAATTTTTCTTTTTTATTCTTTTCAAAAATGTTTTTTTATTTATTTTCTATATTCTTTGTTTACATTCCAAAGGCTTTCCCCTTTCCCAGCTCCCCCCTCACCATATGTCCCATAAGTCCTTTCCCCCCCCCCACCCCTGTGCCCATTCCCCAATCACCCGCCCCCACCACCACCACCATTTCTCTGTTCTGGTACTCTCCTACAAAACTGGATCCAGTCTTTTCAGGACCCGGGTTCTCTCCTTCCTTCTTCTTGGGAATCTTTTGATTTGCTAATTGTGCCTTGAGTATTCAGAGCTGTACTCAAAGGACAAGCAGACTGAGAAAGAAGTTAGGGAAATAACACCCTTCACAATAGCCACAAATAATATAAAGTATCTTGGTGTGACTCTAACCAAACCAGTGAAAGATCTGTATGACAGGAACTTCAAGTCTTGAAGAACGAAATCGAAGAAGACCTCAGAAGATGGAAAAATATTTCATGTTCTTAGATTGGCAGGATCAATATAGTAAAAATGGCCATCTTGCCATCTACAGATTCAATGCAATCCCATCAAAATCCCAATTCAATTCTTCATAGATCTAGAAAGAGCAATTCTCAAATTCATTTGGAGTAACAAAAAACCCAGGATATCTAAAACTATTCTCAAAAATAAAAGGACTTCTGGGGGAATCAATATCCCTGACTTCAAGCAGTACTACAGAGCAATTGTGTTAAAAAACTGCATGGTATTTGCACAGCGACAGGCAAGTAGATCAATAGAATAGAATTGAAGACCCAGAAATGAACCCAAAGAGTTATGGTTACTTGATCTTTGATAAAGGAGCCACAACCATCCAGTGGAAAACAGAGAGCCTTTTCAACAAATGGTGCTGGTTTAACTGGAGGTAAAGAATGCAGAAGAATGCGAATTGACCCACTCTTATCTCCTTGTACTAAGCTCAACTCCAAGTGGATGAAGGACCTACACATAAAACCAGACACACTGAAACTAATGGAAAAGGAAATTTTTCTAAACAGAACACCAATGGCTCATGCTCTAAGATCAACAATTGGCAAATGGGACCTCATAAAATTAAAAGGAATCTATAAGGCAAAGGACACTGTCTGTAGGACAAAGCAGCAACCCACAGATTGGGAAAAGATCTTGACCAACCCTATATCCGATAGAGGCCTAATATCCAAGATATACAAAGAACTCAAGAAGGTAACTCCAGACAACAAAATAACCCTATTAAAAAATGGGGTTAGAGCTAAACAAAAAATTCTCAACTGAGGAATCTCAAATGACTGAGAAGCATCTAAAGAAATGTTCAACATCCTTAGTCATCAGAGAAAGGCAAATCAAAACAATACTGAGATTCGACCTCATACCAGTCAGAATGGCTAAGGTCAAATCTCAGGACAGCAGATGCTGGCAAGGATATTGAGAAAGAGGAACACTCCTCCATTGCTGGTAGAATTGCAAGCTGGTACAACCACTCTGAAAATCAGTTTGGCAGTTCCTCAGAAAACTGGAGATAGTTCTCCCTGAGGACCCAGCTTTACCACTCCTGGGCAAATTACTCAAATGATGCTCCAACATATATCAAGGACACATGCTCCACTATGTTCATAGCAGACTTATTTATAATAGCTAGAAGCTTGAAACAACCCAGATGCCCTCAACAGAGAAATGTATACAGAAAATGTGGTACATTTACACAAACAACAAATTTCTATAGCCACTAAGCCACTAAGTAAAAACACTTCTAAAAACAGTGGCAAAGTAAATAGAAAAAAAAAATAGGTCCACATCCTTCTATCTGGATAACTCAGAGAACACTGCAAAACACACTATCAGAATACAAAAGAAAACAATACAAAAACAAAACAACAACAACAACAAAAGAATGGTGCATAACTACTGTCCACTTCTGGAAGAAGAGATGTGGTTCAGTGATTCATGGCACAAGTTGACTCCATAAACAAGGTCTTGGAAAGTTATGGTGGCTTAGTGACATTGAGATCTAAAATCATGGCTTATAAATGGACCCTGCATAGTAAGCATAAATGTATTGTAAACATGCATTAGTTTCATGTGTATATAAACCATATAAATACTCACTAGACTATCAAGCAGAAAGGTGAGATGCCCCACAAATGTCAGTCACTGTCTCTACTACTTCAGTAGAGAATCAAAGGAATTCAAGTGACCATAAGCTATATGAAGAATAGCAACAAATAAATAACCAAAGTAGTTTTCTACATCTCATTGTTCACCATGATTTTTGACTGCCCTATCTAGCAACCCACAGGGAACAACAATAATATTTGTACAACTCCCCAGCTGTCTAATTGCAGGGTGACTATATCAAATGCCTCTCATTGGAGGGAGCACTGGTCTGCAATACTATAAACACATAGTTCAACCCCACCAAGAACATGCTTACGAGATGCATTTATTGCTTTGCATTATTTTTATTCGATTCTGTTCTAATCAGCTTTGCTTCTGATGAAGAACTATATTTTAGTCAGAACATGAGGTAAAGATCTAGATTTCAATAGTTCCTCTTCTTTTCATATATCATTGAAAAGTTTCAGCACCAAGTTATAAGGTATGATGGCAAAGTCAGGATAATCCCCTAGTAGAGAACTGCCTATGTTTACATGTTCTTAAGCAGCACTATATGGTATACTTTTTCTTACAACTTATAGGTCCACAGAAAGCAACATTTGTTGTTATATGTAATTGCAATACATATATTTCTTTCAGCAGGCAAAATATTAAATTTTACTAATTTTGCTACCTTAGTACCATATGAAGAGTTCATAAAACATGGACCAAACTTTTGATTTCATGGTATTTGAAACTGAGATAATCACATGACCAACTACAGAAGTTGAATTTATAAAATATTTTTGGAAAAGAGTATGGGTTATGTGGAATTTTACAATTGCCAAGGAGTAATAACTTGGACTGCAATCACACACACACACACACACACACACACACACACACACACACTCACACACACACACACACTGAGAAGTGTCACTTTCTAGAACTACAATGCCTGATGGCAAAGTGTTGGTCATAACTCAGTGCAAGCAGGACTACCTTCAACCTCCTGATAGAAAACTAGAGTCATCTCACTAACAGTTAAAACAAAAGCAAGAATGGAACCCAGGCAACTGACCAAAGAGGCTTTATTGTTTATGTATATGTTTTAAACACATAGATTTACATTGGAGCACAAGAACCATATCTGAGCATGATTCCCACAAAGTGCCTAGAATCACTCCTTGAATATATCAAGAACTCAATAAATATTGAAGCAATGATAACAATAAACCCAAATCAGTGGCTGAGGCAAAGATAACTAAAATGAAATTCTAAAAACTAGAATGCCATTATGGGGAAGAACAGTCATAACTAGTTCCTGGTATACATATATATAAAGCCTTTTTAACATAACTTTTGGTCATCTGCTTAATTAATCCTTAAATTAGTAATTAATGAAATCATAAGGATTTGCTTTAATCAATAGCCTTTTCTGTCCATTTGGCAGACTTTAACAAATATTATAGAAAGTCATCTATTAATTCTCTTGATAGGAATAGCTACATAAAATCATATATCAGATCCACTATCTTAGCTTGCAGATGGACCAGACAGGCAACACCAGCTACACAGAGATATCCCAAGTTTAACATCACTCGGGACACACAGCTGCCAGGCTTCTGCCTGCGCCCAAGGCCTGGGCAGCTCTGCGGGTCATCTGTGTGCCAGCACTGTTCTGGGACTTTTGCCCTGCAGAGTGATCAGGACTTGGAAAGGGTCCCCGCAGCATCCGCCATCTTCGCTCCCAGAAGGACCAGGCTGGCAACACCAGGTACACAGAAACAACCCCAGTATAACATTGCTTGGGAAAGGCACACCAGGGCTCCAAAGAACCCAAGAGTAGGGCAGCATATCAGCAATCTGTGCCAGGGGAAACCCAGTCTTCCAGTGGTGTGGAAATAGTCTTACAGGCTTACAGGAGGGTCAACTACCAGCCAGTGACAACAGGACCAACTAACACCAGACATAACCAGATGGCAAAAGGCAAACATAGGAACGTTACTAACAAAAATCAAAGCAATATGGCAGCATCTGAACCCAATTCTCCAATAACAACAAGTCCTGGATACCCCCAAAGCACCAGAAAAACATGACTTGGATATAAAATCATATCTCATGATGCTATTAGAGGATTACAAGAAGGGCATAAATAAATCTCTTAAATACAAGAGAACATGAACAAGGTAGAAGCCCTTACAAAGGAAACACAAAAATCACTTAAAGAAATTCAGGAGAATATGAGTCAACAGATAGAAGCAAATAAAGAGAAAATGCAAAAATCACTAAAAGAAATGCAGAAGAACTTGGGTCAACAGGCAGAAGTCATGAAAGAGGAAACACAAAAATCCCTTAAAGAAATACAGGAAAACACAAACAAGCAAGTGAAAGAACTGAGCAAAGCCATCCAGAATCTAAAAACAGAAGAAGAAACAACCAAGAAATCAAAAAGAGAGACAACTTTGGAGATAGAAAACATTGGGAAGACATCAGGGGCCATAGATGCAAATATGAACAGACTACAAGAGATAGAAGAAAGAATCTCAGATGCTGAAGATACATTAGAAAGCATCGACTCAACAGTCAAAGAAAATGCAAAATGCAAAAAGCTTGTAACCCAAAACATCCAGGAAATCAAGGACTCAATGAGGAGACCAAACCTAAGGATTATAGGTATAGATAAGGGTGAAGATTTACAAATTAAAGGGCCAGCAAATATCTTCAACATAATTATAGAAGAAAACTTCCCTAACCTAAAGAGAGAGATGCCCACGAAGATACAAGAAGCCTACAGAACTCCAAACAGACTGGACCAGAACAGAAATACCTCCCATTACATATTACTCAAAACCCCAAATGTACTAAACAAAGAAAGAATATTAAAAGCAGTAAGAGAAAAAGGCCAACTAAAGGAAGACCTATCAGAATTCCACCAGACTTCTTACCAGAAAACATGAACCCTAGAAGATCCTGGGCAGATATCATACAGACCCTAAGGGAATACAAATGCCAGCCAAGACTACTATACCCAACAAAATTTGCAATCAACATAGATGGAGAAACCAAGATATCCCATGATAAAACTAAATTTACACAATATCTTTCCACAAACCCAGTCCTACAAAGGATAATAGGTGGAAAATAATAGGTACAAGGAGGGAAACTACACCCTGGAAAAAGCAAGACAGTATCCTTTCATCAACCCCAAAAGAAGATAACCACTCAAACATAAAAAATAACATCAAAAATAACAGGAAGTAATAATCACTATTCCTTAATATCTTTTAACATCAATGGACTCAATTCCCCAATAAAGACTAACAGACTGGATACATAAACAGGACCCTACATTTTGCTGCATACAGAAAACACACCTCAGTGTCAAAGACAAACACTACTTCAGAGTAAAAGGCTAGAAAACAATTTTATGAGCAAGTGGACTCAGGAAACAAGCCTGAGTAGCCATTCTAATATCATATAAAATTGACTTTCAACCTAAAGTCATCATAAGACACATGGAAGGACACTTCTTACTGGTCAAAGGAAAAATCCATCAAGAATAACTCTCAATTCTGAACATCTATGCTCCAAATGCAAGGGCACCCTCATTCATAAAAGAAACTACTAAAGCTCAAAGCACACATTACAACTGACACAATAATTGTGGGTGACTTCAACACTCCACTTGCCTCAATGGACAGATCAGGAAAACAGAAACTAAACAGGGACACAGTGAAACTAATTGAAGCATTGGACCTATTGGATTTAACAGATATATATAGAACATTACAAAATAATGTTCTAAAGCAAAATAATATACCTTTTTCTCAGCACCTCATGGTAACTTCACCAAAATTGACCATACAATTGGTCACAAGACAGACCTGAACAGATATAAGAAGATTGAACTAATCCAATGCATCCTTTCAGAACACTATGGAGTAAGAGTGGTCTTCAATAGCAAAAAAAACAATAGAAAGCCCCCATACACATGGAAGCTGAACAATGCTCTATTCAATGACATCTTGGTCAAGGAAGAATTAAAGAAATTAAAGACTTTTTAGAATTTAATGAAACTTAAGGCGCAACATACCCAAATCTATGGAACACAATGAAAGCAGTGGTAAGAAGAAAAATCATAGCCCTGAGTGCCTCCAAAAAGAAACTGGAGAGAGCATATACTAGCAGCACACCTGAAAACCCTTTAACAAAAAGAAGCTAATTCACCCAATAGGAGTAGAAGACAGGAAATCATCAAACTCAGGGCTGAAATCAATCAAGTTGAAACAAAGAAAAGCATACAAAGAATCTACAAAACCAGGAGCTGGTTCTTTGAGAAAATCAACAAGATAGATAAACCCTTAGCCAGACTAACCAGAGGGCACAGAGACAGTATCCAAATTAGCAAAATTAGAAATGAAAAGGGAGATATAACAACAGAAACTGAGGAAATTAAAAAAAAATCATCAGAGCCTACTACAAAAGCCTATGCTCAACACAACTGGAAAATCTGGAGGAAATGGGCAATTTCCTAGACAGATACCAAATACCAAAATTGAATCAGAATCAAATAGATCATCTAAACAGTCCCATAACCACTGAAGAAATAGAAGTGGTCATTGAAAGTCTTCCAACCAAAAAAGCACAGGACCAGATGGTTTTAGTGCAGAATTCTATCAGACTTTCAAAGGAGACCTAACACCAATACTCTTGAAACTATTCCACAAAATAGAAATAGAAGGAACACTACCCAACTCGTTCTATGAAGCCACAATTACACTGATAACAAAACCACAAAAGGATCCAACAAAGAAAGAGAACTTCAGATCAATTTCCCTTATGAATATTGATGCAAAAATACTCAATAAAATTCTTGTCGACGGAATCCAAGAACAAATCAAAAGCATTCACCATGACGAAGTAAGCTTTATCCCAAAGATGCAGGGATGGTTAAATATATGGAAATCCATCAATGCAATTCACTATATAAACAAACTCAAAGAAAAAACCACATGGCCATTTCATTAGATGCTTAAAAAGCACTTGACAAAATTCAGCACCCTTTCATGCTAAAAGTCTTGGAAAGAATGAAAATTCAAGGCCCATACCTAAACATAGTAAAAGCAATATACAGCAAACTGGTAGCCAACATCAAACTTAACTGAGAGAAACTTGAAGCAATCCCACTAAAATCAGAGGCTAGACAACGCTGCCCCCCTCTCCATATTTTTCAATATAGTACTTGAAGTTCTAGCTACAGTAATTAGACAACATAAGGAGGTCCAAGGGATACAAAGTGAAAAGGAAGAACTCAAAATATCACTATTCACAGATGATATCATAGTATACTTAAGTGACCAAAAAACTCCACCAGAGAACTCCTATAGCTGATAAACAACTTCAGCAAAGTGGCTGGATATAAAATCAACTCAAGTAAATCAGAAGCCTTCCTATACTCAAAGGAAAAGCAGGCCGAGAAAGAAATTAGGGAAATGACACCCTTCACAATAGCCACAAACCATATAAGGTACCTTGGTGTGACTCTAACCATATAAGTGAAAGATCTGTGTGACAAGAACTTCAGGTCTCTGAAGAAGGAAATCGAAGAAGACCTCAGAAATGGAAAAATATTCCATGCTATTGGATTGGCAGGATTAATATATGTCTTAGTTTGGGTTTCACTACTGTGAACAGACACCATGACCAATGCAAGTTTTATAAAAGACAACATTTAATTGGGGCTGGCTTACAGGCTCAGAGGTTTAGTCCATTGTCATCAAGGCAGAAACATGGCAGCATCGAGGCAGATATTGTGCAGGAGGAGCTGAGAGTCTATCTCTTCATTTGAAGGCCGCTAGTGGAAGACTGACTTCCAGGCAACTAGGGTGAGGGTTTTAAGCCCACACCCACAATGACACACCTACTCCAACAAGGCCACACCTCCTAATAGTGCCACTCCCTGGGAAAGCATATACAAACCATCACAATATAGTTAAAATGGCCATCTTGCCAAAAGCAATATACAGATTCAATGCAATCCCCATCAAAATCCCAACTCAGTTCTTCATAGAGTTACAAAGAGCAATTCTCAAATTCATCTGGAATAACAAAAGACCCAGGATAGCTAAAACTATTCTCAACAGTAAAAGAACTTCTAGGGGAAACAGTATCCCCAATCTCAAGCAGTACTCCAGAGCAATAGTGTTAAAAACTGCATGGTATTGGTACAGTGACAGGGAAGTGGATCAATGGAATAGGATTGAAGACCCAGAAATGAACCCACACACCTATGGTCACTTGATCTTTGACAAAAGAGCTACAACCATTCAGTGTAAAAAAGATAGCCTTTTTCAACAAATGGTGCTGTTTCAACTGGAGGTCAGCATGTAGAAGAATGCAAATTGATCCATCCTTATCTCTCTGTACTAAGCTCAACTCCAAATGGATCAAGGACCTCCACATAACACCAGACACACTGAAACTAATAGAAAAGGAACTGGGGAAGAACATTGAGCACATGGGCACAGAAGAAATTTTTCTGAACAGAACACCAATAGCTTATGCTCTAAGATCAAGAATAGACAAATGGGACCTCATAAAATTACAAAGTTTCTGTAAGGCAAAAGACACTGTCAAAAGGACAAATTGGCAATCAACAAATTGGGAAAATATCTTCACCAACCCCACATCCAACAGAAGGCTAATATCCAATATATACAAAGAACTCAAGAATTTAGACTCCAGAGAGTCAAATACCCTATTAAAAAATGGGGTACAGAGCTAAGCAAAGAATTTTCACCTGAAGAATTTCGAATGGCTGAGAAGCACCTTAAGCCCAGAGGATTCCCCTGCATGCAATAAAGACACATGCTCCACTATGTTTATAGCAGCCTTGTTTATAATAGCCAGAAATTGGAAGGAGCCCAAATATCCCTCAAAGGAGGAATGGATACAGAAAATGTGGTATATTTATACAATGGAATACTACTCAGCAATTAAAAATAATGAATTCATGCAATTTGTAGGTAAATGGTTAGACCTGGAAAATATCATCCTGAGTGAATTAACCCAATCACAAAAGAATGCACATGAAATGCAATCACTGATAAGTGGATATTAATGAGCCCAGAAGCCCTAAATACTCAAGACACAAATAGCAAGTCAAATGATTCCCAAGAAGAAGAAAGGAGAGGACCCTGGGCCTGTAAAGATTGCATCCAGTTTAGTAAAGAAACCGAGGGGGGAAGGGGAATGATTGGGGAATAGTTGGGGGGAGAGGAACTATGGGAACTATGGTGGGTGGGAACTGGGAAAGGGGAAAGCCTTTGGAATGTAAACATAGAATATAGAAAATAAAAAAAAAGAAATGTTCAGCATCATTAGTCATTAGGGAAATGCAAATCAAAACAACCCTGAGATTTCACCTCACAGCAGTCAGAATGGCTAATATTAAAAACTCAGGAGACAGCAGGTGTTGGTGAGGATATGGAGAAAGAGGAACACTCCTGCACTGGGAATGCAAGTTGGTACAACCACTCTGGAAATCAGTCTAGCAGTTCGTCAGAAAACTGGGTATGACACTTCCAGAGGACCCTGCTATACCACTCCTGGGCATATATCCAGAGGATTCCCTGGCATGCAATAAGGACACATGTTCCATTATGTTCATAGCAGCCTTATTTATAATAGCCAGAAGCTGGAAAAAACACAGATGTCCCTCAGTGGAGGAATGGATACAGAAAATGTGGTATATTTACTACTCAGCAATTAAAACCACTGAATTCATGAAATTCTTAGGCAAATGAGTGGAACTGGAAAATATCATTCTGAGTGAGGTAACTCATTCACAAAAGAACACACATAGAATGTAGTCACTGATAAGTAGATATTAACCCAGAAGCTCTGATCACTGATAAGTAGATATTAACCCAGAAGCTCTGAATGCCAAGACACAATTCACATATCAAATGATTCCCAAGAAGAAGGAATGAGAGGGCCCTGGTCCTGTAAAGGCTTGATGCAGCAATGTAGGGGATTACCAGAACAGAGAAGTGGGAGGGGGTTGATTGGGGAATGGGCAGAGGGAAGAGGGCTTATGGGTCTTATTGGGAGGAGGGAACCAGGAAAGGAGAAATCATTTGGAATGTAAGCAAAGAATATGGAAAAGAAAAAAGAAAAAATCATATACCAATTAGTCCTTGCATATATTTACTATTTTATTACTCTAATTCTAGAGCAATAGCCTTCGTGCAAGCTTATATATTCATTTTACCAGTTAACATTCATATAATGTTAATGTTCACCTTGCACATGTTTATAACAGAGGAAAATCTTATTACTTGGCAGCTGACAAATACATTATCCACATTTTCAATAACTTCTGTATTGTGGTTTTTATTTAATTCAACATCAATAATAATTCTAGGCTGTGAACAAATATTTAATGTACAAGCATCAGCAGATTTGGTGCAAAAAAAGTACACTTAAATATTATAAAATATTATTAAAAAAAGAGGAAACGAAAATGTTAAGATAAACCCACAGATAAAAAGTTACATAAATATAATCTAACTTAATAGAAGTTGGATAATATAAAAAATAGTATTTATGATTTGAGTCCTCAGCTATATGACTCTTTGAAATGAATACAGAAGAAAGAAGGTTCTGGAATAACCCCTCTCTGTGTTTTGCACCTTTGTGAACTGTGGTGTGGTTCAATGATGTTATAAAGTGAAGGAGGTCAGTCACGGCAAATTATAACATAGATATCAAAGCATTCACGAAATACTGATATCAAATAGAACTCTCTGGGCTTGAGAGTTACCAGTGTCTGATATTAAAAACACCATCTATTTTGTAACATTTTTCTAGGAAAAAAATCAGTAGTTTAGACTTGTCTTTCCCCTCCTGAAACTGTTTTTTAAATGGACAGATATCCTATACCCAAATGATACCTATGCCATTGCGATGGAGGCGGGGTAGCAGAGCTCTGGTGCTCTGAAACCTGTGCTGCTCCCTTTACCTTGTGTGTAAACTTGGCCAGGTGCGTACTGTCACCATTAGAGGTTCTTAAGTAGCCTCTAGAGAGCCATACAGGGAGAAGTGTAAGACTAGAGTCTCGTCTCCTCAGTCCGACCCAATATTTACTACCTCCATCCTCGCAAAGACCTACCAAGAAAGCCTAGCTCTAAATTCACATGTGACTCTCTCTTCCATCATTTTATTCCTTAAACAATCTGCCTTTTTGTCCAAATCCACAGCTTGTTCCATTTTCCTAGGTTCTGAGTCTTAGTATCCTCTTAATACTATCATCAATGTTCCCCTGCCCACAGTATTATGTCCAGAGGTCCTTGAACATTTCTTTCTCAGCTGTCTCTTGGGATCACCAAGACAGTGTTGTGAAAAGATAACTGAGAATAAATGTGTGCAGACATGATTACTCAATGAGCAAATGAGATCTACTCAACATGGCACACTCAAAAGACCAAACCAGCACTGGATAGTTTTTGAGATGATTTATTTAAATATCTTCTGCTTATTATTTTATTGGTTGCTAAATTTTTAGTTAAATCGTCCTTCTAACATATGGTGGGTTTATTCTCCAGATGACTTCTACTTTTAATTGCTATTATGAAAACTGTTTTCATATACGTTCTAGGGATTTGTGTTTATTTCTTTAATATATTAGCACCAAGTCTGTAAATGAGTTCACAAATATTAATTGGCAGGAAACACTCTGGATTTGGAGATTCCTGACTAGCTACTCTGGAATTTTAACATCAATACATGGCCAGTGCTTCAACTTTTACCACCTACCTAGGCCACCCAAGGACTTGGCCCCTGGATCCCAGGAGTTAGCTGCTACAGACCATCCATCTGAAGCCAGTCTTAGTTATAAAAATCAGAAATTGAGGGAAATGACCGAATGCATTGGGAACTGATTTTTTCACTACCATCCAAAAAGAACAGTTGCAGAAAGACATTAAAATAAGAAAAGTTCTCCTAAAGACAAGGAACGATGCTCTGCTTCATTTGTGTAGCATAGGTAAAAAGCAAACTGACTGCTGATGTTCCAATGCCTGTGCTCTATAGGAAGGATTCATCCATTTCATGCTTAAAATGTATCTGAACAGAAGGGGTATGGGAATTACTGTAATATTTACTTGGCATACTCATACTTTCTTCCTGGATGAAGAAATGAAGATGTGGTATCTAAGGCTTTTGATTCTCTGTGGAAGATCTGGTCACTCTCAAAACTCTCTTGAAATATTTTCAGCCTCCACTCCAGTCAAGCTAATCAAGCTAGCTGGGAACTGCATGTTATAGACCATTCTTGATGAGTCTGAACACAGCTAGAGAGTCACCCACACTGGGTACCAGAAAGAGAGCAAGGATGAGCAGAAAGAAATGATAATGATAGGATGAATTTTGAGACTCACTACATCAAAGAAATGAAACCCATTTTAACTGAACAGCCATAAACGGTTCCATTAATATTTTGACTAACCAGATGAGAGGCCTTGCGACTCTGGGCATTGCAACTTCATCTCTGCCTTCCCCAGATTCCAATCGTCCTGATGCCTACATAAAGCTGTCCAATAAAAAAAAGTATTACTGCTAACTCCCTTTAACATATTGTCCTTTTCAAGGTTGCCCAGCTACAGTTATGTTCTCTTATTGCTACTTCTCAAATGAAATAGTGTTTTGGTACCTCTCTCCTTCCCTCAGCCTTTGCTTACAGGGTCTGTCATGGTCCCGATACTTCCTGGGAAACAGTGGTGCCCTCCATCAGGCACACAGCTCTGGAGATCGGCGGTAAGATGCAGCTCTCTGTTGTTAAGTGCTCACAAATAATCTACCGTTGATTAGTCAACTTGCAAAAGCTGCTATCCTCACATGAACCATGTTGGGCAATGTTCTAAGTAGAGAGACGGAAAGTCGATGGGGCATTTTTTTTTAACTATTGAAGCTGTAGAAGCTGGAGAGGTAGGGGAAGTAGCTTAAAAGAAAGGAATCCTACTCCTTATTAACCACTTTGAAATGCATTTCCCCAAGGATGGCAACCTTCTTGAATGCTGTCTTGAGGTATCTGGAGGCTGTGTAGCCTAGCTTTCTTGCTTGTCCACCCTGTCATACCCTGTGTGGCTTGTTTGACCTCTGCTGGCACCATAGCTTTAGTTTTGAATACTCTCTGAGTAAATTTCTATGACCGCATTCTTTTTACTCCTGAGAAAATAAGCAGCTATAATATTTGGATTTTTTTAAATGAAAAAAAAAAGTAAGAACATAATAATTGCTGTTCGGGCCTATTTATTTGTATCCTGTTACTTTCTACAGATGAAAAGCTGCAATGAATATGAAATATGTAAATAAATTGTTTTCCAAAAAAACCCACCTAAGATCAGGAACAAAACTAAGTTATTATTTCAATCTAAAAATAAAGCTAAAGTATCCATTGATCGTCACTGCAATGCCAGTTCCAGCATTTTCTGGAGCATGATGGGGTTGGTGCATATTCTTCTAGCCTGATTTTATGGTTTTACATAAATGTATTGAAATAAAACTGTATGGATGTTTGTGGGAGACTCTGAATGTAAATGTATTGTGTGAGTGAATTAATTTAAAGTTTGTTTTGTTATTGGGCAATTTTCCTTCAAGCCCATGTACATTTTTGTGAAGAACATTACTGGGCATAGATTTTGTTGCAATTTTAAATGGAATCATTTTCTATCCCATTTTATACCATGTATCTATTCTCAGGGCACAGGAAAGCAGTTGACTTCTCTGGACTGATCTGCTAACACCATGCTGTACTTTTTCATCACTTCTAAGATGGCGGGTCTCCTCTTGCTTTCTTATGCCCCACAGAGAAACCAAGTGCCGTGTGTCATCTGTATTCCTGAAGACTAGATCACTTTAACAGGGTTCTGAAAACAATAAAATCCCAGTACGATGAAACTGTGATGCCCCACGAGGTTCTTGGTAATGGGAATTGGCCTGTCATCCTCCGCTGATTTATAGCTCAGGCAGACGTTTATACTCACTTGGTGGCCTTCTCTTCTATATGCCTACAAGATAATTGCACTGGCTTTCTTTCTGAGATTCTTTTTAAATGTCACAGCCCTAAGGTATAGTTACAATCACTTCTCCATTGTCTAAAGTCATGTTTAAAACTCTCCTAGAATAGACAACAGTGGAGACTGGCAAAGGCACTCCTCATAGAGTGAGCCTGAAGTAGATCTGGCAGGGAGAGAAGCATCGCAAGTCAAGGAGTTGAAAGTCAGGGCCTTTTCTTACCCAGACTCCTTAGATAATAATGAGCAACATAAATAAAGATAAGTCAACCCAAAATGAAATAGTTCCCATTGAGGAGAAACAATATTCTACACACCAGTGATGTTTTCCAAAGCTGAAAGTGAAAACTGTTTTTTCTTATTTGCAGGTTTTCAAGCAGGTCCTAATCTTCCTCTACACTGTAGCCATGTGGTCAGTGTGTTTTTATTATATGTACCTATGTAAGGTGAAATCACAGTACAATACTTCTGCCCACTGCAGTTTACATAAAAGCTGACTGCCCTGAGCTATGCCGTAGACTCATCAGTGAATGTCTCTAAAGGCCTTAAAATGTCTAAAATTCATCTATTATGAACAAAACCTCTCACAGAAAACCTGTCTTGTCTCCTCTCTCTGTCTCTCTTTCTCTCTGTGTGTGTCTGTCTCTCTGTCTCTGTCTCTGTCTCTCGCTGTCTCTCCCTGTCTCTGTCTCTCTCTGTCTCTCTGTCTCTCTGTCTCTGTCTCTCTCTCTCTCTCTCTCTCTCTCTCTCTCTCTGTCTCTCTCTCTCTCTCTCTCTCTCTCTCTCTCTCTCTCTGCTCATCTTTGGTTTTCTTTTTTGTTTGTTTCAATCCACCTATACATTCATCATAGTTTATGCAAACAAAAAGAATAGTAACAGAAACATTATTTTCCATACTGATAAGATATTCTGGAATATTATTCATATGCTCACCGTGTACTCACCACCAATCATCACCTCCCAACTAGGTTTATCATTTGCCAAAGCTCTATTAAAGTGAATAGAAACCGATTGGCTGCAAATGCCTTAAAGAAAACTCAGCACATAGTGGATCTGGGCCACTCTAAACTCTCAAAGGCTCAATCATATAAAAATCATCGTTTCTATGATGTAAATATCATTATAAAATATAGAAAGAAAAATGAACACTTTACAGACACCCTCAGCCCAGAAGCAGGTGGTTTTTCATTAACCTGAGTTTAAAGTGTCAAATTAGCCCTGGTGAACCTGGATCTCTCACTTTTGCTGAATGAAATCTAAAGGGAACTCATGAAATCTCTAAGACTAGTGATGTAACAGTCTGAATATATCACAGTGTTAGATTAAAATACTGACTCCCGAAGCTACAGCTTTTGATTTTGTTCTCACTTCAAAAAAATCCCAGTTTGAAGATTTAGTTTAAAAGCACTGGAACATTTCCTAACAAAACCAACTCTGGTTTGGTCTTCAGAATACACACACACCAAAATTTAAAAAAATAGATGACTACAGAAACCAAGGAAAACTTGCCTTTGTGGATGCTAGATGTAAACCGTCCAAAAGAAACCATAATTCACTCTAGACTACGCAGCATAGATCTTTCCACAGTGCCAGGAAGACGCCATGCTTTAAGTGAACCACAAATGCCATTGGCCATGACCTTGATCATAACTATGCTATGCCCTCCAAACAATAAAAATTAGCATTCACAAAGGGAACAACTCACATAGTTCATAGAAGATGGAAAGCAAATGTATCTCAAGAATGGTTTTGATTTAGAAAACCTAGGCATGATTTTAAGAAAGACAAATGGTACCTAAAATTATTGTCGTCTATTTGAGAAATATAAGCTTGGGCTTTCTGGCTGCTCATACTAACCTACTTGAAAATAAAAAGTAGAAAGGACCTTTAAGAATGGCATCCAGCCGGGCGGTGGTGGCGCACACCTGTAATCCCAGCACTTGGGAGGAAGAGGCAGGCAGATTTCTGAGTTCGAGGCCAGCCTGGTCTACAGAGTGAGTTCCAGGACAGCCAGGACTACACAGAGAAACCCTGTCCCAAAAAACAAAAACAAAAAACAAAACAAGAATGGCATCCAAAGTTGTGCTCTTGCTTACACACACACACACACACACACACACACACACACACACACACACAGACACTCACACAAACGCATCCTCACATCTACAAACATATTCACCAAACAAAATATTCTTCCATTACATTTTCCATACTGTCAGGAATCAGAATGATCTACTTTGGCATACATGGATCCTTTAAAAAACATTTGACTGCATGAAAATGCAATTAATTTAGTTTCAAGAATGATGTTGAAATGTATCATGAATAGGAAAGAATAAATTATGTCCCTTAATGGGAAATCTTTGTTAAAAAAAATGCAGTAGGTTTAATTGTAAAGTGTTCTTAAGAATTAAAAGAGAGAATAATTCTTATGAGTACATTGTTATAATATTTCAAAAAAAGATTTATAGAACTAAAGACAGATCAAACATGCAATTTCCTTGTAGAGGTTTCAAGTGTTTAATCACTACCCTTAGATTTCTATAGCTTTTTTTCATATTCAGCCTATTACCAGAATGTAATATGGGGAGAAAAGAAAAGAGATTAGGAACATGAATTGAGTGTCCTGCTTCTAGGGCGTTATTGTCAGATCTGTTCTGCCATGTATAGATAAAAGAGTTGGAGGTTACTTAAAGTGTTCTGCCAGGGTTGAGGGCAGTGAGCAACACTGGGGTAATGTGACAGTCCAGTACAAAGGGCACACCTTACAGTAATGGGTTCTCGTGATATAAAACTCAGTGGCCATAACATGGCAGAGAAGCTGGGTCATCCTCTTATACCATTTCTATGTGAAGATCTTATATTAATGGCAATCAGTGGCTGGATACCCAGGCATAACTAGGAAAGCATGTGATTCTGACTGAGCGTGTCAGAAACCCATAGAATGTCCAATTCTCAGGGAGTTAATGGATGACCCATGAATTTAATCTTCTGACAAACTACTCCTTGGTCATTCAAATTAGAAATGAATGACAACAGTAGCACAGGAGAGACGGTAGAAAGGACCATGTAGTTTGAAAAATATCTGTGTGTTCTCTGGAGATAAGATACCAAGCAACTACAGTCAGAGACTTCTTAAGACTAGAGCAATTGCTCATTCCGGAGTACCAAAGAGACCTAAAACACTTCAGAACCTGGCTGGCTCACCTTTTTTTTAAGAATAAAAAGAAACTTAATGATAAATGCTTTTGTATCACTAAAGCAAGGCATTCTGAGATAGAGTTGGGGATTTCTAGGATTTTTCAAGTTAAGTCTCCTAATACCCTGTTTGTCCATTGTCGATTTGCAGAAATGCCCTATATTCAAGACAACAGATAATATCCAATAAATCTCCACATTATGGGGATACAGTTACGGGAAGGAAAGAGGACAACAGACGCAGACACTTGTCAGGGAGTGCCGGTTGTTTCTGATCACTTCTTCACCATTCTACCCAAGTTGTCTTCCTTTATATTCAGTTCAGCCTACAGCCAGCAGGACCGACATCCTTGCGCCAGTGAACATAGCCCAAAGGTAGCAAGGTTTTCTTGGTGTTTTGATTTGTTTTGTTTTTCCAGGCTGTTTTGACAACCCCTTACAATGTAGCATTTTGGAAACAGAGTCGAAGAAAAGGGAAGTATTTTAAGCTCTCTAGGAAAAGTGGGGGGGTGGAACATATCACCATTTTGTCTAAATTATTTAGCTAAAAAAAATGTTTCGCTGCTTCTAATGTGTACTCTTTACACATTCTATGGTAGCTTAAATGTCGTGAAAAGATAACGCAAACTATCTCTGATGCATGTTGAAGCTCCATCTTGCCAGCTACATTCGTTATAATTAACTCAGACTGAAAACTGCATCTTTCTAGACCGTGTGATGAAGTCTCCTTCACTGTCACTATGTATAGTGTATCTGCATATTCACAGGGTAAAAAAAATCAGTATATTCCAGACCTATCAATCTAGCCTTGGATTGTTTTCTTATATCCAGAAATACAAGGAGAGTAAAATCTGTTTGAACGTATGAGGAATAACCCGAGGAGCAGCAGAAGCATTTGCCTCACCATTCCTATCCTTGCCGCCTTTAAAACAGGCGACACATCTATTGTAAAGAGAAGAGCTAATAACGCATGACACTGAGTTTTAAATTGAAAATTGTTTTAATCATACACAAAAATAAGTCAAACAAGATGGTCTCAGAGAGTACATTTACATGATTACATTCCTACACATTTTACTGAATCCTGGACCTCGGTAACATGGGCTGCATGGGCCATAGAAGGAGGGGGACAAGAATTAAAGACACTCTATGACCTATTAGCAATGACCCTGTTCGTCCAACTGTTCGCTTTTCTCCTTATTGAAATTAAGAGCATAACGCAGATATAGATGTTTGAATTTCCAGATGGGAGACTAATTTTATGAAGCATTTATATTGTACATTAACACTTCAGAAAGTACTGTTACTTTTGGCATTAAAGCAGAATAAATAGAAAGAACCCAGATGTCCCTCAACGGAGGAATGGATACAAAAAATGTGGTATATATACACAATGGAGTACTATTCAGCCATTAGAAACAATGAATTCATGAAATTCTTAGAGAAATGGATGGAGCTGGAGAACATCATACTAAGTGAGGTAACCCAGTCTCAAAAGAATACCCATGGTATGCACACACTGATAAGTGGATATTAGCCTAGAATCTTGGAACACCAAAGACACAAATCACATACCAAGTGATGTCTCACAAGAAGAAAGGAGTGGACACTGGTGCTAGAATGGACCAAAGCATCATTGTGGAGGAGTACAAGAACAGGGAAGTGGGAGGGGTGGATGAGGGAGCAGGGGGAGAGAAAAGGGCATGTGGGACCTTTGGGGGTGGGGAACCAGAAAAAGGGAAATGAATTGTAAATATAGAATATATCCAAGAAAAAGAAAAAGAAAAGAAATTGGTTGTTCTCTCACCATAGAGAATTTAAGGATAGCTACTACCAGCCATCATTGTGATTAAGACATTGTTTCACTGAACGGCCAATCCAGAATACAACTCTGACATCTTTCTTTTCACAGATCTTCAGTTGTGTCTGCCTTTTAACCCCACTTTGCAGATTCCAAACCTTTATGATCAAAAGAAAGGACTAAAATAAATAGCCCACCATGATTAATATGCCCAATCCACTTATAAAATAGAACTTAACAAATAAGAGTTTATTCCACTCTGTGTTGGTTGATATTAGTTGTCAACATGGCAGGATCTAAAATCATCTAAGATAAAAGCCTCACGGCATCCCTGTGAAGAATTCTTTAGTTTAGGTCAGACTCTGGACAAACCTATAAGGAATGTTCTGAATTAGATCAGGCTCTGCGTTCTAGTGAAAGAATATCTACATCGGTCTGAGGTCAAAGGGCTCACTTTACCTGTGCACCACCTCTCCATGGGCTAAGAATGAATTGAAGAAGAGGGAAAGTGGGCTACTTACAAGCACGCATTGTGCTCCTGGCTGTGTATTCAGTATGGCGAGCTGCCTCAAGCCCCTGCCAACAAGGCTTCCCTGCTATGATGTACTATACCCTTATAGAGTGAATGGAAATCTTCTCTCCCTTTCTCAGGTTCCTTTTGTGGAGGAATTAATCACAATAAAAGTAATGATGACACATCCTTTTCTAGAATAAGGTTTATGGGATTTTTTGCTTCAGGCGCCTAACTGGAACATGAACTTTTTAAAGTTACTCTTTATTACAAGGCAATGACTAGTTAGAATCAGTGCTAAATAGTATTTGTCTCCCCACCCCAACCCCTACCCCTATCCCCTTGGAATGGGCAAAGAGATACCTCGTTGGTGGTGGTGTTCTTATATCAGCCAGGGGCAGAGAAGGTGCCAGTCCTTTGTTTATCCTAGCTTGATGCCTGGCTTGGTGGCCAAAGCTGTTTTATGCCTATGATAAAAATCAAATAATATCCAGGCAGCACAGTGCAGGAGGAGGAAGACAGAGACCAGCTACCCACAGTCCTACTACCCTCCAGTGTTCAGCACAGGCTAGCCATAAATGCATGCTTGCTGCCACACCACACAGCACAGACAGAGGATGTCACCCAGGGGTCTGCCAGCCGAATGGCCAGCCTGCAGTGAGAGTTACCACCATGTGTGAGTTTGTGTTGGTCAGATGGGAGAGAATGAGAAGTGGAGCATCTCGAGCATTATGAAAAGAGATGGAACTGGAGACTGGAGGTAGAGAGGAACAGCCTGTTGTGATGTTGTGAGTAGCGCTATCCCTGCCACCTGGGGCCATGGTGAAGCCCCAACCTGAGTTGCCACTGAGGGTCATGTCTTGGTTTGTGGCTACACAGTAGCAGGGGTCTGTGTCGATGTCCATGGCATATTATCACTAGAGAACATGGGAATGTCCCTGGTCGGGGAAGTTCCTAGGAACTATGAAGATGTCCAGGGGCTATGAAGAACTGTCCCTGTCCCTTACTAGCTGAAGCACTCTGGAAAACTGGCTCGATCTTTCAGCAGCAGCAGCAGCACCATTCAGGAACATGACCTTTACCTCACCCAGGAAGCAAAATGGAGCTGGCTGTGGAGACATGGGCGTGGGTGAGCTGGTCCCAAGGGCATGAGAACAGATCTGATCCGGTTTCATGCCAATGGCAGCATGGGGTAGCCTTGCTAGAGCAGTGCTGGAGGGCTTGCCCTGGTGGTGAGGATGAGGGAGAGCCAGTGCATAAGAGAGATCCAGTGTGCTGGCCAGCTCAGGTACCACCCATATCCAGACCCAGGGCTCTGAGTTGGCCTACCCCCCAAATCTTTATCATCTGAGAATGGTTGTGACCAGTGAATGAGACAGTCCTGCTGATGCAAAGCTGCAGGATTTCCATGACCTAGGGCAACAACAGGATAGCCAGGAGTAGTCCTGATAAGGATTCAATACTGATGGTATTCCAGAAGCCAGAGAACTTGAACCAGACTAACGACTTGCTGCAATGAACATTAGCAAGTGAAATGTGTGGACAGACAGAGGGATATACTGTAGGACACCTTCCATGAAGAAATGTTTTCTATGCTTTTTAGTGGTGGTGGTGGTGGTGGTGGTAGTGGTGGTGGTGGTGGTGGTGGTGGTGGTGGTGGTGGTGGTGGTGGTGGTGGTAATGGTGGTGAATTTGTTTATTTTAGAGAGGAGGTTGCTAGTGTGAAGGGTAGATATGAGGGAATAGGGAGATGAGTGGGACTAAGGTCCATGATGTACCTGATCTGGTTTCATGCCAATGGCAGCATGGTGTAGCTTCCTCTCACAAGGAATCAATAAAATGTTTTAAAAAACAATTTGTTTCTGCCAATAGGTAGAAATACAAATCCAAAAATGACAGAATAAAACTTTGCTATTTAAAATTTTCCTAAAGAATTAGTGTATAATTAGGTAGCACAAGCATTAACCTTTTGTTTTATATTTGTACTTTATAAAATTCATAGTTTGTAAGTTTAAATCTATTTACACACTGAGATATTTAACATTTCTTTTTCATTGAAGGTAATAGATATATGTACAATAAAATTATATATACTTTATTTTGCTCAAATATATATTTTTACAATAAAAGTGCATTTCACAATAAAAAAACACTTTAGAAATTTAATTAACAAGGTTCTTAAGCAAATCAGGGCTTATTATATATTCCTCAATACTTTAAACTAGAAAACAGTTTAAAATCCATAGCTTGCTTAATCTACTACCATCCTGAGGTTGTTTGTTTCAAACAAAGCCATGTCTGGGAGTTGGAACATCTAACAGTTTGTGCTAACGAACTGTGAGATTCAGTGTTCCGGGCTAGCAGCACACAGGCAATCAAACAACTCGTCATTTGGTTAATTGTACAGCTCACAGGAAACGGTGAGGAAGTAGTTTTCAGTAATCCTGCCAGTTCTGTTGCTCACACCATACACCACTGATGCTTTGATCTCCTGAGGTTAACACTGATACAAAATTAACCAGTATTCATTGACAGACTAAGAACATTCGTTTGTTGTTTAAATATGATTGATTTGTTTTATATTTCTTCCCTATACGTCTGGAATTATCTCCATGCAACCTAGATTTGTATAATCCCATATCTTTCAATGGATTTGGAATTAAATTTTTTGCTTTGAAGATAAATCCTGATTCTGAAAGAAAGAAATTCAGGGCTGTCATATTTCCTACAAGAAGTTGTTACAGAAGACCTGGATGCTGCTCAATAGACGGCTGAATGCCTCAGCGTTTTCCACCTCCACCTTCATCTTACATTTTCGGGCTCTCAGATCCTGACAATACTACAAACAAATGGCTTTGCCCATGTCAAAGCACAAGGAGGAAAAACAAATCCAAAAGCATTTCACTTGAGCCCTTCTGAATTCCAGCTGTGTTGTGTGCTTTCACATAAAAGCAAACAGAATTGCATGTCATCTCAGACAAGCTTGACAAACAAATCAGAAGGTCAGGCAGTACGCTCCCCAGGGCTTTGAAACGGCACTATCAGTCACGCCATGATCAAATGGTGGCTGACCTTCCTAAGAGCTAACACAACCCATCTAGAGACCTAGCAATGTCCTTGTCGTTTCTATGATTCCACTTGTGGAAGAATTCAAAGAGATGTTTTGGAGCAGGTAAAATTAATAACTCATAAAATGTGTTCTGTATATTTCATCTATTGTAGCAGCATATCCAAGGGACAAAATCATGACCATTGTTACAACAGAAATCTCAAGACAGGCAACACATTAATCTCACATCAGAAATAAAGATATTCCCAAGTATCCTGAAGTACCTGTGAGTAGTGCCAATTGGATACTTTATCAGCAAAGCTTAAAGTCTAGACATCCATTTGTGATAAGGATAAAATGATCCCAAGAGATCAGCTTCATCATCTTGGACATCTACCCACCAACAGTAAGCAGTTTTGTGTAGGAGACAGAGTTCACAAAAGAAGTGTTCTAGTCTTCTTGGTCTTCACTCCCTGAATTTTTATGTAAAGCACCAGATGAGTGTGTTCATCAAAATGAGTATAAAGCTAAAAGTGGAACATTCTTGTGTTTTATAACACGCAATCCATTCAAAAAACCCAAGGACTCCATTACTATACTCTTCTTACTTTGGGAAGGCATTAATAGCTTTCTGCTAGCTGCAGTTCATTAACAATGTGAAATTGTAAGTAAAAGAAATGGAAGTTCTAGCTTTGCTACTCAGAAAAGCATGAACTGAACTGATGATCAGGAACAAGTTTTGTAGCCAGGCATGGTAGCACATTCCTGTTATCCCAATGCTAACGCAGTGATATCACAAGTTAAAGACCAGCCTATGTTATATAGTGAGAATCAATCTCTCTCTCTCTCTCTCTCTCTCTCTCTCTCTCTCTCTCTCTCTCTCTCTCTCTCTGTGTGTGTGTGTGTGTGTGTGTGTGTGTGTGTGTGAGAGAGAGAGAGAGAGAGAGAGAGACAGAGACAGAGACAGAGACAGAGACAGAGACAGAGAGAGACAGAGAGGGAGAGAGAGGGAGGGAGAGAGGGAGAGAGAGAAGAAAAAGAAAAGAAAGGAAAGGAAAGGGAAGAGAAGAGAAGAGAAGAGAAGAGAAGAGAAGAGAAGAGAAGAGAAGAGAAGAGAAGAGAAGAAACTTTTAAGTGAAGCTACCATCCCTCACCAAAGAAACCTCACTTTAGAGCAAATGGAGACCTCACAGAGAACCACAGCAGGATACAATACAGAAATCAGAGATCAACCAGTTCCAACATCTCCAACATTAAAACTCTTGCATCTGTGACTCACAGAATATCTAAGAAGAGGGAGCAGAAAGATTGCAACAGGCAGAATACCAGAAACGACTGCAGCAAACAGTCGCTCCTAGAAATGTCTGCATAAATAAGACAGGAACAAGAGCAATATCAAATAGATGTGTTAATATAGAGGTCGCAAATTTCACAGGTTCCCAAAAACAAGCAAAAAATTACAGACAAATAATTACTACTGGAAGAAAAAAAATTAGCCTCTTCCAATGATGCCCAACTCACCATGTACACCCACCAACAAAAATGTACAGACTCAGATATATATGTTTTATATTTTTTCCATGCACAAATACATGAAACAAAAACAAAGAAAAAAAGCTAGCAACTTGTTAGTTGTGAGGGAGGATATCTGGGAGGCACTGGAGAAAGGAAAGGGAGGGGTAAAGTGATATAATTCTATTTTAATTTTTAAGGGTAAAAATCCAAAAATAATGTGTTTTTCCTTAAAGCAATAGCCTCTCTTGAGTCTATCCTTGTATAAAATTAAAATATAGGTGAAAAATCACTTTCAAAAGAATTTAAGAATTTCATGAATTCATTGTTTCTAATGGCTGAATAGTACTCCATTGTGTATATATACCACATGCTCTCACTGATAAGTGGATATTAGCCTAGAATCTTGGGACACCAAAGACATAATCCTCATACCAAATGATGTCCGACAAGAAGAATGGAGTAGACACTGGTGCTGGAATGGTTCAAAGCATCAGTGTAGGGGAACACCAGATCAGGGAAGTGTGAAGGGGTGGATGAGGGAGCAGGGGGAGGGAAAAGGGCATGTGGGACCTTTGGGGGGCGGGGAACCAGAAAAAGGGAAATGAGATGTAAATATAGAATATATCTAATAAAAAATAAAAAGAAAAAACAAAAAAAAGAAATGATTGTTAGGACAAACAACAGTTTTAAAAAAAAGTATTTAAGAAGGCACTAGTATGCTGATTATCGCTAAACCGCAGAATGACTTTTCTGTCCCTCTGATTATTTTTAAAGCAGCGACACATCTTTTTGAGCAGACTAACATTTTTCACTTCATCAATTCTTACTGCTCATTAAGGCATGATCAACTCTTTGATGGACCTTTATTTCTTTTAATTATTTTGTCTCTTCTTGCTCAACCTTTCTCTACCTTATAATATCATTTCAAACTTAGAGCCACTGTAAACTATCAGTAGCGGTTAATACCTTGTTCCTCACTCACTGTGTTTCATATTTAATTTCTACTCCTAATACTCAAGCTTCAAAAACGTTTTTTTGAAAGATGGAATTATAAGCTTTGAGCTTCTCATTCCTACGTATGGGTAAGCATACACGAATATGCATACTCAAGCACACAAAGACACACGTGTGCCTCCCAGAAGCAGGCTGCCACTCTCCAAGACCCATTTCCTTCTTAGTCTACTAACATGAAAATTTTCCATGAGAAGAAAATACAGGAGTTTCAAGTAGATTATTTCTCAACAATAGGGCTTATGACAGAGTTGACTCGGACAACTGTGAGAGTAGAAATAAGTGTAGCACACGATTTAGATATCTGTGGATGTGGAAATGAACCAAGGGCTCAAAGGATCAGTACATGACACCACAGTGGGAAACTCACTGTCAATTTCGCAGATGCTCCAAATTTGCCGAGAGCACACAAACAACGATATGACGATGACATAATTTGTTGCCTTTCTCTGGCAACAATCAATTCTTTTTTTTATTAGATATTTGCTTTATTTACATTTCAAATGTTAACCACTTTCCTCCTTACCCTTCCGAAAACCCTCTATCCCATTCTCCCTGGCAAAAATCATTCTAGAAATCTCTTCTGGGCTTGCCTCTATCACAGACCTAAAATATCGATGCATGGCATGCCATGTACTTGCTTGGATGCCCCATAGAACTGAAAATCCTTGAAATCATAGTGGCTGAATCTTTTCTATGTTTGCTTCAGAACTAAGCCCTAAACATAACTTTCTCAGCATCATTACCTAGAATTTAACAAAGAATGTATTTACAAGTCCTGCCTTAGGCTTCTGAATTATTGTCTCTGGGAGTATGAACTGAGAAGCTATCAGATATTCAGTGGGGTTTTAAAAATTTTTATACCCGCTTCCTGCTGCCATTTGCACCAGGGAGCCAGGTGGCTTCACAGTCTTCTATGCACAGCCCACCAGGAGAGAGTGATCTCCCAGTAGTGCTTTCACGAGGTGAGGTCTCCCTCCAGCTTCTTTCTGGAGGGGAAGGGCTGGAAGCACACAGGGCAGAAGATCAGTGGAGCAGCTGGGACAGAGGTCTTCAGGCTGCCATTTGCATCAGGGAGGCAGGCAGCTCCACAGCCTTCTGTGCACAGACCCTGCCAGAAGAGAGTTGGTCTCCCAAGAGTATGGACACAAGCTTACGGGCCCACAGGAGGGCCAGAGATAGCAGGACCAACTAGCACCAGCTATAACCAGAAGGCAAAAGGCAAAGCACAAGAACCCTACCAACAGAAACCAAGGCTACTTGGCAACATCAGAACCCAGTTCTCCCACCACAGCAAGTCCCGGATGCTCCAATACACCAGAAAAGCAAGAGTTAGACTTAAAATTATATCTCATGATGCTGATAGAGGGCTTCAAGAAGAACTTAAATAACTCCTTTAAAGAAATACAGGAAAACGTGTCAACAGGCAGGGGTACTATAAGAGGAAACACAAAAATCCCTTAAAGAATTACAGGAAAACACAATCAAGAGAAGGAACTGAACAAAACCATCCAGGAAACAATAAAGAAATCACAAAATGAGACATCTCTGAAGATAGAAAACCTTAGAAAGAATTCAAGAGTCATAATGCAAGCATCAACAACAGAATACAAAAGATAGAAGAAAGAATCTCAGGTGCTGAAGATACCATAGGAAGCATTGACTCAACAGTCAAAGAAAATGCAAAATGCATAAGAAAAATGTTTTGTAACCCAAAACATCCAGGAAATTCAGGACATGATGATAAGACCAAACCTAAGGATTATAGGTATAGAAGAGAGCAAAGATTTACAATGTGAAGAGCTAGTAAATATCTTCAACAAAATTATAGAAGAAAACTTCCCTAACCTAAAGAAAGAGATGCCCATGAACATACAAGAATCCTACAGAACTCCAAACAGACTGGACCAGAACAGAAAGTCCTCCCAGAACATAATAATCAAAACAACAAATGCACGAAACAAAGAAAGAATATTAAAAGCAGTAAGGAGGAAAAGGGCAAGTAACATATAAAGGCAGAGCTATCAGAATTATATCAGACTTCTCACCAGAAACTATAAAAGCTAGAAGATATGGGCAGTTCTCATACAGACCCTAAGAGAACACAAATCCCAGCCCAGACTACTAGACCCAGCAAAACTCACAAACACCATAGATGGAGAAACCAAGATATTCCATGATAAAAACCAAATTTACACAGTATCTTCCCACATATCCAGCCCTACAAAGGATATTAGATGGAAAATACCAACACAAGGAGGAAAACTACACCCTAGAAAAATCAAGAAAGTAATCTTCTTCCAACAAACCCAAAAGAAGATAACCACGCAAACATAAAAATAACATCAAAAATAAGAGGACGCAACAATCACTATTCCTTAATATCTCTTAACATCAATGGACTCAATTCCCCAATAAAAAGACATAGACTAACAGAAATATTTTTCATGTAAATCTTCAACTTTATCAGAAAATATTATAATTCCTCTTTCAATTAATTTAGTAATGTTTTATATCTAACATTTTATCTACATTATTTTTCATGATAATCTTCATTTTAACATGTTTTCTATATATTTCTTCTATTTTATCAGAAATGCTTTCCATGTTAATCTCTGATTTTATCACAAAATGTTTTTAATTCGACCTTCAATTAATTTGGAAAGTTTTTAATGTCTACCTTTTTATCTGTATAATTTTACATGAAATAGTCTATTTTAACATGTTTTTCTATATATTTCTTGAATTTTTTCAGAAATATTTTCCATGTAAATCTTCAGTTTTACCTAAAAAATGCTTATAATTCCACTTTAAATCAACTTAGAATTATTTTTATACCTACCATTTTATCTGTATAATTTTCCATGATCTTCAATTTTAACATATTTTCTATATATTTCTTCAATTTTATCAGAAATATTTTCCATGTAAATCTTCAACTTTATCAGAAAATGTTTATAATTCTACTTTCAATCAACTTAGGAATACTTTTATGCCTACCATTATTATATCTATATAAAGTTTTCCATAATAATCTTCAATTTTAACATGGTTTTCTACATTTTTCTACAATTTTATCAGAAATATTTTCATGTAAATCTTCAGTTCTATCATAAAATGTTTCTGCTTCCTTTTTCAATTAATTCAATAATGTTTTTATGTCTACCCCTTTACTCTTTAATTTTCCATGAAAATTTTCATCATATATATATACATATATATTCTATTTTATCAGAAATATTTTCCATGTAAATCTTCAATTTTATCATAAAATGTTTTTACTTCCTTTTTCAATAAAAGAACATGTTTTACAAAAAAAGTTATACTCTTATGGGTTTACAATAATTATAATTAATGTCTGACATCAGTGACATTGGTGAAAGAAATAACTCTGCTTCAATCCCCTTTGCCCAGTGTCTACTATGGAGAAGAGTTAACAAATTAGAGACAATGCACACCTCAAGTCAAAGCAGCTAACATGAACTATAATGAATGTAGGGCCTAAAGTTGTATAGCACTGATAGCCTCAGACAATGCATAAAGACTCTGGGCACACAAAACACAGAGAGAAAAAGAGGCTGATACCTCCAGGCTTTAGTCTCTATGACTTCAAAGCTTTACATTTTATATTTATATAGTTCACCTAGGAGTCAAAATAAAAGTCCATGTAGGCGATTTAAAGAAAAAAAACTGGTTTGCATCTTATCTCCAGTTCTCTTAGAGCACCAGAAATCATGGTATATCATTCGGTGTAACTAGCTGGCTTTAAATGCCTTAGATTTCCTGTGTAATCAGCTTTTAACAACCTAAGATGCTAACACACAATTTTAGTCTTATGTATGCTTCCATGACCCTGTCTCAGACTTTCTCTTTCTCTCTCTCTCTCTCTCTTTCTCTCTCTCTCTCTCTCTCTCTCTCTCTCTCTCTCTCTCTCTCTCTCTCTCTTTCTTTCTTTTTCTCTCTCTCTTTCTCTCTCTTTCCCTCCCTCTCCCTCTCCCCACTCCACACACAGACACACACAAAGTGGGTTGAAAGCAATTTTACATCTAATGACTGTCATTTTCTTCCTTGGGTCCAGGGTCCTTCCTTGACATTGACTGTCTGGAAAAAAAACACACATTCAAACTCTTCTTTATAGCCTGTCTCTTCCAAACATAACAAAACCAACACTTTAGCCAATGGTTGAAGGATTGGCAAGGACTACAGGTGTCATCTTGCTAAAGTAGACTTCTCAATGTATTGATATTTTTACAAGAACAAGAAAAAGCAGTGCCAGCAATCAGTAACATGGGAGTCCAGGGTTGGAGGAATTCTTCCCTGTAACAAGACTTGTGTTCTGCTAGAAACACATCAGGCGGCAGTTGTACATTCAAGGAAAAGGGGTCCTTATGAGTACAGGGAAGTTTATCTAGACTAACACATTGGATGTTCCCTTATGTTCCTTCCACTTCTCTACAAACAGTACTTCAAACTTTAATATGCTTACTAAATACCTGAAGATGATGTTAACATGTAAATTCTGATTTAACAGGTCTTAGTGTACACATGGACTTTAATAAGCTCCTGAATAATGGCAATATTACCTCCCTGCAGGTCATATTCAGAAAAGTCAACACTAAAGGAATATATACCTAACGCAAAACAACCCCTAGCAAATTACCTTTAAAGTTGATAACCATGCTGGAATACCTATATGCGGTATGTCACACAGTGAGCTCAAGTAGGAGGAATACTTCCAAGGTCAGAGGGAAAGATTCATTTTGCCATTTATCTATCAACATAGATAAATTGCACATGATGGAATTAAATACCTCAGATGCAATGACCTCAGATGGTAATTGCAATATGCCAACATTCCCGTTATTTTCTTTAGCACTGAATATCTTAAACATTCTTGAGATGCCCAGGAAGTAATTCAAAGATTCTATACAAGGTAGCGAATATGCTGCTCTAGGACTCCATGCTATAGGAAAATGTTAAGTCCACATAGAAAGCTGCTTCCACAAGAAGGGTCTTTCAGGTCATCTGAGTCACCCTTGGACAATGGGAGTGAGGGACAATGGGAGGTTTATTCTGACTCCCCCTTGCATGCTACCCTCTTGACTGATTTTATATTGGCTTTTTTTCATAATTCTGAATTCACATGTTCTCATAATAACCTTAATGGGTATTCCTTCATTTGATGTTAGTTCAAAGCTCTTAAATAAATAAATAAATAAACAAACAAATAAAATTAAATTTCTGTTTTAAAATTCTCTCTTTTGTTTTTCTTTCTGAGATACGATCTCATATAGTCCAACTTGAGCTAAAATTCACCCTGTAGTCACAGACAACCTGGAGTTTCTGCTCCTCCTTCCCCTACATACTTGGTGCTAGAACCATAAGCTTGCAACACAGTTCCAGATTTGAGTCACTCGGAAGACAGAGGTGCTCTGAGGATGTAAAGGCTTCGTGATTGCTCAGCAAGTACAGTATCAACTGCGCTACACCCTGGCTCTTGATAATAATTCTTCCATCTGTGACTTTGGTCTTGGAATGGAAAATATAAAACTGATTGACATTTTCTTCAACAAGTTTATTTTGTTCCTTTGAGATAGATGAAAGTTTAGTTAGATCTGTTTTGAGTCAAAATGCACCTTAAATCAAAAAAAAAATATTTTCTTACATGTGAATAAAGCCATCCCAGCCAGATATGGTCCCAAATGTATTAAGGTTACTTCTCTGCATGAGATGAAATCATAAGGGTTGCTAGTATAGGTGCTTCTTCTGCCACCATAGTTTTAGGATTGTATAAACTCCCTGAGGTCTGATAGAATAACCTTGTGGAAGACAGACTGAAGAGGCTGATTTAGTTTGATAAAGAGAAGTAGGAAGAATTTTATACACTGTGTATATATGATATATATGCACTAGCTACAGGTATAGGTATAGACATATATATATAGACATATATGTATATATATACATATATATACACACACACAGATATATATATATATATATATATATATATATATATAGAGAGAGAGAGAGAGAGAGAGAGAGAGAGAGAGAGAGATGAGAGCCTAGTCAAGTCCATCAGTGTCAAACAAGTTAGCCAAGCTGAGCTTTAGTAGGTTTAATTAGAACCACATGTCTTATATATTATTACATATTCATCACTTTGACCATAACTCTTGATATAAATAACTTCTGGTGAGAAATTATTTATTTTTCTTACTGTTTCTGAGTTTTCAGCCCGTGGCTGCTAGGCCTTGAGCAGAATAGCCTGTCCACTATAGAATGAGGAAGAGGAAGTTCTTCACCCTTCCCTCCCCACCCCTGCAGTCAGGAATCTAAAATCCCAACTGAAAAGCAGCAGAGACAATGCTGCACCCGAGGCCTATTAATTCAGCTAGATCTCATCTTCGAAAGTTTCCAGAACCTCCCAAAATAACAACAGTAGTTAGGGACCTGGATGGGTTGTTGGAGAGAGTCAAACCATAGCAATTTCCATATGTCTCATCTGTCAGAGGAACAAATGTGCCTGTGTTCGTGAGGTTATTCCCCTCTAATAAAGAAGCTTGTAGCAGAATTGAAGTTGACAGCATAAGTAGGCTGTTACATTCTTCCTCTTTTATACATGCATCATACAAGTATAATTTTTTGGCTTGATTTAAACTAAGAAATATAGTCAAAGCAGTGAGATGCAGACAGTCAAAATTAATCCAGTAAGTTTTTGTATTGCACAGCTCATTTTTGGCACGATGTCACTTTTTAATATTTATTTATTTACTTACTTGTTTTTACATGAATAAAGGTTTTTCTCTCATGTATGTATGTGCATTATATGCATGCCTGGCACCCAAAGAGGACAGAAAGGGGTGTGGAATTCCCTGGAACTGGCATAACATAGTCATAAGCCATATCTTGTGGATACCAAGGACTGAACCCGAGTTTTCTGCAGGTACTCTCAACCACTGAGCAATCTCTCCAGTCACTGGCATGGCGCTCTTTCGCTTTCTCACTTGACTCCCTGCCTCAGCTGTCACTGTAATAATTTCAGTTGCCATCAGCAAAACTGACTCTTCATTTCCATATAGGGCTTCGGTCTGTCACCTGTCCTTCAATTGCAGCTCATTGCTGGCTTTTCTGAAATTTCTGGGACACCCGTGGGCACCACCAACAGTGGACCCTATCAACCCATCAAAGGAACCCTGAGCTATCACATGGATATTTTCTCCTCTGGGGGGGGGGAATAATAAAAGTAAGAATTACTGAGTAAATTAGAGGAGAAAAAGAGAAAGGAGACAATTAAAGGTTTTGTTCACATGCTGGTCTTTCACTCCCTATATTCCCAAGGTCACGTTCTTCTTTCCTACAACCAACTTATGTTTCTTTATAGTTGGGGAGACAAAGTGTGGTCCCTTGTGAAACAGTGGTACAGAGGATGTTTCCAGGGGACTCTATTATGGAGTCCTTTAATCTGTAAAAAAGTTAATGAGGTGGTGGAGACAGGAAGAAAGACTATATAACTTATGACTTAAACTATAATTTATAATTCCTAATATACAGAAATTAATATGTAAACATCCCTAAAACATGTATTTTACATCATCCCTCATATATGAGGATTTGAACTCCCCTTCTCATGTTCCAGAAATTCTGGTGGGGATTCTGGGATTTTACTTAGCTAACACATTTTGAAAGGGCTGACTTTTAAAATGTTTTCATTTGATTTTGTATTCATGAGTGTTTTGCCTACACGTATTTTTCCGAGCATGTATAAGCAAGGTGACTGCAAAGGCCAGAAGAGGTCAACAGATCCCCTAGCTCCAGAGCTGGTATGGTTGTAAGTCACCATGTATGTGCTGGAAATTGAACCTAGGTCTTTCTTAAGAGCATCAAGGGCTCGTAGTCACTGATCATCTTCACAGTCCAGATAGGACTAATTTAAACATAAATCTCAGCACACAAACTAACATGAATCACTTTAGATCTTATTTCCATATGCATCAATGCCAACGGGTAGTAGAAAATTGTAAGATAACTCATTTTCCCTGTCTTGATTGTTCTTGGTGTATGGTTATGCTAATATTAACTTGTTCAACCTCCATGATTACTCATTTCAACTTTTTTAAAGTAGACATTCTTTATTTTTTAATCTTTAATCTATTTTTTCTACAGTCAGGTTGTTTTCCCCCTCCCGGTCAGCCCTCCAACAGTTCCTCATCCCATTACTCCTGTTCCTCATCCCATTACTCCTCCTGCCCCCCATCTCCAAAAGGATGTCCCCACCCCCCACCCCACCCCCACCCCCCGCAATCTCCTACCCCACCAGACCTCCCCACTCCCTGGGATCTCAAATCTCTTCAAGGTTGGGTGCATTTTCTCTCACTGAGGCAAGACTCAGTTGTCCTCTGCTGTATATGTGTCAGGGGCCTCAGACCAGCTAGTGTATGCTGCCTGGTGTGTGGCTCAGTGTCTGAGAGATCTCCTGGATCCAGGTTAGGTGAGACTGCTATCTTCTAATGAGGTCACCCTCAACTTCTTCAAGTCTTTCCCTAATTCAACCACAGGGGTCCCTGGCTTCACCCCATTGGCTGCATGTAAGTATCTGCATCTGTCTTAATCAGCTGCTTGTTGTGCCTCTCAGAGGGCAGCTATGCTTGGCTTATGTCTGTAAGCACACCACAGCATCAGTAACAGTGTCAGGTCCCTGGGCCTACCCTTAAGCTGGATCCCAATTTGGGCCTATCACTGGATCTCGTTTCCCTCAGACTGTTCTCCAATTTTGTCCCTGCAGTTCTTTCAGACAGGAACAGTCTGGGTCAGAGTTTTTGACTATGGGATGGCAACCCCATCCCTTTTCATCCCTTTCCCCACTGTTGGGCATTTCACTTAAGGTACCTCCCTTAGATTTCTTACCTCCCAGGTCTCTGATACATTTTAGAGGACCCCCTCCATCTCCTATCTCCCATGGTTGCCTGTTTTTATTCTTTCTGCTGGCCATCAGGGCTTCACTTCTGCCCCCCCCCGCCCCGTACCTGATCATGGGTCCCTCTTCCCCTCCCTCTCCCACTCAGGTCACTCCCTCCCTTTGCCCACTGTGATTGCTTTCTTTTCCTTCCCAAAGAAGATTAAAGCATCCTCACAAAGTGGGCATTCTTAAAGTCTATCTACATAAGTACAATTTTGGCACATCTATCTAAGACTTTTCCTAAAGAAGACTGATAATCACTCTCTTGATCCCTAACATATGACTTGGTGATATTGTGACTTAGCTTGAACTAGTAATAGTATTCTATTCTATTCTATTCTATTCTATTCTATTCTATTCTATTCTATTCTATTCTATTCTATCCATCCATCCTGGTTCTTCTTAGCTGGCACATACCACCCTGCCCCATAATTTACCAGTCACACACTGATAGAGGACTTCCCTTTCAGCATTCGTCACCAAGTTCCATTTACAGAGAGTGCCAAACATCAACAGGAAATAATTCACTTGAGCTCGCTGTGAAATAATTCTGAACCTCCTGGTGTTGGGTCAGCAGCTGGCAATTTTCCATTTCAGCTGCCAGTCTGATTTGCTAGATTGATCCCTGGTATCACAAGATGCCTCTGATCTCTACTCTACTTGGGTGATTCTAACCTTACATCAGATGAGAAGGCTGTAGGTTCTGAATAGGGTTTTGGCACCAGCACACTTTAAACTTAAAGGGAAGGTTCTGAATAATGCAATTCATTTATCACTCTGAGATTAAAGAGCCTTTTACATTGCAGAAAGAGAAAAATACAACTCTTTATCAGTAACAAAAGTTTTAGAGTGGAAAAAAATTCATAATCACTTCCACCAATGGAACTTCTGAAGAGACTCGATAAGGGTGGTTTTGCTGAAGGGAATCTGTAAAAAATAAAATAAAATAAAAAGTAAAAGAACAAAGCCACAACAAGGTAATTCTGGTGCATAACCATACAAACTAACTTGAGTGCTTCAGATAGGTATGCCTTGCTGTCCTAGATAAGTTTCTATTGCTGTAATGAACACCATAACCAAAAGAAACTGGGAGAAAAGGCAGCTTGCAATGATGTCAAGGCATAACCTCAAGGAGGGAAACTAAAGCAAAAACCATGGAGGGATGCTGATTACTGACTTGCTATCTATGGCTTGCTCAGCTTGGTTGCTTAGATAAGCCAGAATCACCCGTCAAGTGGTTGAACAGCCCATAGTGCACCCTTACACATCGATCATTAATCAAGCAAACACCCTCACAGGCTGGCCTGTAAGCCAACCTGATGAAGGCAACTCCTCAATTGAAATTAGATGTATGTGGGTTGATGTCAACTTGACAAAAATCTATGCAGTACACTTTTTTGCACAACTTCATGCTTTAGTAACAGTCCTGTGTGCTTAATGATATGTTTGCCCTGTGTTGACCAATTAGGAAAGAAAGAGCATTGTCAAGAAAAGTGTCTGCTTGGTTCATAAAAACTGAGCATAAGGAAAAACTCCTAATCTCAAATCTTCTAAATGTTTTAATATGTTTGAATTATTGTAGAAATTTTCTTGATGCTTGATAATAATATTTAAAAGCATTAAAATGGACTTAAATGTAGGACTCTTATATAAAACCACATTTTGTCTCCATTTATGCGTGTACATGTGCTCCTTTATGCTGTGAACCTGAGATCAGTGTACCTGTGACAGGCCATTGGCTCTAGGACAACTATTCCAAAGAGCTAGGAATCCTGGCAATATAAACAAGATATAAGTTATATAATTAATGTCTCTTTTCATTTTTGAGATGTTATATACATCATAAAGAATATAAGTAAATTTGAAACAAATATAGGAGTAGCAAAGCATCTGGATGATAAATTGATATATTGCCTATAATTTTTAAATTAAAATATAATAGTCCCCTGGTTATATTTTTTTAAATCACTTAAACCACAATTACCCAATTTTAGCATATAAATTTCCCAAGGACTTGAGGTTATGACATTATGTGGTTAAAAAACAGACAGAAAGATTGGAAATCTTGCTTTATTATTTAGTATTTAAGTGAAAAAAGATATTTAACTTCTTTAAGACTGAATTTTCTGCTTTTCAACATCTTAAGAATGGTGACTGCCTCACAGGTAGTGTGCGTACTGAGAAAGACAACGTATATAACCCAGTTAGCATACTGTCTGGCTCATATTCCATGCCCAACGAGATGATAAAATTTTCAAAGTTCACCACTTATTTAGAATTATATAGAAAGATTCCAAATATGTAGCTGACATCAAAAAATCATTTTAATGACATTTATAGGTATTTATTGAGCTCTACTCTGTTTTAAGTACCATCTGGTTATGTGAACTATAAAGAGCTGCCCACAGCTCCTTCCCAATAACTCACTCTCTAAAGATCTTAGACACATTTAATATATTCTTTAAGAATATAGACCATTAGAAAATGTGTGTGTCCATTCGTTTGTAATTCTCATTAATCTGCAACATTGTTCTCTACCAAATATTCCAGACCCACTGCAGCTTAGTGGCACTCGGGGACTCCACAGTTGCAACATTTTTCTATATCCAGAGTGGACAAACACAAGCAAAAGGATAGAACATGTACATAACAAGGTCAAGAACATATATATCTACACCAAGATACACATCAAATATAATTGCAAATGTCTTGATCCTAGTGCAAAGACACAAGCTTGACAACCCAAGGCACTATGCTTCTTCCAAAGCCAAGAACCCTATTGACCCTGACAAAGGCAATTCAGCTGAAGCACAAGATAAGAACTTCAAACTAGATATTATGAATATGTCCAAGGACTTTAAAGAGGGAATAAATAAATGCCTTAATGAAGACCATGAAAACACAAAATGCTGGATAAAAAAAATGAAACGAATTCAATATAAGAAAGTAGAATTTGACAAAGAAATAGTATCATCAGAGAAAACACAAACTGAAATAAAACTGGAGCTTCCTTCATCAATAGATGATTAAAAGAAAGGGAAAAAAGAATTTCAGAACATGAAGATAAGGTAGAAAAATAACTCAATCAAAGAAAAGGTGAAATAAAAAAAATCGAGGTACAAAATCATTAAAAATCTGGAAAGGTTTTCCTGCTGCGATTGGCACCAGAGAACCTGGAAACTCCACAGCCTTCTGTGCATAGCCCACCAGGAGAGAGAAATCTCCCAGCAATGCTTTCACTTTTGAGCTCAGAGGAGTAAGGACACAGGCTTACAGCCCCACAGGAGGAAAAAACTCCAGCCAGAGACAACAATACCAACTAGCACAAGATATAACCAGATGGCAAAAGTCAAAGCACAAGAACCCTACCAACAGAAACCAAGGCGACATGGCAACATCAGAGCCCAGTTCTCCCACCACAGCAAGTCCTGGATACCTCAACACACCGGAAAAGCAAGAGTTGGATTTAAAATCTTATCTCATGATGCTGATAGAGGACTTCAAGAAAGACTTGAATAACTCCCTTAAAGAAATACAGGAGAACTCGGTCAACAAGTAAAGGCCCTTAAAGAGGAAACACAAAAATCCCTTAAAGAAATACAGGAGATCATGGGTCAATAGGCAGAAGCCCTTAAAGAAGAAACACAAAAATCCCTTAAAGAATTACAGGAAAACACAATCAAGTGAAGGAACTGAACAAAACCATGCAGGATCTAAAAGTGGAAGTAGAAACAATAAAGAAATCACAAAGTAAGACATCTCTGGAGATAGAAAACCTTGGAAAGAATTCAGGAGTCATAGATGCAAGCATCAACAACAGAATACAAGAGATAGAAGAAAGAACCTCGGGTGCTCAAGATACCATAGAAAACATTGACTCAACAGTCAAAGAAAATGCAAAATGCATGAAGCTGGTAACCCAAAACATCCAGGAACTCCAGGACACAATAAGAAGACCAAATCTAAGGAATATAGTTATAAACAAGAGTGAGGATTTACATCTTTTTTTTAATTTTTATTTTCTATATTCTATGTTTATATTCCAAAGGCTTTCCCCTTTTCCAGTTCCCCCCCACCATACGTCCCATAATTCCTCTCCCCCCCCCAACCATTCCCCAATCATTCCTCCCCACCACCCCCCCACGATTTCTCTGTTCTGGGTCTACAAAACTGGATACAATCTTTTCAGGCCCAGGGTCCTCTCCTTTCTTCTTCTTGGGAATCATTTGACTGGCTAATTGTGCCTTGAGTATTTAGGGCTTCTGGGCTCATTAATATCCACTTATCAGTGATTGCATTTCATGTGTATTCTTTTTTTTTCCTTTCTTTTTTTTTTAATTTTATTTTCTATATTCTATGTTTACATTCCAAAGGCTTTCCCCTTTCCCAGTTCCCACCCACCATAGTTCCCATAGTTCCTCTCCCCCCCATCTGTTCCCCAATAATTCCCCCTCCCCCCTCGGTTTCTTTACTAAACTGGATGCAATCTTTACAGGCCCGGGGTCCTCTCCTTTCTTCTTCTTGGGAATCATTTGACTTGCTATTTGTGTCTTGAGTATTTAGTGCTTCTGGGCTCATTAATATCCACTTATCAGTGATTGCATTTCATGTGCATTCTTTTGTGATTGGGTTAATTCACTCAGGATGATATTTTCCAGGTCTAACCATTTACCTACAAATTGCATGAATTCATTATTTTTAATTGCTGAGTAGTATTCCATTGTATAAATATACCACATTTTCTGTATCCATTCCTCCTTTGAGGGATATTTGGGCTCCTTCCAATTTCTGGCTATTATAAACAAGGCTGCTATAAACATAGTGGAGCATGTGTCCTTATTGCATGCAGGGGAATCCTCTGGGTATATGCCCAGGAGTGGTATGCCAGGGTCCTCTGGAAGTGACATGCCCAATTTTCTGAGGAACCGCCAAACTGATTTCCAGAGCGGTTTTACCATTTTGCAATCCCACCAACAGTGGAGGAGTGTTCCTCTTTCTCCACATCCTCGCCAGCACTTGTTGTCTCTTGAGTTTTTAATCTTAGCCATTCTGACTGGTGTGAGGTGGAATCTCAGGGTTGTTTTGATTTGCATTTCCCTGATGACTAATGATGTTGAACATCTTTTAAGGTGTTTCTCGGCCATCCGAATTTCTTCTGGTGAAAATTCTTTGTTTAGCTCTGTGCCCCATTTTTTGATAGGGTTATTTGTTTCTTTGCGGTCTAACTTCTTGAGTTCTTTGTATATATTGGATATTAGCCCTCTGTCGGATGTGGAGTTGGTGAAGATCTTTTCCCACTTTGTTGGTTGCCGTTTTGTCCTTCTGACAGTGTCCTTTGCCTTACAGAAACTTTGTAATTTTATGAGGTCCCATTTGTCGATTCTTGATCTTAGAGCATAAGCTATTGGTGTTCTGTTCAGGAACTTTTCCCCTGTGCCCAAGTCCTCCAGGGTCTTCCCAAGTTTCTTTTCTAATAGTTTCAGTGTGTCTGGTTTTATGTGGAGGTCCTTGATCCACTTGGAGTTGATCTTAGTGCAAAGAGATAAGAGTGGATCAATTCGCATTCTTCTGCATGTTGACTTCCAGTTAAACCAGCACCATTTGTTGAAAAGGCTATCTTTATTCCACCGGATGGTTGTGGCTCCTTTATCAAAGATCAAGTGACCATAAGTCTGTGGGTTAACCTCTGGGTCTTCAATCCTGTTCCATTGATCTGCTTGCCTGTTGCTATACCAATACCATGCAGTTTTTAACACAATTGCTCTGTAGTACTGCTTGAGGTCAGGGATATTGATTCCCCCAGAAGTCCTTTTATTGTTGAGAATAGTTTTAGCTATCCTGGGTTTTTTGTTGCTCCAGATGAATTTGAGAATTGCTCTTTCTAGATCTATGAAGAATTGAGTTGGGATTTTGATGGGGATCGCATTGAATCTGTATATTGCTTTTGGCAAGATGGCCATTTCTATTATATTGATCCTGCCAATCCAGGAGCAAGAAATATTTTTCCATCTTCTGAGTTCTTCTTCGATTTCTTTCTTCAAGGACTTGAAGTTCCTGTTGTACAGATCTTTCACTTGTTTGGTTAGAGTTACGCCAAGATATTTTATGTTGTTTGTGGCTATTGTGAAGGGTGTTATTTCCCTAATTTCTTTCTCTGCCTGCTTGTCCTTTGAGTACAAGAAGGCCACTGACTTTCTTGAGTTAATTTTATATCATGTGTATTCTTTTGTGATTGGGTTAACTCACTTAGGATGATATTTTCCAGATCTAACCATTTAGCTACAAATTGCCCAGTAAATATCTTCAACAAAATTGTAGAAGCTTCCCTAACCCCGAGAAAAAGATGCCCATGAACATACAAGAAGCCTTCAGAACTCCAAACAGACTGGACCAGGACAGAAAGTCCTCCCAGCATATATTAATCAAAACAACAAATCCACTAAGCAAAGAAAGAATATTAAAAGCAGTAAGGGAAAAAGGTCAAGTAATTTATAAAGGCAGAACTACAGAATTACATCTAAGACGTCTCATCAGAGATGATGAAAGCTAGAAGATCTTGGGCAGACCTCATACAGAACCTATGAGAACACAAATCCCAGCCCAGGCTACTATACCCAGCAAAACTCTCAATCATAGATGGAGAAACCAAGATATTCTATGATAAAACCAAATTTACACAATATCTGTCCACAAGTCCAGCCCTACAAAGGATAATTGATGGAAAATGCCAACACAAGGAGGGAAACTACACCCTAGAAAAAGCAAGAAAGTAATCTTCTTCCAACAAACCCAAAAGAAGATACCCACACAAACATAACAATAACATAAAAAATAACAGGAAGCAATAATCATTATTCCTTAATATCTCTTAACAACAATGGACTCAACTCCTCAATAAAAAGACATAGACTAATGAAATATTTCTCATGTAAATCTTCAATTTTATCAGAAAATATTTGCAATTCCCCTTTTAATTAATTTAGTAATGTTTTTATGTCTATCATTTTATCTGCATTATTTTTCATGATAATCTTCAATTTTAATATGCCTTTCTATATATTTCCTCTATTTTATCAGAAATGTTTTCAATGTAAATCTGATTTTATCACAAATGTTTCTAATTCTACCTTCAAATAGTCTAGAGTTTTTATATCTACCATTTTATAGGTAAAATTTTCCATACAATAGTCAATTTTAACGTGTTTGTCTATATATTTCTTGAATTTTACCAGAAATATTTTCCATGTAAATTTTCAATTTTATCTTAAAATGTTTATAATTCCACTTTCAATCAACTTAGAATTATCTTTATGCCTATCATTTTACCTATATAATATCCATAATAATCTTTAATTTTAACATGTTTGTTTATATAGTTCTTCAATTTTATCTGAAATATTTTCCATGTAAATCTTCAAGTTTATCAGAAAATGTTTATAATTCTACTTTCAATCAACTTAGGAATACTTTTATGCCTACCATTATTATACCTATATAAAATTTTCCATGATAATCTTCAATTCTGACATGTTTTTCTACATTTTTCTGCATTTTATCAGAAATATTTTCCATGTAAATCTTCAATCCTATCATAAAATGTTTCTATTCCATATTTCAATTAATTTAGCAATGTTTTACATGTCTACCACTTTACTCTTTAATTTTCAATGAAAATTGTCAATTTTAATGTGTTTATCTGAAATATTTTCCATGTAAATCTTTAATTTTATCATAAAGTGTTTTTATTTTCCTTTACTTCCCTTTTCAATAAAAAAGAAGGAAAAACAAAAAAGAAAGAAAGAAAAATCTGGAATACTATGAAAATACCAAACCTCTGAATAATAGGTATAGTGGAAGGAGAAGAACCCCAGGTCAAAGGTGCAGAAAATACTTTTACCAACAACATAGAAAGAAATGTCCCCAGTCTAAATCAATATGTTCTATTAAGGTATAAGAAGCATACAGAACACCAAATAAACAGAACTAGAAAAGATAAATCCCAGGACACATAATAATCTAAATATACAATACAAAGAAAGGCTATTAAAAGCAACAAAGGATAAATACCAAGTCACATATAAAGAAAGACCCTGTACAGTCTCCTGACTTTTCAGTGGAGGCTCTGAAAGCCATAAAGGCCTGGACAGACAGGAGCTGAAAGATCACATAGGCTACTAAGACAAGTGAAACAAAAAACTATCAATCATAGTCAGAGGAGCAAAAAAATATTTCATAATTAAAAAAAGTTTAAGTAATTTATGCCTATCAATCAAGCTCAACAGAAGACGGAAGAAGGAAAGAGGCAGAAGAGAAGGATAACTCCATCCAAGAGGAGAAAATGAATAAATAATTCCAGAAAAGTTATTCAAGAGTATGGGACAATACACAACAACAAATAACAAAAATTTATAAATTCTGTTCAATAACAACTCTGAATATTAATGCTCTCAAACACCAAAAAATAATCTATAGATTCAATGTAATCCTCATCAAAACTCCAGTAAAATTCAGATCATGAAAGATTTTTCAGCTTTATATAGAAGCACACACACACACACACACACACACACACAGAGAGAGAGAGAGACAGACAGAGAGAGAGAGAGAGAGAGAGAGAGAGAGAGAGAGAGAGAGAGAGAAGGAAGAGGAGGAAAGAGCAGGAGGAGGAGGCTAAAATAATTCTGAATATTAAAGGAAGTACTAGAGGTTTCACTATACCGATTTTCAAGTTGTACTGCAGAGCTATGATAAGAAAAACAAAATGATATTGAGACAAAAAAATGGACATGTTGATTAAAGGAATCACATGCAAGACCCAGATAAGTCCACATAGCTGTGAACACATGAAATTTAATAAGTTATAAATACATACTAGGAAAAAAAAGACAATATCTCAACACATGGTTCTGGTCAAACTGGATGGCTACATTTAGAAACATTCAGATAGACCCATATTTATCAGCCTGCACAAAACTCACCTTCAACAGCATCAAAGACCTCAACATAAAACAAGATACATGGAATCTGAGAGAAAGTGAAAAATAGCCTTGAATTCATTGGCAAAGGAAAACATTCTGAACAGAATACCAACAGTACAGGCACTAAGATCAACAATGAATAAATGAATGGGACCTCATAAAACTGAAAAACTTCTATAAGGCAAAGAACACAAAGATTAAGTATCAGACAAAAGAGTGGGAAAAGATTCTTACCAACTACACATTCAATAGAAGACAAATATCCAAAATATATAAAGAACTCAAGAAGCTAGATATTTAAAAAAACACTCAAATTAAAAATGGGGTATGAATCGAAACAAAGAATTCTCAAAAGAGAAAACTCAAGTGGCTGGGAAACATTTAAAGAAATGTTCAACATCCTTAGCTATTGGGGAAATTAAACTAAAACTACTAGTTTGGTATTTCATATTAGACCTGACAAAATGGTTAAGATTAATAAGTTTTTTAAAATGTCAGCTTATGCTGGTGAGGCTGTAGAGAAAATGGAGCACCCATCCATTGCTGGGAGCTGGAAGTTTAATCTTCTAGAACAACTATGAACACCAGTCTGGCAGTTATTAGGAAGATGGAATTGATCTACCTTGAGGTCCAGCTAAGGCACCCTTGGGCTCAACCATTTTCATTGCTTCTCTATTCGTAATAGCCCAAAGTTAGAAATAGCTTAGATGTCTCTCAATAGAAGACTGGATAAAGAAAATGCAGTACATTTACATAATGGAATATTAGCCAATAAAAAGCAATAAAATTCATAGGTAAATGGATGGAAGTAAAAAAAAAAAACTTCCTGAATTTGGTAACTGTTTTAGTCTCTGTTCTATCTCTCTTGTGAATAGACACCATGACCAAGGCAACTCTTATGAAAGAAATCATTTAATTGGGGGCTTGCTTATAGTTTCAGAGGTTTAGTTCATTATCATTATGGCAGGGAGCTTGGTACAGTAGCTGAGAGCTATATATTTGTCCACCAGCCAAGAAAGTTATCACTGGGCCTAGCTTGGGCTTTAGAAATCTCAAAGCCTTCAGTGGCACACTTCCTCCAACAAAGCCACACCTACTCCAACAATCCTTTCAAATAGTACCAATCCTTGGTAATTTAGGATTAAAATATATGAGTCTATGGGGGTCATTCTTATTCAATCACAGAAACCCTGATCTATAAAGACAAATATGATATATATTTACTTTTATGTGAATATTCGCTGTTAAGTCACTGATAAGAAAATTACAATTAAGGGGCATGTGAGGGGATGGAAATCTAATGCAATAGAGATTTTCTACAATGTATACATATATGGAGGCAATCGAAATGAAATCACCAAATAATGGAGAGACTGAGCCCCCAACTGGCCATCTCTTTTCCTAAAATAAAGCTTCCAGTACCAGGAGTGACATCACCTAATTGGGTTGTTGACCAAAGGGGCCCCTTGGGATCCCCTAAACTACCCAAACTATTGCCAAGGCTATGGCTCCTCTCCGTAAACTGGCAGCACAGTCTAATTGCTGAAGACATCTGTACCACTCATTGAATACAAGTTAGCAGGACCTAGAGCTTGCACACCAATGGGCTAGTGTTCTTGAAACTTAAAGCTACTCTACACACTGCAAAAGGAAAAACATAGAGACCAACCCAGCTACAAACCCTTCAATCTACAATGCAAGACATACTAGTGTAATGGTGGCACAAAGCTGGTGCAAGGAACCAACCAATATCTGATTTGACTTAAGACACTCTCCTGGCAATGGAATCCATACCCAACACTACTGGAGTGGCCAAGAACTTGAGACTAGAGAGCCCAGGGAGCCAGGAGAAAGCCATAAACTACTGTTCTACAAAAGGGATGTAACCATGCAATGATTCCTAATGACATTGTCAGTGGTGTCTTGTACAGCCATCATTAGGGAAGTTTCCCTTTACAGCAAAAGAGAACAAATATAAAGACCCAATATGTAGTGAGTGGACAACCTCTCACCCAGAAGAGGGATGTCTCCATCAAATCCATCCACTCAGGACTCAGGAAACCCTGCAGCAGAGGCAGAAAGAGGATAAAGGCAGAGGTATGAAGGACACCAAGGAAATCAGGCCTTCTAAACTCAGCAGGACCAATGCATACATGAACACACAGAAACTAAAGCAGGAAACACAGGTCCTGCAAGGTCTGCACCAGATGGGGTCCTAGACCCCATCTTGAAAAGATAAGTGTGCATGTGTCCCTGTCCCTAGTACACAGCTATCTTCAGTGGATAAGCACTAGTAAATGAATTTAGTATTCTCCAAGCGAGTGTCACTGGGAAAACAAACTATTCTTAAGAGTAGGGTGCATGTCTAGCAGTAGATGACGAACAGAGAATGTCCTCATCATCACTTGAATTTCCTTGCCTCATAATGTCCTGTCAGAGTACGTGTGTGTGTGTGTGTGTGTGTGTGTGTGTGTGTATGAGAGATGGAGAGAGAAAGGAACAGAGAGACAGAGAGAGACAGAGACAGAGAAACACAGAGAGAACACACATATATGTATATATATATATATATATTCCTTTTATTATTTATTTATATATTTATTTATATTTTGCTATACAGGTCCATTGTATATATATTATAGATTTCAGCTTTGTTTTAACAGTGTGTGTGAGTAAGTATATATTGTATGAAAAACCTATTTTCTTTTTTTTTTAATTTTTATTTTCTATATTCTATGTTTACATTCCAAAGGCTTTCCCCTTTCCCAGTTCCCACCCACCATAGTTCCCATAGTTCCTCTCCCCCCCAACTATTCCCCAATCATTCCCCCTCTCCCCTCGGTTTCTTTACTAAACTGGATGCAATCTTTACAGGCCCAGGGTCCTCTCCTTTCTTCTTCTTGGGAATCATTTGACTTGCTATTTGTGTCTTGAGTATTTAGGGCTTCCACTATGTTTATAGCAGCCTTGTTTATAATAGCCAGAAATTGGAAGGAGCCCAAATATCCCTCAAAGGAGGAATGGATACAGAAAATGTGGTATATTTATACAATGGAATACTACTCAGCAATTAAAAATAATGAATTCATGCAATTTGTAGGTAAATGGTTAGACCTGGAAAATATCATCCTGAGTGAATTAACCCAATCACAAAAGAATGCACATGAAATGCAATCACTGATAAGTGAAAAATCTATTTTCAATAAAAAGTATAATAGGAAAACTCTATCTCTACATGAGGATGAAGACAACCACCAACAGATCTACACCCTTCCTACTTTCAACCTAGCACATCAGGATCTCTGTTTTGAGCTATTTACCCAACAATACAGCAGACTGCTCCAGCTGACCTCCGCAGCACCTTCCTGCATTTAACTCTGGCTAGTGGGAAGTGCTTTGTTAATATTTTTCCCTTCTCTGGTGTTTTCTGACCTTTCATAATAAACATGCTTCATTTTAAATTGTTTTTATTAAATGGCAATTACATTTCTACTTAAAATGAAGAACATACTACTCATTGTCAAGTAAGTCAATTCTTTAAACCTAACTCCTAGTTTCAGAGAGATTCATGAACTGTTTGGTAACTTTTGAGAAAGTTAGATGCTCTAAGAGACCTTTGTGCTATGATCTTCTACTACTGAAAAATACTGATGTGACCATCTCTAACAAAACCCTGAGAGGGAATAGAATCCTGAGAGGGAATAGTATTAGAACTCTTTTTTGTTTTGGTGTGTGTGTGTGTGTGTGTGTGTGTGTGTGTGTGTGTGTAGTGTGGGAGTATATGTGTGATACCATAAGGGGTTAAACAGCACTTTGTATGTGTGTGCATATACCACAGTCTACATGCGCAGATCCGATGACAACCTCGGGTACCAGTCCTCACCTTCCACAGCATTTGAGAAAAGGTCTCTGCTTGTGTAACATTCCCTGTATGTCATACTAGTTAGGATGTGACTTTCCTTGGAATATTTTGCTGTTTCCCATCTCACACAGGAGCACTGGGATTAGACAGGTACAACTGTATCTAGCCTTTATGTGGGTTCTTCAAATCTCAACTCAGGTCCTCAAACTTATAAAACAAGCATTTTACGCACTGAGCCATCTCACCAGCCTGAGCACCATCACTTCTATTAAGGCTGTTCTTAAAACCTAAGTTTCCTCATTATGTCTTCCTGCTATATATGGCTTGAACTCTGAGGCTTCCCCAGTCCAGTGTGCCTTTCATTCAATATATAACAGACAACACTCACTTACACACACACACACAGAGAGAGAGAGAGAGAGAGAGAGAGAGAGAGAGAGAGAGAGAGAGAGAGAGAGAGAGAGAGAGATTTGCCCACTAGACAAATGAGATAATTGCGGAGGCCAAATACCTAAAAAAGAAGCTTAGGTCAGTCCCAAGCCTTCTTGAGATTTAGATAGAAAAATACTTCTGGAAACTGAAAGGAAACTTGAGTTGAAGAAATAACACTTGAAAGATTCTGGGATACGGTACTTTAAGAATCATTCTCATTTTAATTCACTAGGAATTCTCCCAATAAACAAAATGATAGATTTCCAACATCAGTAAAGCCAAGAAACCATTAAGGGATGTTATTAGCAAGCACTACCAAGACACTGGGAAGACTATCCATTTGCCTCCATACCCAGTGGCTCTTATTAAATCAAAACCACAGAGGTAACAATGCCAGACCTAGATGTTTCAGTTTAAATTATATCTCCAAGTAAAAACAAGCTAGATCTTTCCTAAAGTCAGCCAGAATCCCTAAAGCATCTGGTAAATATGAATAATGCATAGACAAAAAAGGACAATTTAGCCCTTGAAAACATAAACAGCATTGTCTGTTAGACCTTTAATCTTCATTTGCTTCCCCCAAAGCAATGCTACATTAAAATAAATCAAATTTAATATATTCTCATACACTGTACTTTGTGGGTTGGTGGAGGAAGAACAGAGTATTCTCTGTGATATCATTCATACACCACACACACACACACACACACACACACGCACGCACACTCAATGTGCACACATTTAATACTTATATCTATCATTTAGTCATTGTTTTAGTTTTGGATAGTCAAAGCCATCATCTAGGCTTTATGTTATATTGACTCTCACACATAGACAGTAATTTGGGGATCTATGATCTGCAGAGGCCAAACATGTCTGCATTGTGGTTCATTCAAATTCCCATGGCTAATTCCATAATTAGTTTAATTAAGCATAATTAACTATAACTTAAAATAACTTTAATTAAGCTGCCATACTTAGCTAAAAGGGCATGGTAGTTTTAAGAGTTCATGCCATATCTTTTGTTCCTTTATCTGTGTCCTTAGATGGAGAAGATGCACATTGCTTTCAGTTTGAACTCTTCTCTTTGGGGAGAGATGGGACTGAGTTAATCGCCATCATAAAACAACACTGAATTAATTTTCTTTTTTGTTACCCTAATTAGCTAGATGTTAAATTGCAAAGAATTTCTGGAATATTGAGTTTATTGACTTTTATGAACTTACATAAAATGAATATAGTAAATAAAACTCCAAATAAGATGCAAAGCTGCTTTATTACTCAAGCATTTACTGAAAGAGATTCTGCCACTTTTCCTTGGTGAGTGCATTACATGGGAAAGAAAGGTAGAAATAAATGTCATAGACTCCATCTTATTCTTGCTCCACAGACCTTGAGTAGTGCTGTGTACAAACATAGAGCTTACAGAAAGAACAGTCATGGCTTCGTGTCTGCGTCTCCCTTTATCCCTTTAAATGAGTGAAGACAAATCAGGTTTTTTTAGATGTATTTCTATTCTCTTTCCTTTAACATAAGAATGGATTTTGAAGATGCATTGTGAGAACCTGGGATGAGATATTCGAAGTAGCAGGGACTCAGGAGACACCCAAGATGTGGTGTTCTGTCACTATCTGGCTTATCCTCTCTTCCCTCTTCTGCCGTGTGTCACTACATTTTTCAAAACAACTTCCAAAATAGGTGGAGGAAAAGCAGAAATGATCAAAGGACCTCAACTACAAGGAACATTTTTTTTCCTCAAGAAAAAAGTTAATCACCAAGAATCCCAATTTCTGAGTGCATTGTATTGTAGCATTCTCTAAGTCAGGAGTACTCCCTAATCTAAGTTCTGTAGACTCAGGGGAGCCTTGGGAATTTTATAAGAAATTGTATAAGAGCACGGTGGTTTGCTCAGCACACAGTCCTGCTGCACATTATTTCTCTGTTCAAAAGTTTATATATTTCTTCAGTCTCAGAGGTCCATAGCCATTGATCAGGAAATCAACACTTTCACTTATTTTACAAAGAAAAAATGCCCCCTCCCTGTGCTCAAATCTTCCGTATGCCTTCCCTTTCACTCAGACCCCAGCATCACTGAATATCTGTGGTGTTTTCCTTCCATATGTCATATTTTTGTCTCTCCAACATATCACGACCTTTTCTGTGTGGTATCCCCCCTCTTTCACCTCTCTCCTCCCCATAGGCTTTTTCTTGCTGATTAATATTCCTGTGAAGAGTCATCTTTCCCCCAAAGCTTCCTTTCCTGAAATAATCCTCAACAATCCCAAACCCTATGGTAGGAGAAAAATAAATAAAGTCTGTCCACTGGATTGCTGTGATGAGAACTTGAACAGGTCTTTAATTTGCCGCTCGTGATGGTCCTGCACTAATATCCAGCACTGCTTTATTAAATCATATTGCCGCTCGTGATGGTCCTGCACTAATATCCAGCACTGCTTTACTAAATCATATTGCCGCTCGTGATGGTCCTGCACTAATATCCAGCACTGCTTTACTAAATCATATAGTTGCCTGCTACTGTGGTTAGCTCCAGTACTTGATGGAAGACCCTCATGTAGAAGACATGTGATTTTGATTATTATTATAGTGCAGCTCTAGGGAAACCTCTCGATAACTTGTTACATGAATGGTGTCATTGCACTGGTCCCTAACAACACTTAACGTCGACTATACAAGTACAGTCTCATCTCAGCTGCATTACTTGATATATGTCTTAAGGAGTTATCCTCTAAGTCTCGGTTTCTACATTATGAATTATATTACCTACACTTCAGAATTTTAAGTAGTATAGGTGACAATGTAGCTCCATACAGGGTGCCCTTTGGTGCATTAATTTTCTCTATGTATGTACGTACACATGCATAATTTTAGGTTCTACCAATAGATCTATGGATAAAGACACTACGTGAAATGGAGAACCAACAGTTCTCTCACATTGAGGAATTTATTATCATTTTCTACACGAAATTTACTTTGCAACATGGGCAGAAAACAGAGAAGAGAACAAATATTTGGAATGAAAAGGGTTTCAACCCCAAATCTATTCATTTCTAGTTGATTATATAAACAAATCAGCAAACTTTTTAAAACCTTTTCTCCTCACCAACATACACACAGGTACATGCACACACACACACACAAACACAGAGAGAGAGAGACAGAGAGAGAGAGAGAGAGAGAGAGAGAGAGAGAGAGAGAGAGAGAATTTCTTAAATCCTCTTCTCACTTTTTCCTGGATAAATCTACATTCCTCTGCTTTAAAAACAAAGAAACAAACAAACAAACAAGCGGCCACTGACATCCATAGCTCAGGTGGGAGGCAGCAGAGAGGGCACTCACTGCGGTGGTTCCATCCGGCCAGCAATGAGTAGACTTGCTCTTCCGGCCTCTCCTCTCCCTGCACTCAGGCATGGACTTCACAGCAGCTGTCCCGAGCTTCAGTCCCACAGAGTTCACCCTCCGTGAACACTACCTCTCTGCTGGCCAGGAGAGAATGAGAGTGGCCTGGAGCGGAATCCAAGGCCCCAAGAAAATGGACTGCAGAACTCTCCATGCCATCTATTCCCCACCCAGGGCGTCAGTTCCTTTCCCGCCATCTAGGGCATCAGATGTAACAATTGAATGGCTAAAAAAAATGACGGAATAAAAGCATAAGAACCATAGAATTTGTAAAAGGATAGGCAAGGGGTAGGAAAGTTTGCTATTTGTTTCCCAGACTCTCATGACTCTCACTCCACACAGAATAAAACAGCCCTCCAGTCCCCCCCACCCCCTCCCCACCGCCCCTTTGGCCTTGATGCTTCCTTCATTTCCACTATCCCTGACTTCTCCATTTCAAACTATCTTGGTTTTAAAAGCTTTCTGCAACATTGTTGCACTTGAGTTTTAACAAGTGCATTTTTAGCCTTCTCCTTGTCAAAATATCAAGACACAGACCCTTGTTTGCTCAACATTATCAGTCCCTGCTCCTTTTACTTATAGTGATAATGCAAAGAAATGAACTATCAAGTGACATGTTTGTTGATGACTCTCCTACCACATTGACCTTTAACCCATCTTACTTCAGCCTCCTTCTTGGTTTTGAGAGTGAAGATAGGCATTCTGGGTCATATACCTATCCACTGTCTCTTTCTAGTCTCTATGTCTAGTCTTCTTTCCCTAGTGACATGGGTAGGGTGACTGCAGCTAACACCTGAGTTGCTCCTTTCAACAGTTGTGATCAATGGACATGAGCTAGCACGTACAGCAGATGTGAGACCTGCCCTTCAGTGGTGCATGTCGGGATTAACCTGAGCACTATATTACCAAATGTTTACACATCTGATACCGCTTTGTCCACGAACAGTGAGAAGTTACTATTTGGGATGATATAAGAATTTTGGCCTGAACTGAAGGGGTTTACAACCCCATGGGAAGAACAATGATGTCAGCCACCCAGATACCCCAGGACTCCCAGGGACTAAACCATCAACCAAGGGGTACACATGGTTCCAGCCAAAAATGTGACAGAGGAATGCCTTGTCGGGCATCAGTGGAATGAGTGGTCCCTGGCCAGGTGAAGACTCAATAGAAGCCCCAACAATGGGAAATCGAGAGGGAGAAGGGGGGAATGGGTTGGGTGGATGGGTATATATATGGAGGCAAGGGGTGGGAGGAGGAGCTGGGAGTTTGGGGGGAGGGGAGGAATCAGGAAAGGTTTTACCATTGGAAATGTAAATGATTATATTCAATAAATAAAATAATAACAAATATAAAAAATTTAGCCCTTTACATTGTTGAGAAATAAAATAAGGACAAAAGAAACGCCCACCGTACTATCTAGCTGGGGGTGTTACTCCTGTCCTTCTAGCCAAGCTGTGGTGTTCAATGGATCAAAACTAATCTGGCTGATGTAGAGAAAGTATTTTTAACAGTAGCCACCATTTACAGTCAGTGAATCTGAGCAAATCCTTCATAATAGAGGTAAAGGTAAGCCTATTAACAGAAGAACTTTAAAACTTTAAGAAACTAAAGCTATGCAAGAGGAAGATTGCCTTTATTCCGGAACAAATCCTGAGTTTGCATCTTGTTGGCTCAGCTTGTAACTGTTAAACTCAAGACCACCCTCAATTCTCAACTGAGTTCTGGATATTCTGAAGTTCCCACAATTACATGAAACAAAGTTTGGTTTCTCTAGATAACCCTTAATATGCCACAATGCTCCCTAATGTTTATGTGTGTACCTACTTACATAATAGAGGGAGGGCGAAGGGGAAAGGAGAAGAGAGAGAAATGTCCTTGTTAACATGTAAAGAAAGTTGCAATTTGAAAATGCAGTGTATAGTTTAGTGACTCTAGCACAGGCCAAGATAAAAAAAAGGTAGCTTCTTTCAGTGTTAAACAGCAATCCAAGAAAGCCTCTTGGCATACATAAGAGTATATATACTAGGTAGAAATTTCCCGGTCCTCGGATTTAGTTGAAGCCCTAAACTTGAGGAGAAAGGTTGTAAAGTGTGCCAGAGAGGTCTGCTGAAGCACCGATGTGTGATTTGTGAGAGTTGGTCCAAAGTTAGTCATGCAAATACATCCTCACCACTCACCGCTTCCACCTCTATCAGGAGATGGATGGGCAAAACCTGCTGAGTTAAAAATACTTTATAGAGAGCCATAGAGGTGATGTATGCTGGGTATTTTCTCTCATTCCCCTGCTACCTCAAGCCAAATCCAAAGGCCTCCAAGAAAACCCTTCTGCGTGCTTCACACATAATCCTCATTGAAAGGTACAAAGACTAGCGCATGATAAGCCCAAAGGTAAGAGAAGTAACCATCATAGATTGAAGAGAAGGGGAATGCAGTGATGGGCACCTACATTTCCAGAACATTATATGCCAGTGGAGCAAACTACCACGTAGGTTAGATTAGTGCTGAAGAGCGGGGCCAGGTCTGGATTGTCTTACATGATTTCAACAAGGATCTCTTATGGTCCAGGACTTACATTAGGAAGTGGGTAGTAAAGGCATGAATCAGGGAGCAATGTCAAATTACAGTTTCCCAAAGGTATCCACCTCTGAAAGTTACTAGGAATAGAAGGAACCAGATTTGGAATGTCCTCACACAGAGAGTGCTGTGCGAGTTAATCTTCCATTTCAGCTTAACGGGATGTAAAAAACACTTTGGACAAACAACTAAAGATGGATCTATAAAGACGATACTAGTGAAGGGTAACTGCAAAGAAGACCCACCTTAAAGGGCATAGCTCTATTCCATGGGACTGAGGTCCCTGAATGACTCAAAGGGAGACAGTGAACTGGCCATTCATCTCTGATTCCCAACTGTAGACACAGTGTGTAATTCATATCATGTTCCTACCGCCATATCTTCCCAACACAATGGACTGCACCCTCAGACTGAACCAAGAAAGCCCTTCCTTAAGTTGCCATTATCGGATTTTTTTTTTCACAACCATGAGGAAAGTAATTAACACAGCCCACTTTTATTGTAACCAATACCTAAGCCAAATAAGATGACTCCACCATTGAACAATCTTTCATCATTTCATCCAGTTCCCCCTTCCCTTCTCAGTTATCCTAAATAATTCGGAAGCGGCAGTATGCATAAATGTTGTACTCCCTCTTATCTCTCTCAGCTCTAGGCTCCTAAGCTTGAAAAGATAAGAAACATGAAGAAAAGCAAATGAAACCTCACTCATGAACAGGAGAAACTCAACAGAGACGTTTCGGATCTTCCACACTCAGAAGAAATGTTGAAGAGGAGCGGTGAACTGGCTCTAACCATGTTATAAGAAAATAGATGGAACTGGACATCAACATATTAAAGAGGGAAGTCTGTCTCAGAAAGGCAAGTATTTTAGTAGTCACTTTTCCTCACTCAACCACATGCCTGACAACAAAACACTTAAGGAAGGATCGATATTGACTCAGGGTTCTGAGCAAGATCAATCAAGGTAAAAAATCCATGATGGTGGGAGCAGTTTGACCCATGGCATGGATCAGGAAACGGAAGGTGACCATCATGATCAGCTGGCTTGCTTCCTCCCTCCCTCCCTCCCTTCCTTCTTTCCTTCCTTCCCTCCTTTTTTTTAATTGCCTTTTTTATAATAGTCAGGACTCTAGCCCATAGGATGCTGCTATCAACATTCAGGGTGTCTCTTCCCTCCTCCTTTAAACTAACTAGAAAGAACCTCACACCTAATATTCACAGATGTGCCTCATTAATGACTTAGGAGTTTATCAATTCAATCAACTGGACGACGCCAATCAATCCCTGCAGAAAGTATCGCATGCTTTCTCTCATAGGCAAAACAATTTTAAATTTTAATTAAACTATAATTCTATAACTGTCTACTTCACTTTCCTCCCCCATCCTTCTCCATACCCCTTGTACATCTTCTCAGATAAAAAAAAACTCTTTTCTTTTTAACTATATTTATTACATAAATATATAAAAGCCTAACTATATAAGTAAAAACTGTTTAGTTTATTTTTGTTGCTTGTGTGTATATGGTTTCTTGGTTTCAATTAGAGGACTCATCCTGGAAGGGACTAATCTCTCTCTCTCTCTCTCTCTCTCTCTCTCTCTCTCTCTCTCTCTCTCTTTCTTTCTGTAATCATTCTGTGGCTGCATTCCTTTGTGTTGAGACGGAATCCTGTGAAATTTTCCCCCTTCTGTGTGAGAATGTCTCTTGCTATTGTCCTTGTTCAGATCTTGTTTAGACAGCAATGTTATTGAGGTATCGTGGATATAGCTTCCCTGTCATTTCTAAAAGACACAGTCTCACAGTACTCTTCTTCATCTTCTGGCTTTTTCATTGCTTCTGCCTCTTCTTCCAAGATGTTCCCTGAGCCTTAGCTACAGGTGTTGTGTTATTCATGTATCCATTGTTCATCTCACCCCAGCCAGAATGGGTTGATCAACAATACAGTTGACAAAAAGTTTTGACAAGGTTATAGGAAAAGGGAAATGATCCAGATGTCCCCGAATGGAAGAATCGATACAGAAAATGTGGTACATTTACACAGTGGAGTACTACTCAGCCATTAAAAACAATGACTTCATGAAATTTGCAGGTAAATTGATGGAACTAGAAAATAACATCCCGAGTAAGGTAGCCCAGACACACAAAAAAAAAACACATATGGTATGTATTCACTGATAAGTGGATATTAGCCCCAAAACTCACAATACCCACTATACAACTCACAGACAATATGGAGCTTAGCAAGAAGAAGGAAGAACATACAGATGCTTCAATTCTACCTAGAAGAAGAACAAAATAATTACAGAAGGTAGAGGGGGGAGAGACTTGAGAATATTGGATTCAGGCAATAGGATTGGAGAAGATGTAAGTAGAATTGCAGTGTCATCTCTCTCTCTCTCTCTCTCTAAAGGATTCTGGCTAATGATGAATTTTTCCCTCTTTCCAAGTATTGATTTGCACATCCTATGAACTGTTAGAGTTTGAATATGAAGTATCTGCATCAGGAGCAGATATTAATGGTTCAAGCTTCAATTGCTAAGTTCAGTCACTGAGGGCTCTGCCCTAATAAGTGGATTAATTTAGTGCTGGCTTCTAATTTGATACCAATACGAAGAGGTGATGACTCTCACCTTGAGCTCAGGGAATCCCTCAGAAAGGAGGAAGAAAGATTTCAGGAGCCAGAAGAGGTGAAGGACAGCAGGAAAACAAGGCCCTCAAATCAAGTAAGCAAGGTTCAACTGAGCTTGCAGAGATTGAGAGGTGACTAGGAACTCTTCTTAGAAAAGAAAAGGCTTCCAAGACACAACAACCAAACATAGCAAAATAAAATAAAAGATGAAGCAAAAACCATTATTTCGAAGTTGGATACGGCAACACAGCCAGAAGAAAAGAGTCACAAAACAATGACAAGAGTCAGAGACACACTTATCCTTAAAGTCAGCATCCCATAAAGAGTCTAAGCTAATAGCTACAATACATATGCAGAGGACCTGGTGCAGACGCATGCAGACCCCGTGCTTACTGCTTCCAACTCTATGAGCTCAGATGCACCTTGCTTAGTTGAATCACAAGGCCTTGCTTTCTGCACCCCTTCTGCCTCTTAAAATCCTTTCCCCTTTCTCCATCCAAGCATCCAGGTCTGTGGTCCATGGCAGCTGGCAGGTTTAGCCAGGTGAGCACGGCAGCTCTAGACATTCAAAGTGGGTGAATGCGCAAGGTGATGCCCAGTATGCGCGCCCATCTCACCGCCACTGGCCACAAGTTCATTCCCATCTTTCAGCCACTCAGCCTGTGCTACCTCTCCTTGACCACAAGGACTATGTGTCCTAGCAGCTGAGGCCCCTGGGGTGGAGGGCATTGCTGCCAGGGTTTGGTGAGCAGCAAACAAACCCACCAAAGCCTGCAGAATGTCAGCAGTCAGCTTCCCAAGCCTGTACCTGAAGGTGCAGTCTCCAGCCTTATTCTTTTTTTAATTTTTTAAATTATTTTATTTATATTCCAACCATCCCTGTCCCCCCCACCCCCCACTCCCATTCCTCATCCAATTCCTCCTCCCCCTTGCCTCAAGAGGATGACCACCCTCCCCTCTGCCTCCCCACCAGGCTTCCCACTTTCCTGGGATCTCAGGTCTCTTAAGGATTAGAAGGCTCATCTTCTCCCATTGAGGCCTGACCAAGCGGTCCTCTGCTGTATATATGTCACAGGCCTCAGAAGAGCAAGCAACTCTCCATAATGCTCCAAAGGCAATTGTTTCCAGGAAGCCTATTCTAAGGTACAAATCTTAGACTACAAGGTGCAAATTTTTCTTCAGAGGGTGCATAGGAAATGAGGTGCAATCAGACTTAATTTTTTCTATACTTGTAATGAAAAAAAATGTAATTCAATGCCATTTGAATACAACTCCAATCAGTTTGTCTTATTTGAAATCTTGACAAGCTGGCCTCAAAACTTTTATTAGGGACAAAAAGGAAGAATGCCTTCAAAACAGCCAGTTTCATTATCAAGCATATTACTGAAGACAGTAGGATGCTGTAGCAGAGAGGGGAGGCCAAGAAATCAGCCTGTGTGTATTGGTTATCTGGATCTATGAGAGAAATCAGCATGCATCAGCCAAAAAAAAAAAAATGGACATTTCAACAAGTAGGGCTCAGATAATTGGTTAGACACGTGCCTCGGAGGGGGAGGGGGCAGTCAGATTCCCTGTCTCATTTCGAGGACTGGAATGAATTTCAGATAGCTTAAAGACCCGGCTTTAAAGTATTACAACAGTTAGAGGAAAGAAATAATAGCATATTGTTTCCTAAAAGACCAAAATTGAAATATAACAGATTAGATAAAATAAGCTAGACAATAATACAGTTAGGAAAATCTACATATTGAGAGACAGTATTAAGAGAAAAAGAATCAGAAGAGAAGCCTTACTTAGCCTAAACCTACTTAACCCAGAAGAAATCATAGTTTGTAGACGAGAACTCAGTCATCAATAAACAGAGAAAATGATGTTCAAGCTCCCTAGAAATCAAGATATTGTTTTTTATTTATTTGTTTTTTGTTGTCTATGGATGTTTGGCTAAAATGTGTTTCTATGCAAGGTGTGCCTGCCTGGTGCCTCTAAAAGCCAGAAGAGGGCTTTGGAGTCCCTGAGACTGGAGTTGAAAGCCACCACATGGATGCTGGAAGACCCAGTGTCTTCTGGAAAAACAGTTAGTGCCCTTAAAAGCTAGTTCATCCCCCACCCCACCCCGCACCCAGGAAATTTGCTTTTAAAAGTAGAATCAGTTAGCATTTTGCACCCATCTGGTCTTGTCAAATGTTTTGTTTTGTTTTGTTTTTGTTTTTCAAGACAGGGTTTCTCTGTGTAGTCCTGGCTGTCCTGGAACTCACTCTGTAGACCAGGCTGGCCTCGAACTCAGAAATCCACCTGCCTCTGACTCCCAAGTGTTGTCAAATGTTAAAAGGGAAACAAAGCAACAGAAACTCATTCTATTACCAGAAGTAAAACTGATATAATCACTCCGGAAGCAGCATAGTAAATCTAATGGATTTGAATGTTCACAGATTGGTTTCATTCAAGTGATCCACAGAGACAGACTACCAGAGAGAAAATTAGAAAAGCAGAAAAAAAAATTCACTCCTGGAACTACCATGGAAACACATGAAATGAAAGAAAATCTTTGTCACCCTTTCACCAGGCCACACACTGTAGTTCTTAGTGGAATGCTGCCCCACTGAAGACTGCAAACATGAGGTTCTGAGCTGTTGGTATTAAACCTTAAGACAAGAAAACCCCCAAGTGACCTTAAACTAGTGTAAGAGAATCCAATTCACATTTGGGAAGATTACCCAGACAAGAAATAATTATCCTTTATCTGTGTGTTTCCTGCCACTGTATTGATACTCAATAGCAAGATAGAGGAAAACAAAGTGACGAATGACCCACAGAAATATACAGGCCACACTCATAAGGATCTCTTTTGGTAAGATCATTGATATTATGTAATTGTCTAATGCATTATAACACAGAAAAAAATATCATTGCTAAATATTCAGAAGCTTTGGAAATTCAAGATTCTATTATCATGTGCATACAACTGATTTCAAGAATTGCTCTCATAATAAACTGGCTAAGCAAGCATTTTATTATACTATTATCAACATATTGGCTTGTTAACAACAAAATAAGTCACACAACCCAATGGTATATGTTACTCGTGGCCCTCCCTGGCCCCCGAGGATCCTTGGCCTATGTTGATCCACAAGGGAGCAGAGATGATTGAGGAAGTGGTTCAGAAAACCCCTGAGTATGTGCAGTAACTGATGACACAGGGACCAGCTCTGAGGAGGCAGATCAGCTTTACTTGGAGTTTTGCGGACATGGGTCATAATATCCAGGATGGGCAAAGGTCACTCGCTGAAGGCTTATGGTACCAAAATGTCTCATTAGCATTAGGAAGCACTCCAGGAATCTTAGGTACCAGCCGAACAGGTTCTTAACAGGAGAAAGGAAGGTGAACCTATAATCTTAACCGAGGCTACTGACATTCTGCAGGCAGAGATGTGTGGGGGCTTTTGAGCTGCCCAGACAAGGTCAAAGAAGGGGAAGCCCAGTGGAGGAAGGAAGGCCTCCATATTGCGCCAAGCTCAGAAGGCTATCTCTGTACAATGGTGTCTTCTGCATTAATTAGCAAGATTTTACCACAGTTACAAATGAATTATTTATAATAAGCAATCATTTGCTATTTTGTAGGTAAAATAGTAGAGGTTTTCCATACAGATCTCTATAAATAATATATCAAGCCAAAGGAATTGATTGGTTTACAAAATGTGGCAAGGAGTGTGTACGTCATTAAATTTCTTTTATTTCATTCACACTCCTCTAGAACGGACACATGTATTTCTGTACACTCTTATATTAGGATCTATGTTGACAGTCAAATACATACAAGTAATACTAGAGCAAGTATTTTTACTTCCAAATTCTTGAATAAACATAAGAATGGAAAAGAAAGACTTCTAAATAAAAGCTTTAAGACCCTGGAAGGAAAAAAAATCAAGGAAGATACTACAAAATGGGAAAGCCTCCCATATTCAGGATCAGATGATTTAATATTGTGAAAAATGGCCATCCAACCAAAGTAATCTACAAATTCAATGCAATCCTCTTCAAAATTCCAGGGTGACTCTTTACAGGGAAAGAATCCTACCACTCTGTTCAAGTATGTAATACTATATTGTTCAGCGATGTTTTTGTTTCATGATTTCCTTATAGTAAGGACTTAGAAAGGATTACAGTAAGGATTACAAAATATTACCTGTTAGTACCCTATGGTAAGGTTTTAATGATCAGCATCCACAAAAAATAGTCAGGTTCATAGTAGTGTGCACTTGCAATCCAAGAACTAAAGAGGCAGAGACAGGGGAATCCCTGGAGCTAACTGGATGGCTAGCCTTGCCTCATCAGTGAGCTCTTAGTCTCAGAAGAAACCCTATCTCAAAAAATAAGGCAGACATCTTTAGCCACAAATAAAACCCTAGAACAAATATCCACTCATTTTCTCCAACTACAGAAGGGGCTGGGTTTTTACACTGTCAGTATTTGCTCCAAACGCCACTCATAAAAACGAACACAATAGAAAAATGAAGTATAAACGGACAAGCATTGGTTTGGCTCCTCAAAAATTGTTGGTATGGCTAGCGTAGCCATCCTCACCTGTGTGTAGAGTGCTAGAGACACGAGGAACACAAAGGGAAGGCCTTATTTGAGTCTCAGCTTGTAACATTTTCACATTATTCTTGACCCATCACTTGGCTGTTTCTTCTGAGACTGCAACAGGAAAAGCCGCTCACAGCCTAGGTGAACACAATAGTATTCTTTCTTTTGCTCCCTAAGTGCCTCCCGAATGCCCACTTTAGGAAGATCACAGAATGGCTTGTTCATACAGATGTTTTCTCGCAAAATGCGCCTCTTCAGAAATTCCGGAGTGAGTAAGGGCATCATTATTTTAATCACATTGAGCTGTTCCACAAAAAAAATGCATGAAAAGTAAATTATCAAGATCACAATTACATTTCAAAATGGCTAACACAATTTTATAAAAGAACATGACTTCGCTCAGGCCATTTTACTTCCTAACCACAAAATCTGGCACCTCAGTTTCATTTTGATTGAAAAATATTGTTTGCGGGATAAAAACTTAAATTTCTAGTAGAAGCATATTTTCACTATCCCTAGAGTTTTCTTTCCTCAGGGGAAATGTAATCTGATACATCCCTAAAGGACATTCTAATATACTCAGTTTCCTCCCATGTTAAAAATAAATAAAATTCTAACACTAAATAATGAACATTGCCTTTTAACTTTCTGGGCGGTTTTAATTACTAAAGAGTTTGCAAGTGTTGAATGAATATAATGCATAACTATAATCTTAAGGGATCCCATCGATTTATAATACCTTTGGGATGATTCATTCTATGCCATTTGTTTTTCTGTGAATAAAGAGCTTTATCCATCTTCTACTATTGATAACAAAGTATTATAGTCTTCATGAATTATAAAAAGAGTTATTCTTGACTCTCAGTCCTGGTCAAGAAACCAGTTTCACCTCGGGTGGTCTTCTTGATGGCCAGATCCCAAGGTGGACCAGGCTACTGGGTAACACAAGACAAACCACTAGAGAGACCCAGTAAAACTACTGTTTGCAGCAGACTTAGTCTCAAAATAACCATTTACTATTAATCCTTTAATCACCTGGATAGATTAGCCACTTGAATGCAGATTAATCCACTCAAGAAAGCAAAGACATAATCATCTGTTAACTGTCTCCATTGGCACCACATGTTTTCTGATTCTTCCAAAAACAAACAACAAAAACAAAACAAACACACAAAACTGGTCATGCTATACTGTCCAACCCCTCGTTAACACAATATGGACTCAGTCCAAAGAAATTAGATATAGTGTCATTAGCCAACACTCCTTCCTTCTTTTTTCCCCCCTTTTATTGTATATTTTCTTTATTTACATTTCAAATGTTATCCCCTTTTCAGGTCTTTCCTCTGGAAACCCCTTCCCATCACCCCTGCCTCCTCCACCCATCCATCCATTCCCGCCTTCCAGCCCTGGCATTCCCCTACACTGTGGCATCAAAGCCACTCAGGCCCAAGGGCAGTTCCTCCCACTGATGTCCAACAAGGTCATCCTCAGCACATATGCAGCCAGAGCCATGGGTCCCTCCATGTCTCCTGTTTGGTTGGTGGTCCAGTCCCCTGGAGCTCCAGGGGGTCTGACCAGTGGTTGACAATCTTGCTTCCCCCACCATGGGGCTGCAAACTCCCTCAGCTCCTTCAGTCCCTTCTCCAACTCCTCCATCAGGGACCCCAAGCTCAGTCCAATGGTTGACATCCACCTCTGTATTCGTCAGACTCTGGCAGAGCCTTTCAGGAGATAGCCATTCCTTCCTTCCTTAATTGTTTGTTATGAGAACTAGTCCAACATGAGTTTTGGATGGGAGAAATCATAGTTATACTGTAGCAGGGAGTTTAGCCAGAACTTAGCTTGTGTAGAAAGCACAGTTGATTTACTGGTCAGCAGGAATGTGCCTTGACCTGTGTGGTGTGCTCTTCTGAAGCCACTTCTCCATCAACATAGCACAGACAGGACTTCGACAGCAAGCTCCACTTCACACAATTGTGCTTAGCTTCTTTCATCTTGTAACCCTTTAGGACTGAAAAGCTATAATTTCTCTCTTTGTAAAAGTAATTCATGACCCACATTTAATATATTTAAAATGAGGGCAGAGCATTCAGACGATGTATCAGCTCACAGAAGCCAGTCCATGCTCTCCAGACGATGCTTAAAGCAGCTTCATAATGCTATGAATTAATTCTAGCACACTGTCAAGAAGAAACAAATAATTAAGTGCCCACTGAAGCAAAACAAATACTCCTATTTCAATACAGCACATAAAACACCACAACTTGTCAGGTAATTTACTACGTTGGGATTCTTTCACTATAACTGACAGTAACTGCCCCAATTCTCAAGATAATCTGAAAATTTTATCATGTATTGAAATGGAATTCCTTTTAAATGCTGAATCCTGAACATTTTAACAGAAGTTATTTCACAGGCTCATGCATATTTTCATTTATTCTGTTGTCAGAAGCAAGCTTGAGGTGAGAAAAAGAAGGACCAAAGAAACCCTAGCAGTCTGAATGCGCCCTATCTAAAACCACTTAGTGTTCACAGAGACTTAAAATTAGAAGAGCAAACTATAATGGGATCTTAATGACTCATCTGAATATAGAAACCAAATCACGATCATGACTTCTCTCATTAACAAAAAATTACTGAGCTGGAATAATAAGGGCTAGCAGTAGTGTAACTGCTGTTCTGTTGGAACTGGGTGGTTCCCAGTGTTTGGGGGTCTTGTTCCAAGATTTGAACAAGCACATACCAGTAGCAACAGAGCCAGGGATTTTATTTCTAAGCAGAGAGAAAGTTCTGGTGAGGTACGTGGCAAAAGAGCGGCCTAGTCTGAGCAAGGACATAGACTAAGAAGCCTGTGTTATTGTTTGGAACTTCCTGTGATGAGTCCAAGATGAGAGTTAGTAATAAAAAGGGGATGTCCCCTAAATGTCCCTTCAGCAGACACAGTTTGCCTTACTGCATATGTAGCTAAAAACTAGTCCAGACTGGATCAGTGCACTGCCCCTAAAGCCAGGATATATTTCCCGAGGAGTTTTTCCACAAAGGGGGAATTAGCAAGGAAGGGTTGCCAGGGAGTTCGATGTCAGACTGACCTGACTGCTTTGTAGAGGAGTGAGCTGACAGTTCAAGCCAGCAGAGTCCTGGGTTGCTAAGAGATCTCTCTTCAATCACATGAAATCTTTGTTCTTTCTTTCTTCCTGGGATATCCGCAAGGCCTAGAAAACTGTCCCATTGCTGTGATAATATATCCTGACAAAAGCAACTTTAAAGAACTTTCTTCATGTGACGATTTTGTCACAGTCCATCACCGCAGATGAGTCAAGGTGAGAACTTGAACTGGCTAGTTAAATCACAATCCACAGGGGAGAGAGAACTGCATGGATGCTTATCTGTGCGCAGTCTCATCTCTAAGCTCAGGGAATGGTACTGCCCACAGAGGGCAGATCTTCCCACTTCAACTCACAAGACAATCCCTCACAAACATATCCGTAAGCCAATTTGATCTAAACAATGCCTCATTCTAGACTCTATTGGGTTGATAATTAAAATGAACCAGTATGGTGAACCAAGGCTTTTGTGAGCTGTGACTGGGAGTGGGCAAGCCAATGTGAAGCATATTCCATTTCCTATACAACCTAGGGCTGCACCGTGAAACTACAAGGTGTTCCTTGAAAGTTAGTCCAGAGCTGAACCAACACTTCCCTTCACCTGGTCTATAACATGTACAGAGATAAGCCCAGAGGTTGGCAGAGACATGAGAAACAGCAGAAACGTGAGAGCCATGAAAACATGGGTAGACTAAACTTCATACTGTCAAGCTCAAGCTATGAAACAGTTCCCTTCAACCTATATGCAGACCAGGAAACAGATTTGGGTTAACTAAAGATTATTCGCTTTTATATATTTGATAAATAATTTTGAATATAAGTGTTAAGACATCATCTAGGAGCCATTCAAGCATCACAATTCCATTGAGAACACAAATTTCTTATTAACACTTAAGAAACTAGTAAGAGTGTCTTGCTGTTCTCCTGGAATGGAATATATGATTTTGATATGATGTCTACCTTGCATTAGTGAAAAATTAAGTCCAGAAACATCTTTAATGTGGCACTACGTCTAAAAGTTATCTTTTAGATAACAAATCTATACGTGAACTCTAACATTATGTGAACCTAAGACAATGGTGACTTAAGTACAATTAAGGGCAAAAATGATTGGTGGCATGGGGGAGGAGCATGTTAACAGAGTTGACCATAGCTTGCCCATAGTATCTTTGTGCACTTTAACTAGTGGTTAATAGTAGAGTTTGAAAGCAGATTTGAAAAAAGCTGAGCATATTAACTAAGAATCGGCCTAAAATAACAAGATCCACTTTAAATAAGGCTTAACTCCATTAAAAAAAATGTGACACACACACACACCCCTTACAAAGTTCTACTCTTGCGTGAGAGAAATCTGTAGACTCAGGGCTGACCTGCACTGCCCCTGGTATTTGGTAATTTTAAAGAAACTTTTGAGGTACCGCCATTCGAACGAACCGTGCATTGAGTGGCAAGTGCTTTCAGACAGACACCACATGCCATGGATTTATTTTCACTCGTGAGTCAGAATCCATTGCCACTATCTTTCCTGGGTACGCTCTCGGGACCCTGAACCAAGCCTCTCAATAATGCTGCCTGCCCCCTTTCAACATAACACATTATGGTGACAAGAAAAGCTAATCCCCATGAGATAGCAGCACTATACAGCCGGACACCCGGTTCTCCTCTCCATATTTACAGTTTTGTTCTGTGGGAAGGCATGGCGAGGCATTCATTCTTGTTAGCCTCTCAGGGACAGCATCATCCCATAACCCATCCCTGCTCAGCTTTTCATGTCCTACACAAGCTGTGTGCCCAGTGAGCCCTGAGAAGCAGGGAGAATACAAGCAAGGAAACACTCTTGCTCTGCCTCTCAGTGTGATTTTTTGATTAGAGGGGCTTTAATTTTGCAGTGTGAGACGTTCTTAAATATCCTATATAAACTAATTACTGAAATCAACAAAATTAGTTAGGTAATTCAGTACGCTTGTTACTTTGAAAAGGCTTGTGGACAATAGATATGTGATACTCCACACATAAACATAAACTCTAATTACAGTAATTACAATGCTGGGGAAAAAAAGCTTTGTTTATAGATACCTAATAAAAGTGAACATCAAAGCATCCCAAATGAACACACTGGGCCTGGGTAAGCAACAAGTCTCTTTGTCAGGTTATTTACAGATGCCAAATAAAACAACGTTCCTCACATATTTCCATTGGCTTTAATGATCCTGTCTGGCTGCAAACAGTTAAAGGAAAACTTACATTTTGAACTTCAGGGTTGGGGGGGAGCAGCAAAACAGAATAAACCGATGCCTGTGTTTATAAACCAAAACTAATTTTGCTTAATTATCTCTGACAAGGCTAATCAAATGAAGTCAGTTTTATGTCATGAGACATCTTGCTCATCTGTATAAAAACAGGTTTGGGCCAAGTGAGGAAAAAAACAAAGTACAGTGAACATTGTTTATTAGCTTGCTTCAAGGATGCGATGAGGCACTGGAAGTTATATGCAATACCTTAATTAAGTAGGGTGCTATCTAGAGAGGAGAGACTATGAAAAAGTAAAATGCAAGAAAATAAAGGATAGCAAATGATAAAAAATATTTCCAATGATGGTTCTGTGACATAAAAAAAAATACTTCTGTTTAGATGACAGTATTATCACTGGTGCTACAATTACATACCAATGATGTCAGTTCCAGAGTGCCATGGGCCGCAGCTGGAGGTCTTTTTCACAGAGATCTCCACTCCGTTGAAGTTAGGGTTCTTGACCTTGTCACAGAAGAGGATTTCAGCGTGCACCTGTATAAAGCACATCTAGAATCTCCTGAGACTGCTTGTTTGCTTGTTTGGTTTTGAGACAGGATCTTCATACAGGGTTGCAGTATAGACCCATGATCTACAATGGTTATAAAAGCAGATTAAGACATTCCCTTTACCATAAACAGGTTTGTTTTTTATTTTGTTTTGTTTTTGTTTTGGGGTTTTTGTTTGTTTGTTTGTTTGTTTGTTTTGGTGAGATTCCTACCAGGTTTAAAGCTGAGAAAGAAGAAAGGCCATTATCACAGGTGTCTCCAGCATGATCCATTGTAATTTTGACATTCTTATATGAAATATCTCTCTATAAAATAAAATTGTCTCTATGTAAAACAAAATCCTTCACAATTCATATTAATTGTGCTTAAATTCTAGACCGTTGGCTGACAGAAGTCAATCAGAATTTGGAACGAAGGGCTCTTACCTTCCTCCATCCCTTGAATTCTCTTTCTTCCTATCCTGCCTCAAATCATACTTCGATTATCCTGTTCATTAGGTGACTGAGCTGAGAGAGAGAGAGAGAGAGAGAGAGAGAGAGAGAGAGAGAGCGCGCTACACTGTCAGACATAAAGAAACAAATTCAATGGAGTGATTCACCTTCTTACTTTATGTGAGGTGGATGGAATTATGGGAAGATGGTAACACGTATATTCATACATATAGATTATTATTTAAAATATGATTACATCACTTTCTCCTTCCCTTTTCTCCCTTTGGACCTTCCCTAACCTCTAATTCCACTCCTTTATCCCCCTCCTCTCATATGGATAGCCTCTTTTTCTTGGTTATTATTGTTCCATAGTGTGTGTGTGTGTGTGTGTGTGTGTGTGTGTGTGTACAAAGACTATTTCCTGTGTATGTGCACACAGTTTCAGGACTCACCATTTTGTATTGGATTATCAGGTGATTTGTGCTTGGGAGCCTAATTCTCTCTCTCTTTCTCTCTCTCTCTCTCTCTCTCTCTCTCTCTCTCTCTCTCTCCCTCCCTCCCTCCCTCTCTCTCCCTCTCTCTCTCTGTATCTCTCTGTCTCTGTATCTCTCTGTCTCTGTCTCTCTTCCTCCCTCCCTCCCCCTCCCCTTCTCTCCCTCCCCCTCTCTCCCTCCCCCCCCCTTCTCAGTAGTCCTTACTTGCCTATAGTTCTCTATGCAGGGTTAGGACCTTGTAAGATCTGTTCCCCGTCTGTGTCAACAGATCTGCTAATATTGCTATTATTTCCATCTTGTTTATTTAGTCATTTTGCTGAAAGGCTGTATTCCAGCAAACATTCTGGTATTCTGTAGCTCATATTTCCCCCACCACCCCATTACTAAGATGGTCTCTGAGCCATATAGGCAGGAGCCATGATATAAATATATGGATTGTGGCTGGATTCCCCATTATCCCTTGATCTCTGGATTGTGTCTAGTTGTGGTTTTCTGTGATGGTCTCCATAATCTGTAGAATGGAGCTTCTTTGATGAGGGGTAGTAGCTACATTTATCTGTAGGTGTAAATATAAGATTTAGAATGCAGATAGAAATTATTCTAACCTAGCAAAGTGGTGGTAGTAGATGATCTTCTAAGACCCATGACCTCACCATCCCTGGGAATTTGACCTGGATTCTAAGACAGGCCATGAGTAGATTTTAAGTCCAACTAGGCAGTTGCTGGTTGCCACCCATATGTGCGTGTTACTAATTATACCTTTAGGTGCCATACTGGTCCCTGCTGTGTTTCATAGATTTCACTGCTTGAGGAGGGATCTTGACTGCTTTCTGCTTTGGGATGCTTGCAAAGTGCTTTCTGGTACCATGAAAGCTAGACCACAGAAAGGAGGTTTCCAAGTTAGTTTCAACTTAAATTATAGCTATCCCAAGAAAGGGAAAGATAAAATAGAGTGCTATAAAGAAGTAGTGGGTAAACTAAAATAGGAGAATAAAACTGGTTGTGGTATAAAAAGACAGGGTAAAAGAGAGACTATGAGGAGAACCAACTTTTAAAAGGCTTTTTAAAAAGCCATATGCAAATATACTTTTTTAATTTGATTTTTTTATGTATTCACTTTACATCCTGCTCATTGCCCCTCTTCTGGTCATCCCTCTCACAATTCTTCTCCCATTCCCCATCCCTTTCTCCTGTGAGCTGGTGGGGAGCCCCTGGGTATCCTCCCACCCTGATACTTCAAGGCTCTGCAAGGCTAGGCACTTTCCTCTGCCACTTTGGCCAGAGAAGGCAACCCAGCTAGAAGAATTTATCCCACCTACAGACTTGCTTTTCTGATATATTGGGGTATCCAGGGCTTGCCGTGGTGGGAGAACTGGACTGTGATGATGCCAATTAGCCTTGGTTCCTGTTGCTTATGTTCTTGCCCTTGCCTCTCACCATCTGGTTATCTCTGGTGTTAGCTGTTCTTACTGTCTCTGTGGTTTGTCCCTCCTGCAAGCCTGTGTGTCAGTACAATTGGGAGACCAATTCTCTCCAGGAGGAATTTGGGTATGGAGAGCTGTGCATGGGGTCACTCCTGGATTCAACAGAAATGGAAGGATTTTGTCCCTGGCTAGTCCTTGGTTTCTATGTTCCGATGGTTCTGGGAGGGGTCCCACTTGGGCCAGGACCCAATTTGAACAAAAGGGGTGGTGTTACCTGTGCTCACAGGGATGTCAGCACTCCTGGGAGACTAGCTTTCTCCCAACAGTATTTGGGTATGGACTGCTATAGCACAGGATCAGCTCCCGGTGCAGTTGGAAACTTGATATCTTGGTTTTTAATAGCTGAATAGTATTCCATTGTGTAGATACACCACATTTTCTTTATTCACTCTTCAGCTGAGGGACATCAAAGTTGTTTCCAGTTTCTGGCTATACAAATAAAGCTACTATGAACATAATTGAGCAACTGTCATTGTGGGATGGTAGAGCATCTTTTGAGTATATGCCTAGGAGTAGTACAGCTGGGTCTTGAGGTAAAACTATTACCAGTTTTCAGATAAGATACAAGATTGAGTTCCAAAGTGGTTGTAAAAGTTTGCACTCCTACTTGCAAAGAAGTGTTCCCCTGGTTCCCTATCTTCAACCAGCATGTGATATCTCTTGAGTTTTTCATCTTACTCATCTGATGGGTTTAAGGCAGAACCTCATAGTTGTTTTCCTTTGCATTTCCCTGATGACTAGGGATTTTGAACATTTCCTTAAGTACTTTTCAGCCATTTGAGATTCCTCTGTTGAGGATTTTCTGTTTAATTCTGTACTCAAGATTTTAATTGTGTTATTTGGTTGTTGGTGTGTAAATTTTGAATATTAGCCTTCTGTCAGATGTAGGGTTGGTGAAGATCCTTTCCCATTCTGTAAGCTGATGATTTGTCCTACTGACAGTGTCCTTTGCCTTACAGAAGCTTTGAAGCCTCATGAAGTCCCATTTATCAATTGCTGATCTTAGAGCCTGAGCCATTCTGTTCAGAAAACTGTCTCCAAAATGAATTCAAGGGTTTTTTTCCACTTTCTCTTCTATGAGATTTAACCCTTTCGTGTTAAAGGTGTTAGAGAATTCAGGGATACTGGGCACATTCCTAAATATAATCAAAGCAATATTTAGCAAGTCAATAGCCAACATCAAACTAAATGGAGTGAAATATAAAACAATTCCACAAAAATCAAGGACACTCTCTCTCTGTCTCCTTAATATAGTACTTGAAATTCTAGCCAGAGCAATAAGGCAACTAAAGTAGATCAGCGGAATACAAATTGGAAAGGAAGAAGTCAAAGTATCCCTAATTGAGGATATAATATACATAAGCGACTACAAAACTTCTACCAGAGAACTCCTACAGCTGATAAACACTTTCATCAAAGTGGCTGGATACAAAATTAACTCATGGAAATATACTTTTATAGAAGCTTCCTAAAATGTATAGTATAAAACAAATTTAAGTTTAGTTACCATATGATGGTGAGACAATCCATCACAGACACCATATACGGCCAAGCAAAACCCTCAAGGCCAGGAATGAGCTCCATCTTGCTGAGTCATTGACCAAAGAGCTCTTCTATACTCCCTAAAATATCATAGGCTTTTCCCACAGCTATTGGTTAGCCTCCACACCCTGTTGGTAAGACCTTGAGGGGATAGTGTCCCCTCAAGATTTAGCAATCTATGTGGAAGACAAGTTGGAAAAATTGAAAGAGCCAGATGTAGTGGATAACTCTAAGGAAACAGCATCATCCAGACATAACAAGACTAGTACACATATGAGCCCACAGAGTCTGTAGCACCATGCACAAGACATGCACATGTTCAAACCAGAAAAAAAAAATCACAGCATTGAGAAGTGGACACCATGTCCCACCCCCTCACCAAGAAGCTACTTGCCATTGGTACTTACTGGGAAATCAAAAAAGATTCTTCTCCAATGGAGTGTCTCTGTGTATATGACCCCACACTCAAGAGTAGTTGGGCAATACAAAATGGACTCCATGTTTCTGTAGGTGTCTTTTCTTTTGATTTGGTAATTTGGGGTTTTTTTCCTTTATTTTTCTGGGGTTTATTTAGAGAGAGAAAAAGACTATGAAGTCATGAAGTTGGGTAGATAGAATGAGAGAGAAACTTGGAGGCATTGCAGGTGGAAAAATGTTATCAAAACATATTGTATGAGAAAATCAGTAAAAACAATAAATAAATGTGTAAATAATGAAAAGCTAGTACTTTTTCAAAGATAGATTGAAACTGAGATGTTTATTTGCTTTTTCCTATTAAAACAAATATGGCCCATTGGTAGACTGGCTGACCCATCTTGAGGAGAAGGCAAAGAAGACAGGTTTAATAGTTTGTCAAGAAGTATTCTCAGGCTACAAGAAATGTGTTAGTACAACTAGCCAGCCCTATGAGATTTCTACTGATGAAAGATGGGAAAATATGGCATCAGTAAAGATAATGATTGTTCATGTATAAAAAAAAAGTTAGCCAGGATTTCTAGATCTACTAATTCATGATATTTAATTTTTTGAAATTAATCCTTCATAAAAAAACACAATTTATTAACAATAAATCAACTACTCACTCTGACTTTGCTCTGTAAACATAACCCTGAATAAATAAATATCAGAGGCAGGAACAGGGCTTAGACTGCTAAAGTGGCATAAATATTATCGGAATTACCAACTCCTTTCTCAGACTTCAGGCCCCGCTTCGCAAGTGGAAACACATGCCTTATACTGTAAATCTAGCAAACCGCTCATGGCTAAGATGCTCAAGGGTCCCAGAGATGAATCCAAATACTATTTATTACTCTGCCAAATGGACACAGCAGCAAGCTGCTCTCTAAATACTGATCTCAATATCGATGGATTAGTGCAGCTATGAAACCTGATCAGAGACATTTCTTTTGGTAGTAGATGGTGTTAAGCATAGAAGCTCACAAGTGACCTTACTTACCTGAAAGAAGACCCCCACCCCCCCATAACCAAAGAAAGTAAGTATCACTAGGATATCCCGGCACAAATGAGACGTCTTCACTCATTACCTGCAGGTTCCATTACTGTGGATCATCACAGAAGATAGGAGATAGAAAGTGCCATAAGGGGGCTGGAGAGATGGCTCAGCGGTTAAGAGCACTGACTGCTCTTCCGAAGGTCCTGAGTTCAAATCCCAGCAACCACATGGTGACTCACAAACATCTGTAATGGGATCTGATGCCCTCTTCTGGGATGTCTAAAAACAGATACAGTGTACTTACATATAATAAATAAGTAAATCTTTAAAAAAAAAAAAAGAAAGAAAGAAAGTGCCATAAGTTGAGGAGGACCAGAAGAAGACTTTGACTTATAAACATGGCAGAATCACTGCACACATGAACTCACAGTGCTTGCGGTCACCTACACAGGGTCAAGCTAGTCAATGCTCCGTAATGCAGTGGGTAGCAACTTGCAAGCCTTCACTGCTAACTGAGTACCTATTCACAGTTGGTGGCTTCTTGGGGAGGAGTCAGTTTTCCTTATGGGTGTAGCTCCTAATAGACTGACCACATACCAGTGGGTGGCCTCACACCTGAAGGATTATTTTCATTTGTTTAAAAATGTGAAATTTAGATGGGTGGTGAGCCTGGGGGGGGGGGGTTGCGTGTCGGAGAAGTTGAAAAAAGTATGACATGAATATGATCAAATCCATTGTATGTAATTCTCAATATCAAATAAATACCAAATTAAAAATATCACAGGTTCTTAAACATGACAGTTGACGCTGTTCCCCCTCAACAAGCTAGCAGATCTATACGTTGAGAGCTAATATCTGCTAACAAAAGCAGAGGCAATCAGACATTCTGGGTTTCCTATACTTTTGTCAAAACATCAGCCCTCTAAATTCTACTGCTGTTTTTCAGGAAATAGAAAGTTAAGAAAAACATGAGACGTTAGAGAAGAGGACACTGTTAACAAAATCCACACAATAGAAAACTGCAGCTTAGATGGTCTGAGCTCCTGATTGAGACAATTGTAAGGGAAAGAAAAGGACGGGATGCCCGTATGTGACTGGGAATCTAAACACATCAGATTTCTTATAGAAAAAAAGGCTTAGGTATGACTCACAAGGGCATAATCTCAGGAAGCAAATTCATAAAGTAAAATGCAAGGCTGTGATTTCTATAAAATGTAGAATAGTGGATACCTTGGCAGGCATGTGCGCAGCCTTGAGGTATTTCAGTGGTGGCTGGCAAATCAACATCTCTTGTCTTGGGTGAAAATTATAAAAGTGGTTTCTTTAAAAAAAAAAAAAAGATTAGCTATAGCTACCAGAAGAATAAAATGGAAGTATATAAAAGTAGCAGTGGACCCACAGCAGACAGCAGGAGCTCTGCAGAGACTCTGACTCCTAAGGGGGTGCAACTGAGACTGAAGCTCACCTTCCTCCTCTGAAGAAGGCCTAATTAATACCGAGGTGAAGCCCCGCTGCAGGCAGTTAGCAGAAGGTACCCTCTCTGCCCTGTCTCTGTGTCAATTTTTTTTTGCCACAGCATATTTGAAGGATCGGGTTACTGCGGGTGCCAGGATCATAGAAAGGAAAATTTATCCTAGGGGAATTATATGTTAAATCGACATGAAGAAAAACATTAGCCTCAGTGCCCCATCACCATGCCCTGTGACAAACAAGAAGCTGGAACTGAAATGTTTCCCAGCACTTTATTCTTTTGGGCACTTTTCCTTATGTGTCCCTAACTTATACAACGACAAAAATACTTTGTATGATAACACGTTGTTATGTATTCTGTAACAATGTATGAAAATACAGTTGGATGAAATGAAAGCCTGAAGCAAATAAAAATGCAAATGCTTAACGCAAGACAGAAGAAGATAAAAGGGGAGGAGACTAAATTACTGGGGTTGAACTGAAAATTTAAAAAAAAATAAAAACTAAAAAAAAAAAAAATGTTCTGGCTACTTCTCTTCTGCTGGTCCTCACTGTCTTCCCTGAATACTAAACCTCATATTACAAAAGGAAGCTGGTATATCTTCAACAGTCAAGATAGTGTGTCTTCTATGGCCCCATGGAATTCTATGGAGGTCTTTCCATCGCCCTGCCTTTCTAACTCTGAGGAGCCCTGGATGGAGAATAGGAAGAAGAGGGAATCATATCACATACCTGGGTCAGAAGGAACTTAAACAAACTTTAAAGTTTTAGATAAACTTTAAGGAGTTCAGAAGGTCATTTACTGTGGGCAGAAGAGCATGGAGATGGAGAGTCATTCCATATAGAAGTTTCCTTTCTTCTCAGGTTACAAGACCTCAGTACCAGCTCAGAGAGCACAGACAGCTCAGAACCTCTTCCCCTGGAGAGAGACGTTCCTCCAGAGGCCCCTCCCCTGTCCCCTTCCCCTGCCCCTCAATTTTCCTTCCCTCACAGCACTCACTGGTGCTTGCTCCTGCATCTAGCTGGACTGCAGAGATTTTTCCCTGCTCCTCTGAGTAGTAAACAGAAAACGCACTTTACATTTTTCCTGGTGATCTAGGCTTTATGGGAAATGTCCAAAAGTCAATCAAATAGTCTTGTGATGAGAAAGACAACCCTCACACTGACACCCTCTCATTATTGTTTTGTTACAAGTGTAGCTCATCCATCTCCATTTTTGAGTTACATTACAAAATCAGAAGGGTAAAGGATCCACAAACTTAATGCCTAGATCCTCTTGTGTATATGATATGCATCCTATAACATGTGTGTTTTAAAACATATTACTGTGCCTTAAGAAAGCCCCAAGGGGAAAAAAACAGCATTAAAAGGGGGAACTACACAGACCATGAAGGGGGTCTATTCTGAGATACAGCAAGGTTGAATTTTTAAAGTTGAACTTTAAAAGCATAGTTTTACCCCAATTCTAGGCTGATGTACTTCAAACTCTCCATGGGGAATCATGTGCCCACACACCTGCAGAGACAGTCTTAGCAATCCAGAGAGAATGAAAATACAACCAGAATTAGACTCAGCCTTTCTGAAGCTTAGTTTAATCTTCTTGAGATTAATTCCCAAGTTAAGAAAAAAATGTTTTCCTAATATTTTGTTAAAAGAAGAGGGGGAAGTATTTCTTTATCTTTCCACACAACTGGTATCTTTGGAGTACCTACTTTCTAACAGACACACTGATACAGTACTGGGGTTTTCTAGTTTGCTTTCCCCTTGCAGTAATAGACATCATAATCAGAACCAAAATGGGCTTTAAAAACATATTTCATGTCACATATTACAGTCCATGATGAAAGGAAGTTAAGGCAGGAACTCAAGTCAGGACCTTCAGGCAAAAACCAAGAAGAAATACTGCTCACTGACAGTTTCCCAGGCTAACATTGTTACCTTACTTATGTAGTTTAGATCCATCTGCCAAGGAAGATTACTGCCCATGATCGGCTGGACCTTACTACAGCAGTTAGAAATCAAGAAAATATCTCCATAGATATACTAGATTTACCCACAGGCTAATCTGATGGAGGCAGTCCTTCTGTGGGTTCTTTCTTCTCAGGTGTGTTGAAGTGACACCAAGGTTAGCCACTGCATGGGGACATGAGTAAGATGTGGGTACAGTCTTCACACCCGCAGTCCCAGGACAAGACTTCCATAAGACAGGCTAGGGCAGGAGTATCAGAAGAAAGAAGGTAAGCAGTTAGGTTCTGAGAGAAAGACAGGTAGCTTGCCGAAGGAAAAGAATTGTAAACCAGGTACAGACATGAGTGTTGGTAGTAAAAGGCAGAATTCAGAATAACCAAAAGACATTTTGTGTGCTTAGAAAAGCTTTGACATTGGCATTTGTAGAGTATTCTACGATATTTGAGGCTGGAGAACATAGAGATTTCCCCAAGGTTTGAGAAGCCCCAGCACATGCTTACTCCTCAGAAAGGAAGAGTTAGTCATATTTACAGTGCATTGTTCTGGTGATGATGTACAGAATTGTTAAGAAAATCAAGGCTGGCCAGGGCTACACAGAGACACACTGTGGAAGGAAGGAAGGAAGGAAGGAAGGAAGGAAGGAAGGAAGGAAGGAAGGAAGGAGAGAGCAAAAGGGAAGGAAGAAAAAGGAAGAGAAAGGAAGGTGGGGAGGGAGGGAAGGAAGGAAGGAAAGAAGAGAGGAGAGGAGAGGAGAGGAGAGGAGAGGAGAAGAGAAAAAAAGAAAAGAAAAGAAAGAAAAGAAGAGACGAGAAAAGAAAAGAAAAGAAAAGAAAAGAAAAGAAAAGAAAAGAAAAGAAAAGAAAAGAAAAGAAAAGAAAAGAAAAGAAAAGAAGAGCAAGACCAGATTCCCAAGGCAGTTTTCCAGGCTGTCGCATGCTCCATGCTGGTTACTCTCTAGGTAGAGAGATAAACGCAGTAGCACAGATGTGACAGGCGTAAGAGGGAAACCAAAGGAAAAAGAAAACAAGCAAAATTGTGCTGACTGACTTTGACCGAGAATTTTTCCTTCATGTGTCTTTTTCCTTAAGATGGTCTCATAATCTGAAAAGTAAATAGCATATCTCACATGAAAATGTGCTGCACATAAACTTTCAGTTTATCGCTTAATGTAGGAGACTAAAAAGTAAATTCAAGTTAAAAGAGCATGTTTTCAAAGAGTCCCCAAAGCTTTTCCATATAAACATGTTTACCTCTTGCTGCTGGGTTGTAAACTAAGGGAGCTTTGGTTTAAAGGTTGATTTAAACACCTTCAAACATCTATGAGCAATAGATTCCACACTTGTAAAATCTTTATCATTATTCTATCAAAGGGGACTTGGAGGATCAAATGAGAAAACAAACATGTCCCTCCATGGAACAAAATGTCTTCTGCTCATCTATTTTGATTTTGTTTTTAATTAGTGCATAATTGTACATATTTATGCAGTATCATATGATATGTAGATCCATGTATACACAGCTCCTTCATCTAATCATAGTAATGAGCATGCCAAACCAATGCTTGTCCGTTTATGCTTCATTTTTCTTTTGTGTTCGTTTTTATGAGTGGTGTGTGGAGCAAATTCTGACAGTATAAAAAACCCAGCCCCTTCTGTAGTTGGAGAAAATGAATTGATATTTCTTCTAGGGTTTTATTTGTGGCTAAAGATGTCTGCCTTATTTTTCATTTCTTTGTGGTGTAGACATTCAGAGGTATTTCTTCTACTTGGGTTGAAACATAATAATACATGTGTATACACTTTAGTCACCTTCCTGTGCTTACACTATCACAATTTATCCCTAAAATCCAGGTCTAACTTTCAACCAGCTGACCAAACTCTGACCATAATCCCCAGACCCCTACCCAGACTCTTATAGTGACAATTCTATACCACAATTCTGAAATGAACTTTCTTAGATACAACATGTGAGAGAGAGCATGCAGAATACACCAGATTTATGCCACTTATATTCATGCTTCTCTAAACAAACAAGAAGATTCTATCTTTGTCCATATATATGTATATACATATATATTATGCATATAAAATACGTTATTAAAGCACCAAAATTCTCCTTCTGAAACGAAATGTCTCTGTTGTAGTTTTATATCAACTTGACACAATCTAGAGTCTCTCATGAGTTATTTTAATCTTTACAATAGTAGCCATTTATATAGCAAGTCTGGGACTCCAAACCAGCCTATCTGGGGCACTTGTTTGACAGATCTAAATTAACTATTGTGGAGTCTTATGAATAGACCTCATCATCATAAAAAGAAACCATTTCTAATGCAACTAATGAATTAACAGTAAAATATAATAAATGAAAAGATGTTATACATTTAGGGTAAAAGGAAATCAAGTCTCACTGTTAATTTTTCAATTCATAAAGAACACATGAAAAGAGAAAAAAATTCAGAACAGAACATTATATGTAAGTGACGTATATAATGAGTTAGTGAAACATTTAAACTGTGACACATAAAAATGTACAAGAGCACAATGTAAGCAGAGTCATGAACTACCAGGAAGTAGGTGCACATGAAACTTAGTATGTAAGAAAGATGGCATTTATATGACAAAGAAATTACTTATTCACAGATTATCTGGAATCTGTGGAATCTTGGAAAAATAACTTATTCCAAATTTAACTCAAGTAAGAAAATAAAATCTGCGATAGTACAGAAAAGGTTAAACTATAATATTTTAAATTTTTTATTTTCTTAAAAATTTATTTTTATTTTTATCTTTTTTGGATCAAAAAAAATTTTATTGGATATATTTTATATTTACATTTCATTTCCCTTTTTTTGGTTCCCCACCCCCCAAAGGTCCCACATGCCCTTTTCCCTCCCCCTGCTCCCTCGTCCACCCCTTCCCACTTCCCTGTTCTGGTATTCCCCTACACTGATGCTTTGATCCTTTCCAGCACTAGTGTCCATTCCTTTCTTCTTGTCAGACATCATTTGGTATGTGAATTGTGTCTTTGGTATCCCAAGATTCTAGGCTAATATCCACTTATCAGTGACTGCATACCATGGGTATTCTTTTGAGACTGGGTCACCTCATTTAGTATGATGTTCTCCAGCTCCATCCATTTCTCTAAGAATTTCATGAATTCATTGTTTCTAATGGCTGAATAGTATTCCATTGTGTATATATACCACTTTTTTGTATCCATTCCTCTGTTGAGGGACACCTGGGTTCTTTCTAGATTTTGACTATTATAAATAAGGCTGCTATGAACATAGTGGAGCATGTATCCTTATCCCATGCTGGGGAATCTTCTGGGTATATTCCCAGGAGTGGTATGGCTGGGTCCTGAGGAGCCGCCAGACTGATTTCCTGATACATAGAAAATTTTAGCATTATTTAAATCAGAAGACATAATAAATTGACTAAGAATTCAACATAGATTATAAGTAGTATATTAAGATTCCTTAATATATATAAAAAACTTTCCTAAATCATTAAGAGATACCTACTAACATACAAGACAAATAGTCAACAAATACAGGAAATATCAAAGATGTTAAAATAGAATGTATGTAATTACATCTATGTAGAAATGTTTACATTATTAACTGAGCTACTATGTGGCAGGAAAAAATTAAAACAATTCAAAAGTAATGTGCAAATCAAGCTTTTAATTGCTTAATACAATGGTAGAAGCAAGAACCTTAACTGGAGTTTCTCCTCCAGCCCCTTACAACAGTTCCCCCTCCTAGCAAAGCATCAGTAAGGACGATAGATCTGCATGAAAGTGGTCCCAAACGAAAGACCTTAGAGACCCAGGACTTTACAAGGCAAATTAGGAGGTACTATGCTGTGGTCAATAAACCCTGCTGTAGCGATGCCTTAATGCAACAACAGGGATTTCTCATTGACATAAGTGTCCAACATAAGCCACTAGCTCCTCCATAGCACCCAAAAGTCAGACAAAGGTCTTCGTTTGCTACATTTTCAATGAGTAGCTACATTACCCTAGGTAGGAAAAGTTCATCCCTTGCTCATCAGCCATCACTGGCCATTTCAGTGATATGAGTCCCCTGAGATGCTGAGACCTTTATAATGAATTTCAGCCATGTTTAGACTCCCTTAGGAGAATGTGGGACTGGAAGAATGAGTACCACTGCTTCCCAACACAGTCTTATCACTGGGAGATAAGAGCCATTTTCTGATCTTTAGGTAAAAGTTCTTTAGAATAATTTATTGGCTTTTCTCCCCTATTAGTAAGGGGTTAAGTTAAGGATACATGTCAGTGGTAGAATACTCATCTGGGTACATGAAGCCTGATTTAAACATGTACTTGAATTTTTCAGCAAATTAATTAAAAGCGGGTTACTTCTATTTTTAAAAAATAGACATACCAGATTGAAACTAAACACAAATATTAGTCATTGGAGCCTCTTCCGCTTGCTCTGCCTACATGGCAGAGGCATTTGCTCTTGTTTTCCATGCTTCCCTGGCACTTGACAGGGCTATCCTTGCCAAAGGGCTGTGAGCAGAAGTGTATCATGTCGAGACCAAAGCAATTAGAAGGCAAAAAGTGCAGCATTCAGTTCCTGTAATGGCAACTGGGAAGCCTACAGTTTGATACAGCAGAGTTGCAAACTTCTGGAAGCTGGAGACTCAACATTTGCAAAAAAAAGCAGCTGTGGAGGAGTCATGCTGTGCATGTTAAGGTACGTTCACTGAGAGCCTATTTGCTACCATAACATAGACTTTCCTCCACTGAAAAAAACAGCTCCCGGCTTCAGAATAAATCTAAAAAGTCAGTTTTCATGTAATTCATCTCTCTACTTGTATTAATATCTGTTCTATAGTATAGTATATGTAGATAGAAAACCAATAAGTACTAGATGTGACTAGCACTTTTGGCTACTTTACCTGTCAGTTTTCTATCACCTTTCTCCACCTTATTTCACTCTAGCATCTCTCCAACTCCAACGCTAGGTTGGAGAGTAATTAGAGGGGATGGGGGGATGATATCATTAGACTATCTCCTGCTGATTAGGGGTGTTGTGTTCCTCAGGGCAAGTTTGATCTTCACCATCAGAGTATCTAATTTCTTCTTCTCATCTCTTTGCACACAACAACTTGACAAACTTTAACAACAGCAGCCAGCAACCACCAGCAGCAGCAGTAAGAACAAGAGGAAGAGGAAAAGGAGAATGAGGAAGAGGAAAAGGAGGAGGAGGAGGAAGAAGAAAGGGAGCTTCTCTCAGGACTCCATCATTTATACACCCTGTCAAGAGTCCTCAGCAATCCAAACATCATATACTTGCAGAAAGTATCTGCCGCTGGCAAAATCGTACCCCTGCTAGAGCACAAGGCAAATCATAGTCAGCTGCTATGAACAATCTAAAGCAGCCACATATCCCACACCTGGGATTAAAACACAAATATATTCCTATAATCTCTCTCTCTCTCTCTCTCTCTCTCTCTCTCTCTCTCTCTCTCTCTCTGTGTGTGTGTGTGTGTGTGTGTGTGTGTGTGTGTGTGTGTGTTTTAAGAAACCAAAACTCTCACTACAACTATATGCATAAGCAGAAGTATTAAAGTTGTTGTCCATGCTAGGAAACTTCTCATCCACTGAACTGCATCCATAGCCCTCTTTTTACTTTGTGAGACAGTTCCACTAACTTCCAAGCAGGCCTTGAACTCCTGAACCTCCCTGCCTCTGCCTCCCAGGCATCTGGATTAAAGTCCTACACTTCTATGCCCAGTGTCTTCATTCTTCTCCAAAAAGCACCTGTCAGATACCTATTACATACAAAGCATCTGCTAGATAGGAAGTTAAAGAGCAATAAGAAAAAGTCTAGATTATCAAATTCCTATCTCGACAGTGAAGACAGGCATGCCCGTAGGCAATTACATACTGTGTGGATGGTTCGACAGAAGTATGAATGAACTGCTGTGGGAACACAGATGGAGCTTGTTCAGATGAGGAGGATCATGGGAAGCACCTCAGGAATGTTACAACTGTAAAACCGGAGGAAGTCTGGCACTTTGTTTTATAAGGAGATGGTTTTCAAATACACATTTTGCTCTTTTACTCAGCTGGAATTGTATGTGTGTCAAGGGATTTGTTCTTGATAAAAATAGGCATAAGATATAGAATTTGTGAGCATCAGAATCTTGATTTGTTCTAGGTGAGAAAGGATAGACAAAAAGGAAAATTGTCAACTCATACCCATATCCTGGGATTTCTATTTATTTCTATCTTAATGACATGTCCTAGAATGGCAGTAGCAATTTTAATTTATTTTTTTAATTTTTTCATACAATATAATTGAATATATTGTATAAAAATACATCATTTTTCTCTTCCCCAACTTTTCTTAGATCCTCCCCTTATCACTTCATACCCAACTTCATGGCTCTCTCTCTCTCTCTCTCTCTCTCTCTCTCTCTCTCTCTTTCTCTCTCAAAATCAAAAAGAAATTCAAAACAAATGAACAAACCCAGAAAGATAAAAAGTATCAAATCAAAAAAAAAAAAATACTCACCACAAAAAAAAAAAAAATGAGTCTTCTTTGTGTTGAGCAACTACTTCTAGGCATGGGGCTTACCCAGGAAGGTGGTTGATATTCCCAGTGACACTCCAGTGGAGGAAACTGAGTTTCCCTTTCCCAGGAAGGATTACTTATAAATAGCTTTCTGTTAAAGGTGGAACTTTAGTGCCTTATCACTTCTGGGATTTCATGTGATCTGACAGGTGAAGTCCTGTCAAAGAATTTGTGAGTTCATATATGTGTTTCAGTCTTGTGTCTGAAAGACATGGTTTCCCTATGGAAATGAGTATGTGGGTTCATCAAAAAGTTGAAAATTGATCTGTGAAAAGATTCTGCTATACCGCTTTTGGGCATATATCAAAAGCACTGAACATGCTACTACAGAGATACTTGCTCATCCATGTTTATTGCTCTAGTCATAATTGCCAGAACTCAGAAACAGACTAGCTCTCCACCAAGTGATGAATGCATAATGAAAATGTGATGCGTTCACACAATGCAATGTTATTCAGCTATTAGAAAAAAGGGGGAATCATGAAATTAACAGGTAAATGGATGGAGCTAACAACAGAGAGCCTGAATGGGGTAATCCAGACCCTGAAAACAAAATTTGTATGCTTTTGCATATATTGAAACATTAGATAAGTGTGTTTCTATATGCATAAGCATAAAGGTTAGGTGGAGTAAGGGACCGGGGTAAGGGATCTTCTAAGGAAAAGGAAGTAGAGTGCAGTGTTAGGGAGAGAGAAAAGGGAAACTAGAAAAGAAGGACTAAATGAGCTTGGGGCACAGAGGGCAGAGGAAGCAGGAATACAAGGCAGGAGAACCAACTCTGAAAGACTTTAGAACTCAGATGGTAGCCGACTGTTGCAGGAGTTTCCTAAAATATGTACACATATGAAAGGAATTTACAGGGAATTTCAGTGTCGGTAACATTTAAAATGTGTGGCCCAAAAGTTTTGTGTCCTGGGCAAGACCTTGAAGCCATATTTTCTTAGCTCTGAAATACTAGTTGGGAGATTAAACAAGTTACTAAACTCACCATGCTTCTGTTTCCTGAGCAGTGCAAAGAGGAGCTAACTCAACAGAACCTCCCTCCCAATCTGCTATGAGAACACAAGGAACTGACACAAGAGAGTAACCTGTCTGGAATGGTGGATGTTTGTGGAACTAGGTAGCTTTGTGGAAATCATAAGATAAACACAGTGGCTACATAATGATCTTAATAAACTAAGAAGTAATAGTTCCCAAGTAGTTCTATGATGAAGAAAACTAAGAACAGAGCTGAGTAGCTTCAGTACCACCAATGCCAATCCACTCACTGTTCCTGTGCCTCTTTCATTTAAAAAACCAAACACTTCTTTACTGTTTAAAAATGCCAATGATAAGTGCAGACATCAATATCAACTTTGTGTCTCCAAGAGATATTGTCGTAGTTAAGTTTCTACGGCCATGAAAAACGCCATGACCAAAGCAACTTGTGGAAGACGTGATTTAATTGGCTTACACTTCCGAAATGCTTGGTCATTGAAGGAAGTGATGACAGGAACTGAAACAGGGCAGGTTCCTGGAGGCAGGAGAGCTGGTGCAGAAGCCATGGAAGGGTGCTGCCTACTGGCTTGCTCTTCATGACTTGCTTGGCCTGTTTTCTTATAGAACCCAGGACCACCAGCCCAGGACCACCAGCCCAGGCTCCTGCCCAGGCCCCACTCACAATGGGCTCTGTCACCAATCACTAATTTTGAAAATGCCCTACAGGAACGCCTGTAGCCTGATCTTATGGAGGCATTTTCTTAATTGAGGCTTCCTCTTCTCAGATGACTCTAGCTTGTGTCAAGTTGACATAAAACTAGACAGCACAGTAATCTTTTCTGGAACACATTTTTTTTTTTTAATCTCATAAGGGGAAAAAAAAAACTGATTGTAAAACCCATGGTCAGTACATCAATTGGAGTTATCTACTAACTTTAACTTACTTGATTAATCTTAATAGTTCTATTTTAGAAATGAATAAACTGAATTCCAGAAATATTCATATTAACCACCTTTAAAAGAAATAATGACAGGGCTAGAGAGATGATGGCTCAGTCCGTAAAGAGCGTGCTACAGAAGCACAAAGATCTGAGCTCCGATCCCCCAGCATGTATGTACAAGGCTAGCACAGTGGCTCACCTTGTAATCCCACCAGTGCATGGATGAAAACAAGATGCTCCCTGGAACTCAGCCAGCCAGCTAATCATGCTGAATAGGAGAGCTCCAGGGAAACAAACGCTAGATCCTCTCGCTCACCCGAGCGAGGCGGGCTGTCGGTCTCCAGGTGCTCTTCAGATGTCTTTTCCACATCCAGTCTCAGGTCACTTATCCACTTGGACCTCCCCAGTCGCCTTCACCTCCAGCTCAGTCCCTCTGAGGATCCTGGGAGTTGCATTTCCAGCTGCAAGGGGCAAACACCTGCTTCCTTTAGTCATCCTCCACGCTATACACAAATATGAGGAACACAGCTCAGATGCCCAGAACCCATAAAAATCCCAGAAGGGTGTGGCATCCCGCCTGTAATTACTTCCTCAGCATAGAGACACAGAGAATGCCCAGAGCACATTGCCTCATGTAACTTATTGACCAGCTGTAAGTTTGACCGAGATGCCAAGAGACTGCGTCACTGAGTAAGACTTTCCACATCAGCCTCTGCCCTCCATGTGCACATGCATGTACAGGCATGCACAGCCTCGTGAATCGAGTATGAATACAAAACAAACACATGTGAAAATGAGAAAGTACCAATCGAGCAATCCATAGATGTAAACGAGCGCAACTGGACTTTATATTCAACCACGTGATTATTACAAAATGAAGCACACTGAACAACTGAAGGAGAAAATAGCCTGGATGAGTGACTATACACCTGGAAATTAGTAAATCAGAATTCTAAGCATGAGTTTCGCTCTGATTTGCATTATGTTAACCTTCATTCATCATTTTGGGATTTCTCATACTCTTAACAACAGAAAAACCAAAGCAATTTGTAAGGATATCGATCCTCCCTGCTTCTGGAGGATGCAGAAATTGTCATAAAGTTCTCTGGAATGGCAAGAACGAGAATGTATTTTTTTAAAAGCATAAAAGCATAATACAGTGTTCTATTCGTATTTTTAATATCAAAACCTAGTGTTGCTGTGAGCTAAGGAAAGAATAAAATCACTTGCAATTGAACAGTTGATGAAATTTCCCAAGCCCAGCTGTATCTCATTACACCAAATCTTTTGGTTACTAAGGTATGCAACTATTATGAGAAAAGATTACACTATCTGTTAGAATGTATGCTAACTTTCCCTCGCTCTGAATTATCGCATGTGCTTGGTTCCTAACATCATTCCAACCCTTCTAAGGCTAGACTGTGTGTAGACTGTGTGTGTGTGTGTGTGTGTGTGTGTGTGTGTGTCTGTAATCAATGTTCAAAGTGAGATGGAAGTTTACAGAATGTGAAAAGCTATTCTCTTTGTGGCGGTGAAATTGTATTCCATGGATTCTTTTTCATGACATTTTTAAAAAGCTTCTGTTTTATTTAAATAACAATAAAAGTATGATGCCAGAATATTGGTATTTATAAGGGGCAGTGGAAAATATTGCATTTCACAGTAGACTCTTCCATTTGAAGCAATGATCCAACCAATTTGGGGTGTTCATTGCTATTCTACAGCAAAATCTAGAGACCTTACACAGTGCATTCGTTTGTAAGAGCCACACTGCTTCTATGAGTTTACAGGAATTTTATCATCTAGTCTGTGAGCCAATGAAACAACATCCAACTACTACATGAAAAAAATAAAGAAAGCAAAAGCATCAGCACCAGCTGTCAGCTCTGTGGGTTTTGTCTGTAATTCATGTCAAATTCATCTTCTAAATATAGAACTGATAATGAAATTAATTTATTATTTCAAGCACACCAGAATAAAGTAGGGGAAGCCGACATGGAGCAAAGAACAATTTGAGACCCACATAAATATGCTTGAATTTGACAAGCAGCCACACCTTAATTTGGTTTCCCCAAGTAATTCAAAGCCTTTAAAGCAAACAGAGTAGGAGATAGAAGTTTGTGCAAAGAGAGGCTGAACAGAAAGCTGTGCACCTTGTAATAAGAGTCAAGTCTTTGAAAATGTAAACACATGCAAATGAGTTTTAACTTTAATCTACTGATTATTTCAAGCCAGAGTCCAACAAAGTGTGTGTTTTAGAAGATATTATGTCTTACAGTTAGAAATGGGAATCAAAATGCTAATATTTAATCTGGGAGATGTTAATGAATCTAGGACAGACCAATGACAATGAAAAGTAGAAAAAAATAAAAAAATTAAAAGTTAAAAGATGGATGCACCCAACACTCAGGAGCCACGTTTGAGAAGCTGAGAATGATAACACAGATGGGAAATCTCCAGCACTTGGAGTTTGCATTTTATTTATCACTCTGCATGACTTAGTGCAGAGAAATGCTACAGAGAATAATTGTATGACAAGAGACATCCAGAACATATTTTATGTGTCAAGCAGTATTTCAGAAGCTAATACAACACTAAAAAGAACTCTAAAAGGCTGAATAAAAAAAAATGTGGTACATCCAGACAGTAAAGTTTTATTCAACAGGAAAAGAAAAAGAGGAATATTCATGCTCTCAAGCCATGAAAAGACACAGAGAAACTTGAAATGCATGTATGTTTAAGGGAAAACTACTGTTGTGCAGTTATGGTCTATAAATTGAGACATTCCTTCCTGGAAAGAAACAGGAATCTTAGGAGACTCATAAGAAAAAACTTACAGGACACTGGAAGTTCACAAGACCTACAAGACTTACAAGGACTCTCCCAGGATTATATAAATAGTAAAATAAACTGGCAAAAAAAAAAAAGAGCCTCTCCGAACCCTATGAAGGTATTTGCATTAGTAACATCTTTTTGTTCTTTATTTACATTTCAAATGCTTTCCTCTTTCTGGATCCCCCCTTGGAGATCCATGGTAAAGTCTTTGCATATTTCTCTAGACTTCATCATTTTGAAAATATTCATACTGTACAGAAATCATATAAACAGAAGAAATGTGGTAAAGTTTTTGCACATCACAGTGATCTCTTAATGTGGAAAAGAATAGATATTAGAGATAAATCCTACAAGTATGATAGAAGTGAAAAATCCATTTCACAACATAGTTATCTCTGAATACATTAAAGAAAACATATTGGTGAGAAACACTATGAATGTAATCAATGTGGTAAACCCTTTTCATAATGGTCATCTTTGAATAAAAGAACACATACTAGAAAGAAACCCTATGGAGGTGAACAATGTGAGAAAGGCATAAAACCATCCATACTGGAGAGAAACACTCTGGAGGGATTCAATATGGAAGTCTTTGCATGTCACTGCTGTCTCCGGTTTCACAAAAATAATGCTGGAGAGGATACATCAGAGAACACATAATGAAGAGAAACCCTGTGAATGTAAGCAATGTGGTAAAGCCTTTACACATTATAATCAATGTTAAGTATGTAAAAGTGTGTATATATATATATGTATATATATATGTATATGTATCTACATATATATGTTGATACATATACATATACATATACATATACATATACATATATATATATATATATATATACACACACACACACACACACACACACACATACATACATACACTGGTGAGCAACCTCCAAATGCAATCAGTTTGATAAAGCTTTTTTATGTCACAGTCATCTTCAAAGGTATGCAAAGAATCATTCTGGAGAGAAACCTTATGAGCATATTTAATATTGTGAAGCCTTTGCACATTTCTGTAATCATGATCAGGACAGTATTTATACTGGAGAGAAGACCTGTGAATGCAAGCAATGTGGCAAACCCTTTTATCACCAAATGGAGAAAACATGTCCTATAGAGAAGCCTCAAGAAAGGACTCACTGTGGAAAAGCCTTTACACGTCAAAGCAGTCTCTGAATACATACAGGAACACATTCTGGAGAGAAACCCTATGAATGTAATAATGTGACAGTCTTTGAATATATAAAACAACACATACTAGAGAGAAAACCTATTAATGTAAACAATGTGGTAAAACCTTTGAATATAGTAGCAGTTTTTCATGATAAAAAAAATCATAAAGCAGAGAAACCCTCTAAATGTAGTTAAATGTGCATTAAATATCACTTTAGTCTTCAAAAAAGTATAAAGTCTTTTTTTAAATTTTATTCAACATTTTATATTTTTTTACCAATTATACAAATAATGAATATGTTATTAAATGAACATAAATAGAAAAAAAAGAGAAAAAAGAGCCTCTCCCACCAACAGAGCTGCTTCCGAGTTGTACATGGACCCCCTAGAGTTGCCGCCATCATTGGGAGTCACAATACTTCAGTACACTCTTTATTGATGCAGCTGCCATTGAGTAACCCATGCTCCTATAACTGCACAGATGGGCTAGTCTTGAGTGGAATCATCTATTGCCTGTTAGTGCCTATTTGGGGTGAATAGATATTTCATTGTGTCTCTATAGGCAACATCACACAACAAAAGCCAATATTAAAGACTATATTTTTCTAATTACACTTCATTCTGTGAAAGAAAAACCTGTGAAGACAATAACAAGCTAAACAGTGACAAGTATTTGAGAATTCTTTACACATTTTACTCAATGTGTGAGCCTAATGCTGTTCTAAAAAGACAACCCTATTTAAAATATAATCATCATATATAAGAATTAAAATTGATCAATGTTTGGAGAGTGACAAGTTGGAACACAGAAGATTTTAGATATTGGAACAAATCCTCTGAGATACTACAATGAAGTATATATGATATGTATGTCTTTATACGCATGTCTAATGCCAGTTAGACCACACCAGGAATGAATCCTGCAGCTTCTGGACTTTGGGTGGTTATAATGTGTAAACTCATCAATTGTAACTAAACATTCTTTCCAGGGAAGAAACTCATTAAGACTCATTAACTTCTAAAGGGAAGCTTGTAATGATTCAGTAAGCAAACAACTTAGAAGTCTCAAGAAGTCCCTGAAAATTACCAGATGTCCAAACTGCATTCCTCCACAATGTTATAATCTCCTGTTGAGTAGAAGAGACTCTGATATGTTAAGTTGCCTAAAACCATGCAAAAAGCTTAAGAGCTCCAGCTTCATGTGTCATAATTCATACTAGGGTGGGCTCTGGTGAAGTATCCACGTATAAATAAGATTCACACCCATACTTCTATAAGAAAAGTTTTTAAAACTTCCAATAAATTCAGTGGTTCAGTAACTTGACCTTTGGTGGACTCTTTCTTTACTTTGATCTATCATTGCTTCTAAATGTAGGATGAATAGATATATATTCACACCTTCCCCAGGAACAATGTCATATAAAAGACAATTTTTCAGGCAAACTATAACAGCAAATGAAATAATATGGTAAGAATGTTGAGAAGAAATTTAGTTATACATGGATATGCAAAATGTTCTGTTGCCTTGGAGATGAGATGCCAAGGAGAGACATCAAAGACAAGTCCAAATTTTTGATTATAGCATCTAGAAGCCTTGAGTAAGCATTCACTGATCAGGAGATGAATTTAGAACAAAGAGGTTAGAGGGTGGGAGCAAGATTACATATTTGGTTTTGGACATATTTATGTTCTTGCTAGATATCTTGCAGATAACGATGTCAAGGGACTCTTTAAGAAAGAATCTGGAGGTTGGAATTGATGTCCCAAATTTGGGAATCATTGGCAACACAAAAATAAATAAGGCTATAAAGAGTAGAGATGATATGTAGAGATAAATATAGATATAGATATGCATATGTATGTAAGAGAGGGAGAAAAAGAGAGAGAAAGAGAGGGAGGGATCTAGGGAAAAGGAGAGGGAAAGAGAGGGGGGAGAGGAAGAGGGAGAGCTTAGTCCTGGAGCAATGGTAGATTGAACCAGGAGAACCAGTAAGAAGTAAACAGAGACATGGAAAGAGACTGAATCACTGAACAAAGGGTTGCAAGAAGAAATGATCAACTAACGAGTGAAGCGAGTCATTCTACCTCCTAAATTTTGTGCAAGCTCTTCTTTCTGTTGTTTATCACTTCATACTAGGGGTTACAGAAACTATAGTTCCTAGTGGTCAGAGGCACAATTCTATACTTTCTTCCCTTTCCATTTACCACCCAGAGACATCTTTTAACCAACCTCAACTTTCAAACAAAGATATTTGTAGATGATGCTTCTAATTAATATGATGAAACAATCACATAAACAGAAACTGCTCACTCCCAAAAACCACAGAAACACTCAACCCATCTCTGGTGATGCTCAGTCATTCTGGCTTTGCTATCTTATGATGAATAATAATGAGATGGAAAATTCACCATGGTCTATCTTATACTAGCAACAAAATGGAAGAAGGAAAAGGAAATTTAAAAATTAGCTGGCGCATACACAAATACATTGACATAAAAGAAAATTATTACTACTAATTCTCTACAAATTGTCCTATGTTCAGTTATTTAAAACATCTTTCTTCTGCTTCCTATTTTACACATATACAACACTCCAAAATAATCATTAAAATAATCATTTTTTTCCAGGGAAGAAACTCATTAAGACTCATGAACTTCTAAAGGGAAGCATGTGACGATTCAATAAGTAAACAACTTAGAAGTCTCAAGAAGTCCCTGAAGTTTACCAGATGTCCAAACTGCATTCTTCTGCAATGTTATAATCTCATAACAATATCTAAAAAAAAAGATGCAAATCTAACTTCCTGGCAGTCCTGATGGTTGAGAGTACTTTCTGTTACTTTTGTTACAGAACATGCAAGTAATAAGCCCCCAGAGGGGATCTGGCTCAATTGCATAACTTTTACTCTCTTGATAGGATTACTCACTCCAGAAAAATAACGACAACTTTTTACATGCAGGTTCGTTGGCATTGAAAGACTAAGTTGCCAGGTGACAACCAAATAAATTCTAAGTACAATGGGAGAAACAGTATTATAAACACATCCTTAAAGTAAGCCTAATTCCATCCTGGGAGAAACTGTTCCAGCCCCACATCTTTGCCACCCAGATGGTGCTATGGTTGTAGCTTCTTCCCTTCACCAAGTAACTTATTTGAGACTTCAGGGTCTTCTCAAGCCTTATCTCAGCTGTATCACCTACACTTAATATGAGACTACTGCTAAATACACCCAGTAGTTTCACTAAGCCAGAGAACAAAGATATAATGGTGGTTATCTAAAAGGTCCATAATCTAGTATAGAGCTCTATAACAGTCAGAATTTGTTTCTTAAAAGATCATTAGTTATCTTCAGAAAGTAGCACCTCTTATTTCAACATTCTAAATGTCCGGTGACACTATTAACCCATAGCAGCCTCATAGAGATCACTGTACCGGCAGCTACCAGCAAATGGATTTGTTAAGTTAACAATGTAGTGATGAATCCATTGTCATAGCAAGCAGTTCTAACTATTGAGTATCTTTTGTTCTGAGATGCTCCAAACCTAATAGCTTTTAAAATGTTTTGACCAACAAGCCTGGGCATCGTGTCTCAATGAGTAATTTACTTCTCAATCTAATATCACCATTATTGTTGTAGGTGGTTCACAATTTGTCCTTTGTTTGGAAGGATTCCAGCATAACACCAAGGGGTTTATAAAAAATATTACACAGTAGAAGGTTTCTACATTTGGAGCAACATTATTTCCTATCTTCTGTCTTGAGCATGTTTTACCAAGTTGCTACACTAGTCAAATTAGTATAACATTATCAATTAGTGGAGCAGCATGGAATCAAGAGGTAATCAATGCCCCCCCATGGGCAGGATTATAACAGAATTGGAGAGAAAACTTAACTCTGAGGAAAATACTGAAGAGATATGTTATGGATTTTTTTTCATTGGAAGCAGACTTCCTCTGATGATGTTTATCAACATGAATAGAGGGAACCCTTCCCATCAATCATTGTGTCCTTTGGGATTTTACTAAGGAAAGAGAACCAGTGGGAGAGACACACTAAGGAATTGGCTTATAGGATTGTAAGTGGGAAGTTTATGGGGCAGACTGTAGGAAGGGCCAGCTTACATGGTCATGCACACATTTGTGCTGATTCTACAGGGAAAAAATCATCTTCACTAGGGAAGATTCATTTATTTCTGCTCTTCAGCTACTTTAGTGCATGATTTGGATATATCCACATTATCTAAAATAATCACCTTTGCTTAAAGTGCTTGTGATTTAGTAGTTTTTGTCTGGTTGGTTTTGTTGGGGTGTGTGGCTTGTTTTGTTTTGCTTTTCCCCCATAAGATCACACTATATTGCCTAATGTGTTCTTGAACTCATATTCCCCGCTGCCTTGACCCCCTAAGTCCCTGAAATGATAGATGTGTATCACATTTCCTGTCTCTGGCTATGGATTTTAACACACTCTTCAAAAATATCTTCATGGAAAAAAAAACATAGATTGATATTTCGGTAAATAACTAGATACTACAGCCTATTGAAACTGCATAATGGTTGCCAGACGCTATTAACTTTCACTGGTAAAGGAACAACACCTGGAAGTTTCAATTGAACTCATCACTTAATTACAGGAAGATCCATCACTTGCCTGCAAGTGCCACACAGGTGAGTTGAATCAGGAGTGACAGGAGTCACAGCTCCCATTCAACCTCCCTACAGCCTCTCCAGGAGTCCAGTGTGGCTTTCAGAGCATGATTTTTAGAGATGTAGCCGTTCAAATCAATCCCAGGCAACCTTTCCTCCTCCAAAGATGCTCTCAATGGGCCTGGGAAACGACGTGAGGAATGTTCTATTGCCTAAGTGTGACTCCAGCAACTGTAAATTCCAGATGAGGAAAATAGGCATTAGGCAGGCTTGGGCCACTCTGGGACAGACTCAAGACAAAATTCCATTACTCATCTCTTTGATCCCCAGGTAGTTTTTAAGTCAGGAATAATTAGTGTCTGTTCAGAGCCAAAAAGTCAGCCAGCTTGAAAGCTTTCCTTCAGTCCCTGCTCCACACATTGTCTCCCTTATTGCTCCTGTGACTATTTTGTTCCTTTTCTTAGAGGAACCAAAGAGTAAAGGCCACCCAGAGACTGCCCTACCTGGGGATTCATCCTATAGACAGTCAACAAGCCCTGACACTACTATGGACGTCAAGAAGTGTATACCAAAAGGAGCATGCCATGGTTGTCTCTGGAGGAGCCCTGCCAGAGCCTTACAAATACAGAGGCAGATGCTAACAACCAACTATTGGACTTGGAATGGGGTCCCTAATAGAGGAGCGGGAGGATGGTCCAAAGGAGCTGAAGGGGTTTACAGCCCCATGGGAAGAACAATGATTTTGGCCACCCAGACACCCCAAGACTCCCAAGGACTGAACCATTAACCAAGGGGCACACATGGTTCCAGCCAAAAACGTGGCAGAGGAAGGACTTCTTGGGCATCAGTGGGAGGAATGGTCCTTGGTCAGGTAAATGTTCAACAAAGGCCCGAACAAAGGAAAACCGAGGTGGGGAGGGAGAGTGTTGGGTGGAGAGGCATATACATGGAGGCGGGGGAAGGAAGAAGGGGAGGGATTGGGGGTTTTTAGGGGAGGGGGGATATCAGGAAAGATTTTACTACTGGCAATATAAAATGAAGATGATATTCAATAAAAATAAATAAATTTTTTTAAAAAAAGCTTTCCTTCCCCATTGCAGTCACTGGGGTGAGCAACTGAGTGTTTCTTTAAGGAAAGAAGAAAGGTGAATTTGAGAATTGCTCTTTCTAACTCCATGAAGAACTGAGTTGGGATTTTGATGGGGATTGCATTGAATCTGTATATTGCTTTTGGCAAGATTGCCATTTTAACTATATTAATCCTGCCAACCCATGATCATGGAAGATTTTTCCATTTTCTGAGGTCTTCTTGCATTTCCTTCTTCAGAGACCTGAAGTTTTTGTCATATAAATCTTTCACTTGTTTGGTTAGAGTCACACCAAGATACTTTATATTGTTTGTGGCTATTGTGAAGGGTGTCATTTCCCTAATTTCTTTCTCAGCCTACTTATCCTTTGAGTATACGAAGGCTACTGATTTGCTTGAGTTGATTTTATAATCAGCCACTTTGCTGAAGTTGTTTATCAGCTGTAGGAGTTCTCTGGTGGAGTTTTTTGGGTCACTTAAGTATACTATCATATCATCTGCGAATAGTGATAGTTTGACTTCTTCCTTTCCAATTTGTATCCCTTTGACTTCCTTATATTGTCGAATTGCTCTAGCTAGTACCTCAAGTACTATATTGAAGAAATATGGTGAGAGGGGCTAGCCTTGTCTAGTCCCTGATTTTAGTGGGATTGCTTCAAGTTTCTCTCCATTTACTTTGATGTTGGCTACCGGTCTGCTGTAAATTGCTTTTACTATGTTTAGGTATGGGCTTTGAATTCCTGTTCTTTCCAAGGATGCTAAATTTTGTCAAATGTTTTTTCAGCATCCGATGAGATGACCATGTGGGTTTTTTTTCCTTTGAGTTTGTTTATGTAGTGGATTACGTTGATGGATTTCCATATATTGAACCATCCCTGCATCCCTGGGATGAAGCCAACTTGATCATGGTGAATGATCGTTTTGCTGTGTTCTTGGATTCAGTTGGCAAGAATTTTATTGAGTATTTTTGCATCGATGTTCATAAGGGAGATTGGTCTAACGTTCTCTTTCTTAGTTGGATCTTTGTGTGGTTTTGGTATCAGGGTAATTGTGGCTTCATAGAATGAGTTAGGTAGTGTTCCTTCTGTTTCTATTTTGTGGAATAGTTTGAAGATTATTAGTATTAGGTCTTCTTTGAAGATCTGATAGAATTCTGCACTAAAACCATCTGGTCCTGTGCTTTTTTTTTTTTTTTTTTTTTTTTTTGGTTGAAAGACTTTCTATGACCCCTTCTATTTCTTTGGGGGTTATGGGACTGTTTAGATGATCTATTTGATCCTGATTTAATTTTGGTATTTGGTATCTGTCTAGGAAATTGTCCTCACACAAGTCAGAATGGCTAAGATTAAAAACTCAGGAAACAGCAGGTGTTGGCGAGGATGTGGAGAAAGAGGAACACTCCTCCACTGCTGGTGGGACTGCAAGCTGGTACAACCACTCTGGAAATCAGTCTGGCGGTTCCTCAGAAAACTGGACACGATACATCCAGAGGACCCAGCCATACCACTCCTGGACATATACCCAGAAGATTCCCCAGCATGCAATAAGGATACATGCTCCACTATGTTCATAGCAGCCTTATTTATAATAGCCAGAAGCTGGAAAGAACCCAGATGTCCCTCAATGGAGGAATGGATACAAAAAATGTGGTATATATGGAGCACTATTCAGCCATTAGAAACAATGAATTCATGAAATTCTTAGAGAAATGGATAGAGCTAGAGAACATCATACTAAGTGAGGTAACCCAGTCTCAAAAGAATTCTCATGGTATGCAGTCACTGATAAGTGGATATTAGCCTAGAATCTTGGAACACCAAAGACACAATCCACATACCAAATGATGTCCGACAAGAAGGAAGGAGTGGACCCTGGTGCTGGAAAAGCTCAAACCATCAGTGTAGGGGAATACCAGAACATGGAAGTGGGAAGGGATGGATGGGGAACACGGGGAGGGAAAATGGCATGTGGGACCTTAGGGGAGCGCAGAAAAAGGGATATGAAATGTAAATATAGAATATATCCAAGGAAAATAAGAAAAAAAAGAAAATGGAAGTAGCAAAAAATTAAAAGAATAAAAAATAAATTAAAAAAGTAAAAAGAAAGAAAGAAAGAGAAAGATAGATAGATAGAGAGAGAGAGAGAGAGAGAGAGAGAGAGAGAGAAAGAAGAAAGGCTTGTAGTATCCTTTGTGGCTGGGTAGCAGAACTCTTCCTCCAAGGATTCCAGGCTCCCTTCTATTTGAGAGCCTATTCCTGTGAACTGGTTCAATCTGGGACATGATTTCAGCTTCCGGCTGGAAGCCAAACAACATGAGGAGGAAGAGGAACCTTCCAACTTCCCACTAGGTTCCCCCTCTTGAAGTTGCCACTGCCTCTCAGGTGCTGACCAGATTTGCAACACAAGCTCTTGGAGGATGAACTCAAACCCTATCATAACTGTACCAGACTCCAACTCAGCTTTGTGGTAACTACAATAAGACTACTGCTAAAAAGCCCCGGGAGCTCTTACTTCATTCGTATCACATACTGCCCATTTGTTTCCATTCAACAGACACCATGACCAATCAGCCAACATCAAAAATAGCACATCACACTATTCAGATGACTACATTTTCAGTATCCTTTATAATACTCACCAAGGCCACTTTGTCTTATCTGTCCACTTGACCCCTGACTCTGCCTATTACCCTCATTAAACTTCCATTATCCCCATTGAGTTCTGCTCAGCCTCCCTAAATTCTTGTTGCTTCCCACTGAATTCAGAAAGTTTATTTCTACTCTAGTGCTTCCTCTTTCTTCTCTGCCTTGCAGGGAAAAAATACCACAGAGCCTTTCAGCGGGGATTGTAAAGTTCTTGCCACCAACATCTGGCTAATGTAAAAGAAAAATTACCTAGTTTATGGTAATTTTCTTACATATATTAGTGTGTGTGTGTGTGTGTGTGTGTGTGTGTGTGTGCGCGCGCGCATTCAAACCTCAGCACAAGCATGGGAGTAGAAGATAACTTGTAGGAATATGTACTCTTTCTTCTACCTTGTGAGTTCCAGAGATAAATTCAGGTCATGGGGCTTAGCGATGAGTGCTTTAGCCCACAGAGGCCTCAATTTGAAAGCTTTATTTCTGCATGTCACAAGATAAACTCTCCTTTTATAGCTTGCCACTTTTTCTCTTATCATTCTGGACTCATATACCGATATCTCTCTTGTGAGCTCTGAGGATACGTATTCAATCTTCAGTACCTAAGTAATACATGTCACTTCTATTATGTCTTACTAGGGTTTTCTCAGTGGACAAGCAACTGCTACCACCTTTAGAAGCTACATTTTCCATTGAAGTGATGTCATTTGGGTATGAGGTATTTGCAGTGCTATACCTGAATACTAGGAATTGGGGACTTATAAACAACAGAGTCTAGAAACTGGAAAGTTGAAAACATGGGAGCCTGTGGATCCAGTACAAGGGTCCTCTTTCTGGTCTGCAGACAGCTGCTGTCTCATTGAAAATTCAGTCATGTATACCACCACCTCTAAGGCTTGGGGAAAATCATAGAAGAGTGAATTGAAAGAATTTAAGAACTGAAAGTTAGAGAGAATGGCTGCAAAGTGCTATCTTCAAGGCCTTGATATGGCCTTGCAATCATGAACTCACAGTAGTCAAAGTTTTGTAGACTAGCCCTGAACAAAAAATGGGGTCCGTTAAGAGTCAATTGTGGCCATTACCTCTTAATGTTGAGCTGCTTGTTACCAACAGAAGCTAGGGGAAGTGCAGGGGTCCACCACGTTCTAGTGGACATTTCTAAACATGTGGTGACAAAGACAGACATAGTTAAAATCAGTGGGTCACAAGAAGAGAGAGAGAAAGAGAGTATTCCAGAAAGACATGAATGCATGAAAGACACTTGCAGGCAAGAGGAGGGGATAACAGCTTTTGGAAGAAGATAAGAGGGGATTAAAGTATGATAGTAAACAAAAGGTACTATATACATCCATTAAAATGTCAAGGAAGAAACTTAACCATAAACAAAATGCAAAGAATCTATTGTCTTCATATACAAACAGATATATAACATGATGCCACATATAATATATAATGGTTAATTTTCAAATAAAGGGTTTAATTACATAAAAGAGGACTAATCTCCTTTAAAGGGTGGTAATAGAGAAAATAGATGAAAAACAATGCCCTGTGCTAATATTGTATCTGTACATAAGTTTTAGTTCTATTTGTATCTTATATTTGTTTACTCTCTTGTCTATTTTCTTCTACTAATCTATAAACCTTAAAGATCAAATCAAAGCCTTATTCATAGGTGGGTCTGCAATACAGTAGATGCTTAAATACATGTTAGATGATCTAATGAACAGGTTACAGGAATGATGGTTCGCAAACCCAGGATGAGAGTTCATCTGTCTGGAAAGATAGTTTCTGTTGAACACTTATTTCCAATTCAAAAAGTAAGAACTGAAGGGCTTGGAAATATCACATTCTCACCCCAGCCCCAGATTCCTCTTCTTCCTCCCAGGAAGCTTTGGGAGAGGAGTTTGGGGTACCAAATGCTCATGAAACTCCCATTCCGGAGTTAATCACGCCTATGGGACATCCCCAAGGAAAGCAGATAACTGACTGATGACGACAGACTGCTCTCCTCTCTCTCTCTCTCTCCTCTCTAACCTTTAGAGTTTCTAATTTGGGTCATTTTAGACCAGGACCACCAGGACCATAGTTATTCAAGTCATCACTAAACTGCAAAAAGCCACAACCAAAATTACTTTCCAAGTGAGAAATGGCTGAAGTCCAAAGACTACACCCTCACTGGTAGAATGCATCCAGGAGGGGGAAAAAAGCAGGAACATTCTTATCAAATTGGATTTTCTATGTCCCAAAGGCAGTGTTATTTTTGACAGGGTTCAGTACAAAATACTTCCACAGATGAAAACGTCTGATTCCTACCATTGCTTTTACCCACAGTCTGTGGTAGGGAAACATCAAAAGGCCACTGGGTGCTCATTAAAGGCTGCCCTTGAAAATAAGGTACCGCTCTCCACCAGTCCAGTGTAAATAGAAAGACGCGCAAAGTCTTCAAGGGTTTTAGAAGCAAGCAGTTATCCAGCCAGCCACTTCTGGCTGCCAACAGCAACCGTCTCTCAAATGGGAATGTGCACTTGGCTGCAGATAAAGAGATTCTGGGTACCTGATGCAGGAGATGATACTACAGTACAAATCAGCTCTGGTTGAGGCGGCTTTTCTTTCTCAGGGAAGCTAGGCTGGGGATTCGTAGGTGGAAAGCAATTAACCTTTTAATGCAAACATGGAGAGTGGAGCTAAAATTGACCTCAGGAAGAACTGATTCTATTGCCTTGACAAATGACAGACACCACTGAATCATCAGTGGCATTTCTGTGTACAGGGAGGAGAAAAAAAGGATCTCTGGGGACATGCCAGGAGTCACTGCAGTGCTATTTTCTTCTCAGACCAGCATGGCCGCCATGCCTGCATCCTGTGTGCCACAGCACCAGGAGATATCCGGGTCATCACAGGTTACGTGGGACTTGAAGGAAGAGTAATCCTAAGCAGGTCTGTAAGTGTGTTAGGCTACAGCTCTCTAAGAAACACAGACCCTCTGGGCTGGAAATCCAACTTACAATATTTAAGAAGTCACTCAAATAAGACATAGAAAACCAAATTTGCCCCTTTGCTCAGTCAATTTCTATCTGCCCACGGTTATCTTTGGTTTAATATAATTAGATATCCTAAATATTTTAAAACAAAAATATAATTAGCAGGGGATTTCAAAGCTTGTTCTTGGTCTCTGGAAGCTTACAGTCTAAAAGGTTGAGGTAAATACAAGAAACCAACTTCCAGTCTATATCCTTCTGAATCAGAGAGAGCAACCAAGAAAATGCAAGGTGCTGTCATTGAGAATTAAACTTGTGCTACTTTTAACAAGATGGTGTTATGTGTTTTCTTCTAAGTTGTTTTATCCTGAAATTCTATTAGTATGTAGGCAGGAGGTGAAGAGTACCTTATCTCGTGGCCTGGTTCCTTTGGGATCTAGACGGATAAGGTTCTCCTGGGTACCTTGGGAGAAAGTGAGTGCATAAGAGAAGAGAAGCTATCTCTTTACTGTGAGAGTCCAGGTACTCAGTATTATACCCGCAAGACCTTCAAGGACATGATAAGAGTGTCTATGAATCCCGAGTGGCACTGTTGGGAAGGCATGCTATAGGAGGACTTGGAGTGAGGAAAAAAGGATTCCTTCATGAAGTACGAATGGCTGAGATGCAGTGGATGTCCAGGATAGGCAATGCTGGGAACACCTTCAGCAGTACCCTGGGTCTTGTCCTGTAGCTGTGGCCAGGAGACCCTGCCTGGGAACCACCCGGGCCTTCTGTAAGATACCTCTTATACTGCCTGATGTGTACCCAGCAGATACACATATGCACATGTGTGTAAGACATTTAGCACGATACTACATGTGTGACCTAAGTCACACTGCAGCAAAGTTCCTGCATGTATGCAAATCTTTAAAACAGTCCTATTAGTGATAGATAGGTATCTATCACTGAATAAAGTGACTTCCTCATGTGTTCTCTTGCACACACGTCCCTAGATAAAGAGTCGAAGGCTCGATATTACTTACCTCATATCTCAAATACCTTTCACAGGAAAGAGCTAGCAGAACTGTAGGAATCTCTGGTCTGGCTCTGTTAAGTGGTAACCTGGGACCCAAAACTATTCAGTACATCCCACAAGGAGCATGTAATTATTCTTCCTTTCGACAGGTTCTAATCTCCATGAATAAAACCAAAATAAAAAGTGTTCAATTCTTCTTGTTCCCTCTTTTTTCTTTCTTTCTTTTTTTTTTATGATGCCATCTTACTGGCCGGCCTGTTTGCTCAGTACCTTGAAGTCTTTGTCATTGCTATTCTAATATACCTAAGATCTGAATTTGAACTTCAGATGCTATTGACAATGTATTTCTTGCTACAATCATATTTGATATTCATCTAACAAGTGTGAGGCCTATAATACAGAGAATTATAGACATTATCAAATCCCTTTGAAGATTACATTTCTGTTATTCACAATGTTTTTTTACTAGGAAAGTACTTTGCCTCGCAGAGCCCAGAGATTACATAGAGGTGGTTATTACCAAAGGGTTGAACATTGCATAAAGTGAAAATATCAATTTGCAGTTGATTTTTAGTAGTTGTTTCATGTTTCTCTATTTGATGCCTGAACATAAAATATATTCCTCTGTACTGTGAATGAGACCTGTGGATGGGATGATGATAGGGGGGTAAACATCAGATAAGCTATTACTGAGTAGCAGAAGGGAAAAAAATGCCTCTCTAAGAATGAGTATCAAAACTAAACTGTCTTCAGAAGTGTGTTGAGCCAAGGTACAAGGTCATTACAAGATTATATGACCAATCTCTCATTCTAAAATTAACGTTTGATATTCTTTTGAAACTTGAAAGTCAAATCAATGAACAGAGGAGAGAGACGAGTAGCCTTCCATGCACCTGCAAGTTTCTAGACAGAAGCGATAATGCAAACAGGAGTACACGCTCGAAGAACGAACGTGATCTTTTGGAGCTGATCATTCCCACACTCTCTGATCCCTCTGCCAGCAAACACTCTACAGGCTTTGCCATGAGAATGCTCCTGGTAGCTGGCGTGAGGAGAGAAAAGATGCAAATCACATAAAAGTCTGGTTAGTCAAACAACCAAATTATGCAGCAGGCACCAAGTGGCCCCAAGATTTAGAATCTGACCTCAGCTTGGATTTAAAGCACTCTCATAGCGGCTCCCTGGTCATCATCGCTCAACCACAGTTCTGAGTCTCGGGTTTTCCCTGTCCACTTTCTTACTGTTTGCTTTCCTGCGTGTGGGCAAGACTCAAGCATAGCAATAAGTGGGCGTGGACTTAGCTATAACTGACAGCAGCAATGCAGAGATACACATATTAACACATATTAAACATCCTTAATGAATACTTAGATTTCATTGGCAATATCTATAAATGTTTAAATATAAGTTCTACCGGAAAAAAAAAAAAGATGTGCATGATTATAATAGAAAGCTTTAAAGAGCAGCTAACAGCAATGATATTCTCTCAGTACTGTGGGGATTCCACTGTCTAGTTTCTTGCCTACTCTGATGTCCCCAACAGTACCTGCAGAAAACAAAGGATCTACAGATGCTGATGAAGAGCAAACGATGCAGTGCAGAAGAAACACTGAATTTTCAGACAGAATACCTGAATTAAAGTTTGAAATCATCTCAAATCTTCTTTTCCATAAAATGGGGATGATATTCCCTGGTTGGCTCTGCTCTTCCCTTGCAGATTCTCCTGACAATAATAGTGTTTCAGTAGGAGCAACGCTAGCATTAAAATTGGCATCAGTCACAGGAATGGGGACAATAGCATGTGGAGATTACACTGACTGTAAGCATTACAGTAGGATGAATTCATCAACTCATTCCATGTTCCAATGAGCCATATGTTGGCTAAACACACGGAAAGAAGACAAGAGACCAAACTCCAGGGAGCAGTAAATAGGAAATCAGTCAATAGAATGAGTGTGTATGCATTTAGATTTACATCAGGGTTTCCATTTCTTGTCAAATTGAAATGATCTCCCATGATTCTCAAAGAAGAATAATTATATGTCCTTCCTGCATGTCCCTTTCTCTTGTCTTCTACATCAAACACATTTCTTATCCTGGATCACTTTTACTTCTTTTCTCGTTAACTTAGGTTCTTCTAAGTCAACAAAGAGTTCATTGATTCACCGGCTATACACCAAGCACTACATGAAACCTTGGATTTCCAAGATAAAAGAGTCCCTCCTCTCAAAGACTTTCCCCCTTTTTCCAGGAAAATAATTTTTAAAAGTCTCCAAAGGGACCACTTTGAAGACAGCTGTAAGCCTACTACTTTGTGACTAAAGTCTCAGTTTGAGATGGAAGTTCTCATACCTGAAACTTTTCCTGGAATATCTGCAAAAACACCAAGAGAGCAAACACGTAAGACATATGACAGTTGACTGCTGTCTGTGGATGTTAATTATATTAGAGTGTTAGAATTGCTTTATCTCTGGAGTGTTTTATTATAAAAAGTGAAGGGGAAAAAAGCCAAACAAAACCTTCAACGGAGTTAGATCACTCTAGCTCCAAATGATCCATCAGGAGAGACTGATAACATTATGAAGTATTTTAATTCTCAGTTTTCCCATTGCTAAAATTAAGAAAGAGAATTTTACATAGTAAACTGGGTTGCTATGCCCATTACCGTTTGACTTACATTTTTTGTAATTTCAAATTTTATTTCAGTTTATGTTTTCTTCAGAATTTCTAACTCGTTATTGAATTCTATATCCCTATCTTGAATTGTTTTTCTTATTTCATTCAACACTTTGTGTTTTCTTAGACTCCCTTTTTGTATTTATTCATGTTCTTTTTTAGTTCCTTGAAGATATGAATAAAGGTGATTTTTAGGTCATTGTCTTATGTGGTGTTTAAGTTGCTTTATTGTGCTGCCTAGTTTTATGCCAACTTGGCATAAGCTAGAGTTGTCTGAAAAAAAAGAGAACCATTATTGAGAAAGTGTCTCCAACAGTTTAGGCTACACGCAAGCCTGCAGGGCCCTTTCCTGAGTTCTGTAAGAAAGCAGGCTGAGCAAAGGAGGATGACCGACCAGGAAATAGCACCGCACAGCTCCGGCATCAGCTCCTGTCTCTGGATTACAACCCTGTTTGAACTCCTGCTTGAGTTTGATAATGAAACACAATATGAAAGTATGAGCCAAATAAGACCTTCTCTCCCCAAGTTGGTTTTGGTGGTGTTCCATCACAGTAATAGTAACCTTAATAAGGTGTTTACCTCAGGGAACATATCGGGTATGGGTCCATAATGGCCCATGGTTATGGGTGGAAGAATCAAAGGAGCTTCAAACACAGGTACTTCAAACATGAGGACAACAGGAGTTGGCCACTTTCCCCTCACATCCTGGTTCCATAAAGCCAGCCCTACCAACATCAGTCCTAGTAAGAACTGATGACCTTGACAGCTATCAGGCTTCTTTCCTTATTTGGCCTTATTAGTGGTACCCTTACCCCCCAACTCCTGAGTAGGTAGATGAAGCATCCTCCAACACAGGTTCCCTGACCAATGGTACACAGCCACACAAACCTTGCTCCAGAGACCCAGGCCAACTACCCAGGCACATAAATCCCTCCCCCTCATTAAACCAAACCAGTTCTCCAAAGTCTTTCCTGGGTGTTTCCCATTTTTGTTGCTGTGCACTCATCACCCACCAACCAAGATCCTGTACTGCACTCTCCCACCTGCTAAGCTTTCCTCCTCCCGGTCCAGCCTGATGCTCCTGGCTATCACAGGGAGAATTGAACAAAGGGTGGCAATTGGGATATTGATTTCTGAAGGAGATATATTGCTGTGTGTGTGTGTGTGTGTGTGTGTGTGTGTGTGTGTGTGTGTTATTTGTGTTTTTTGCAATGGGACCTCAACCCCTGCAGTTAGGCAGTTAGGTAGATCTTTTGGAATGGATATTTGTCCCATGATCGTTTTGATCTCTGTTGTTACCCAAACTTGGCAGTTTGGAATCAGCTGAGTAGAACTTGATGTTTTGAAATTTGGGATCACTGGGTGTTCATACGCAACTGGGACATTAGAACTGGTCCTAACTGTAAGGTACAGCTTCTGATCATGGTAACAAACCCTCCTTAAGGTTAGCAAGTTCTTACTGTGGAACACTCACAGAGTGGTCCTTGGATGGTACAGGATTTGGGAGATCGGATGAAAAGCTACTTGGAGAAAGGTAGCATGGCTTAGCAACCAGCCCACAGATAACTGAAACGTTAGGTTTAGGTGATTGGGGCAATACTGCCTTTCCCATCGGAAAGTCTATGGACATTTAGCTAAGTAGCACATATAAACCCCGTGCCAGGGTCCCAATAAATAAAGATGCACAACACTTTCAAAGTGTTAGACACTATCATTTTATGTGACAGAATGTTTAAGTAAAATGAAATAATTTTGTAAATAGGCCATTTCCATAAATGCCAAACTAGATTTCTAGAAAGATCTTTTAGAACAGGCTGTGTAAAAATAATCTTTATTTTTTTTCTTTTAAATTGACATCTTTACTTCATGGCTGAACTGACTAGCATGCTAAGGAATTTGCATGGGCCTGAAAGAAAGTAGAAACACAGGTGTTGAGAAAAGTAGTCAAATTCTGAAAGCAAAGGAATGCCACAAGAGCTTGAGGATTTGATCATGAGTTGTAGTGGTGCCAGCATTGTAAGGAATAGGAAATAAGGTCTGGGCTTTGCAGAGTTTGAAATGCTACAGGAGAGATCTAGCGCAGTGGTAGGATGCTTGCCCAGTTCCCTCAGGTTTAATCCCTAGTCCTACAGGAATAAAATAAGCAATAGAAACAATAGCAAAATTTAGATCAGAGACAGAGTAAGTGTGGGTCTTTATGGGTAAGTGATCTAGAAGAAATGACTACTAGACAAAGTGAGAAAGAAACAAGCTTATCTCAGGAAGTTCACATGCACGGGTATTTACAATCAGCTCTCATACCCGGTATAGTAACCCCAAGCTAAAATTTACTGGAAACTGAACTTTAGTTAGGAGTATCTTCTAGTGCATGTCCAAAGAAAACATGTTCCTCCCTACACTTCACACATCTCAAAAAAGTTTCCAGACAAAGGTTTGCAGAGAATAGAATTCACTGTTGATATTAGACATACGGGGTCGCAGGAGACCTGAGCAGAAGTCAAGAAGAAGGACAAACTGACAAAAACCAGGCTCACAGAGCAGTGAGCTCGTTAAAATTAAGCATGCTTCAAAATAATGAAAGACCTTTAAAGTTTGCCAGTAGGATGAGTCATCACAGAAATGCCCAAACTCCTAACACAAACCTTTACTTCTAGAGATAAAATGCTAATAAAGTAAAAAAAATTAAAGTGCAGATTAAACAACAGATGATATAGCATATATAAATGATTTCATGAGTCACTTGAAGAAAGTGCTTATGATTTAACATCAACCCAAGGTAGGAAGTGCAGACTTTCACATTTGAAAGATAAGATCAAGAAAATAGAAGCAATACTAAAAGAGAAAATGACTTACAGTATTATACTGACAAGACTAACTTAAGAAGCTGATTCAAAAATGACATATATTAAGCAAAAACAAGAGGGAAAAAATCACAATGCACCAACTTCAGACTCCTGGAGGGAGTAGAGCTAACCCACACCGAAGAAGAAAAGACAAACTGCATAAGAAGAAACTACAAAAAGAATCAAAGACAATTTTTACAATAATAACAGGATCCGGAGGAAAATCAAATCATATTACTGATGATTTGATATAATGATAAAAAAATAAAATAATTGGAGAAATGAGAAAAATTATTTCAATAAATTTGAGAGTGCTTGCTGCCAAAAGAAAGCCTGAAGAAATTTCTGAAAAAGGGACAACCATTAAGAAAGAAAATTCCCAGAAGAAATGTCTGAGATTAAAAAATTATCCACATTGAGCAAATGATGGTTAAAAAACCAAAAGTAAAACCAAAGTGCTTCAGTAGCTTGACCTAAGGGAATTATTGACATGAATGATTTTTCATATTAAAGATATTAACTCTTGTCTCTCTGTAAGACATTCAATCAAATCATTAAATAAGGATGATCATTTTAACATTATCAGACATCTTACATTGAGCACTATTTACTAGTAGAAAAATAAAAGAGAAGCAAATTTCTCTCACTACAGTTATGTGTCATATAGTAGGTAGCAGGCAGTTAGCATTGTGAAGTAATGATGACTAATGCACAGAACAAACACGGATACAATTAGTTCTAATTGAAGATTGGAAGTAACGTTTAGAGTAAAAAAAAAAAGGATCGTCAAAGTGTTGACAGAAATAATGTTAACAAATGCAAGGTTTATTCTGAATGTAGAGCTAATTTATTAATAAGCCAAAAATGGGGGGGGGAAGTCATAGGATGATAATATATCTATAAAACAACCAGAAAAACAGTACAATGGTGAAGGTAAGTACTTATATATGAAGAACAATCTCAGATGGAAAAATTCAACTCTATAATTTAAAAAAAAAGTAGGTGACTGGATTAGAGACAGAATCAATCATATGCTGCCTACACAAGCGTGATTGTAACTCTTATGACATATATAGAATGAAAATTAAGGGACAGATAAAGGTATTCCATGCAAATGAAAATTAAAATGAAAAAAGATCATCGATAAATAAATCAGTAAGAAAAAAAGAGTGCAAACTAATGAAGTGGCCTAAATTAAAATGAAGACACTCCAAATTAATAGCCCCAATATATGCCTCAAGGGGGGGCTATTAAAAAGGACAAATGAAGTCCATGAGGAAGAAAGAATATATAGACCAGATTAGAAATAAGAAACAGAAAGAGTAGAAACAAACATCAATAAAACTAAGAGGTGGCTTCTCAAAACCCTAAACACAGTTAACAAACCCTCAGATGAAAAATACAGAGAAGGTTCGGATAGAATCATAAATGAAAATAGAGATTATAACTGAAGTTTCTGAAATGTAAAATAAAAGAGAATCGTTACAGAATGATTATGAATAACTACATGTCAATAAATTGAGTGAATAAATTTATTTTAAAAGAAATAAATTCGTAAAAATAATAACCTACCACAAGTGAATAAGGAAACAAGGTAAAAGCTCAAGTGGGCAAATAAATCAAGAGGAAGTTAAAGAAATAATTAGAAACTTTCCAAGTCACACAGTCCACGCCTTTAATCCCAGCACTTGGGAGACAGAGGCAGGTGGATCTCTGAGTTGCAGGCCAGCCTGGTCTATAGAGTGAGTTTCCAGCATGAGTTCCAGGACTGCCTGGTCTACACAGAGAATCCCTGTCCTGGAAAACCAAAATAAACATCAAAAACAAACAAAAGACAAAACTTTCCACCAAAAGAAAACTTAGTTCGAAAATGAGTTCCACCACCAAACAATCAAAGTATAATTACTGACTATACCTATTCTCCTTCTAAACAATTAGTTAAAGGTAATATCCCAAAGATATTTTGTGAGGCCAGCATACCTGAGCCAGACAAAGAAATGGCAAATAATAGATAGATGGTAGATAGATAGATAGATAGATAGATAGATAGATAGATAGATAGATAAAACTAGACAAATAATACTATAAAACCTTCAATAAAATACTAGCAAACAACACAACACTCCCCAAAGAGTTAGACATAACTGAGTGGAATTATCCATAATATGCAAAACTGGCTTCATATATGCAGCCTAAGACTAGGGATGTCGTCAGCAGTAGAACACATGCTCAGCATGTGTGGTTCCTTGCATTCAAATATCAACCCTGAATAAAGCTGAATAAATAAAGGGAAAGATAAAAACACATGATCACCTAAAATGATGCAGAAAGCACTCGTCAAAGTTCATTGTAGTTTCTTAACAACATTTTGACAGTTTGCGGCGTGTAGTAAAGTTATTTAGCATAATAATTCCACCTATTAAATAAGCTCCAGCTAAATTCTTATCTAATCCCAACATCTAAGAGATAAAGACAGCAGCAGGAGTTTGAGGCTAGCCCAAATTACATAGCATATTTGAGGCTGACTTGGGATATGTAAGACTTTGTCTCAAAAAAACAAAAAAAAAAAACCCAAAAAAAACCACACAAAAACAAAACAAAACAAAACAAAACAAAACAGAAAGAGATCTGGAGAGATGTCTTAGTGGTTGACAATACTGACTATTGTTCTAGAGTCCTGGGTTTGTAGCCACATAACATCTTACAATCATCTGAGCTCCAGTTCCAGAGGATCCAATGCCCTGTTCTTACCTTGGGCACTAGGTATGCAGGCAGCACACAGACTTACATGCAGGCAATCCACATACAATAGAAGGGAGGGAAGAGAAAAAATGCAACGACAAGGGAAAGCAGGAAAAGGAGAAGGAGAAGAGGGAAGAGGAGCTAGTATAATTCTATTTCATCCTGGGAAGAAATGACACTCGTTATCCTCAATCACTATGCATAAATTCAAATGTCTTCATTGCTTCTCAAATATGTACAGTTGAGTGCAGTGATTCTCAACCTGCCTAATGCTGCGACCCTTTAATAATTTAATTTTACGGTTTTATTTATCTTCTGTTGGGAAGACCCCTCCCCCAGCCATAAAATTATTTTATTGCTACTTCATACCATAATTTTGCTATTACTATGAATCATAATGTAAATATCTGATAAGCAGGATACCTGATACACAACTCTTACAGAGGGGGCATTTAACCCCAAAATGGTCGTGACCCACAGTTTGAAAACCAGTGCTTTTGACGTAAATGAAGATCTACTTGGCTGATCCAAAGTGTCTTCACTGATCAAAAGTTCATGAAAAAAAAGAAAATATATAAATATTGGGCAATTGAACCAATACCCTCTCCTCTCTCTAACAATGGTTGGGGACAAATGAGTACTCTATCACAAAAAGATGAAGAACTGGGAATGCCTGTGAATTTCTAGAGTGCATGAAATGAAACCACCACCGTCTCCCTGATCTCACTGAATGTTGAGAATGTATGTGGAATGCATGCCAGATACATTAAGACTTAGCTTATACATTTTCTACCTATCACACCCTCAGAGGCCCCCAAAACCACATGACTTTGCTTATGAAGGAGCTATAGCTTCTGGGGCCAAATGCGTGGCCCTTACTTACACTAAGTGGTAAGCCCATCATGAATGCTTTATAGTGGTACTACGTTTATAACACAGTGTATGGTATTCTTAACACAGCTTCTCACCTAAAGTTACCTGAGTTGCTTTGTGAAATACCTTTCTAACCCTAGAGAGTCTATTTATCTAGTCTGGGGTGAATTCTGGGCCCCAGCAATTTTTCTGAGTGCCCAAGAAACTCTAATGTGTGCCTTCAGCTTCTGGTTACATCTATGGTGATCAAGTCTGACCACCAACGTGGCTTACTGCCACCAGGGACATTAAGAAAATCCAGAGGCTAAAGCTACCCTCTGCTTTTCTGGAGATCACTAGGCAGTAGTTAGAAGTCTCCCCTCCCCTTCAAGAACACAGAGAAGCTGTTTCCAAGCTCGCTCGCTTACCCTATCAACCTAGCCTTAGATCACAGCATCCTTCTCATGGAGCAGCCTTTGAAGAACAGGAAGCGACCTTCATTCTTTAAATTAGACATGGGCAAGACAGCAAAGGGAGAAACCGAGTCCCGATCTGAGCTAGTGGTGGAACATATTTTGCTTGCAACACTGCTTTCCTAATCCTCAAAATTGTGAGGCTCAGGGGGATTGTAATTGATTTGTCAAGGTCAAAGGACCACAGAGACAGAGCCCTGGGGACCCGATACAACCTGCTTTTACTATACCACATTGCCCCCTAGGGCTGCAGGAGTTTATGGCAGGTGCTGGAAATGAATGAATTTGAAATACCGAGAGCACGACTTTACCGGTAGACCTAATTGGCTGTGATTGCGCTTCCGCTCTACACTCCTTTATGCGGATACCACCAGCTTGGCACGGAACTCTTTCTGCCTTTCGTTAATTGCCAGCTCATGTGTTCTCAGCTAATTGCCATTACAAGCAAGCTCGGGCAAGGCAAAGGCATTCCCGGATATTTTTTAATCTACCTCACCTCTAAGACGCTGACTGTATGTGTGAATCTCCTGGGGCCCTTGTAAAAGTGCAGATTTTAAATCAGAAACTCAGGGGCCGGTGGCATGTGAGGCTCTGCTGTACTTTTCCAGCAAGCAGTGAGGAGATAGTAATGCTGCCGGTGAGAAGGTCACTCGGGGTAGCAAAGAGCTAACCATTCTAAGTAAATGGCTTGTTAAGTTCTACCTGATAGATTATCAGTTATGCCCGTGGCTAATAAGTTACATTTGCCATATGCTTTATTTCCAATTGACCAAATTAATAATTAATAAGACTGTATAGTCATTCAGTGTCCATTCAATGACTCTTTATGAATTGATTACTTGATAAGTGACAATCTACAACTGAAAATGAAGCACTCACAAGTTCTTATGAATAATAAGAATATTAACCGACTAGATAATTTTTGGTATATATATATGTGTATGTATGAACAATGTGAAGGCCCCAATTGTTTTGCTCCTCAGGGGTCAGCTCCCTTTTCTTTGTAAAGGCTTCTCTGATTGCTCTTATTGGCCAGAAGCTTTTCCATTGGGCTACACTGCCTGGCTGGACAGTCCTGGGACTCTACTTGCCTTGGTCTCCCAAACATTGAAATTGTAAGTGTGAACCACCATGCCTAACTGTTTTACATGGGTTCTGAGAATCTAACTCAGGTCCTCATGAATAAGCAATTTATTCACAGAGCTATCTCTGCAGCCCTAGTGGTTATTTTAACACAGAATAGCATCCTACCTCCACAAACACATTGTTGTTCCTGTTAGAATTAGACCCCATCATGAGTGGCCGTGGTGCCTTTGGGACTGCCAAGTCTGGGATGCTTCTGATGAGACACCCCTCCAATTTACTCTGAGAAGTCATTAAAGAACACTGGTCTCAAAGATAAAAACCCTGAGTTCGAGACTATGATGGCATTTTACTTTTCAAAAATTCATCTCATTTCAATAACCATCTTTAAACAAGACTCAGAGTCCTGAGACAATCGAAAAACAGTCCAAACACCAACTCGTTAACAAGAAATGAATTCATACATGCCACAGAATAGCTTTCTTCATCACAAAGAAATATCATACTATTAATTTCATAGTGGAATAAGACAATGTATATTGTAATAAGATCGTAAACAGTCCAAGACACTGTAAAGTCTGGCAGTCACTCTCTCATCCTTTAGTGTCTCTTTCTAAAGAAATTGATTTTCCTTTTCTTTTTTCCAATCAAGATCCACTCTCCATAGCAGCAGAGTTAGAGGTAACAATTAATTTGCATGTTCTTTTGGAAATATTTGTTACATGAAGAAACTATTGGCCTGTAAGCCAGTCAAGACCAGAAGATCTGATACTTAGTTCTCTAGGATAGGCAAAGCCAGGTGGGGCAGGTTCTCAAATCCCCCCAGTTAGATTTTTTCCAGCTTGCCTTCACAGACAGAAAGAGGAAAACCAAAGGGGTTGTTAAGATTTCAATGTGTTTTAGGAAATGGTGTAGTGAGCACATCAACAGTCACCCCTGAGTCTCTGTGACCTTTGGGTGGTACCTGTGCCAATGTCTATAAAATCACGCAAGAACGTGCCATGACCCTTGACATGTAAGTAATCCGCTTACAACATCCTTTAAGGGAGGGATGAATGGGTGGATTCTACTGCTCCAAATAAGTGTGTGTTAGGAAGATTGAAGCAAATGCCATGTGTAGGTCTTTACATAGTCAGTGAACGCTCCACCAGGTTCATCCACTCCGCTTTCTCCATCTCAGCGGCAGGAGAAGAACAGTGGCCAGCGACTACTTGACATTCTCCTCAACTTTATAAAAAACAAAGTCTGAGGAAATATTGTGCCCTGGTTGGCCTTCTGGAGCTGTGGTAGGATGCTGACTAAACTAAGGTGGGGGGGGAGGACAGGATTTGTTTGGCTGACACTTTGGGCATCACAGATCATCCTTTTGAGAGGTCAGGGCAGAAAATCGAGCAGGACTCTGAAGCAGGAACTGAGGCGGAGACAACAGAGGACACTGCCTCCTGGCTCCATCCTTTGGCCTGCCCTGGCTTGTTTCCTTTTTTTTTTTTTTTTTTTTTTTTTTTCTATATTCTTTGTTTACATTCCAAATGATTTTCTCTTTCCCGGTTCCCCCCTCCCCATAAGTCCCAAAAGCCCATTCTCCAAACAACCCCCTCCCACTTTCGCCCATTCTCCAAACAACCCCCTCCCACTTCTCTGTCCTGGTAATCCTCTACAGTGCTACATCAAGCCTTTCCAGGACCAGGGCCCTCTCCTTCCTTCTTCTTGGGAATCATTTGATATGTGAATTGTCTTGGGTATTCAGAGCTTCTAGGCTAATATCCACTTATCAGTGACTGCATTCCATGTGCGTTCTTTTGTGATTGGGTTACCTCACTTAGGATGATATTTTCTAGACCCAACCATTTACCTAAGAATTTCATGAATTCATTGTTTTTTATTGCTGAGTAGTACTCCATTGTGTAAATATACCACATTTTCTGTATCCATTCCTCTGTTGAGGGACATCTGGGTTCTTTCCAGCTTCTGGCTATTATAAATAAGGCTGCTATGAACATAGCGGAGCATGTGTCCTTATTGCATGCCGGCAAATCCTCTGGGTATATGCCCAGGAGTGGTATAGCAGGGTCCTCTGGAAGTGTCATGCCCAATTTTCTGAGGAACCACCAGATTTCCAGAGTGGTTGTACCAACTTGCATTCCCCCCAGCAGTGGAGGGGTGTTCCTCTTTCTCCATATCCTCGCCAACACCTGCTGTCTCCTGAGTTTTTAATCTTGGCCATTCTGACTGGCCTAAGGTGAAATCTCAGGGTTGTTTTGCTTTGCATTTCTCTGATGACTAATGATGTTGAACATCTCTTAAGATGTTTCTCAGCCATCCGAATTTCTTCTGGTAAAAATTCTTTGTTTAGCTCTGTACCCCATTTTTAATAGGGTTATTTGGTTCTTTGGGGTCTAACTTCTTGAGTTCTTTGTATATATTGGATATTAGCCCTCTGTAGGATGTGGGGTTGGTGAAGATCTTTTCCCAATTTGTTGGTTGTCGTTTTGTCCTTTTGACAGTTTCCTTTGCCTTACAAAAACTTTATAATTTTATGAGGTCCCATTTGTTAATTTTTTGTTTTTGTTTTTGTTTTTTTGAGACAGGGTTTCTCTGTGTAGTCCTGGCTGTCCTGGAACTCACCCTGTAGACCAGGCTGGCCTCAAACTCAGAAATCCACCTGCCTCTGCCTCCCAAGTACTGGGACTACAGGCATGCGCCCCCACACCCAGCATGTAAATTCTTGTTCTTAGAGCATAAGCTACTGGTGTTCTGTTCAGGAACTTTTCACCTGTGTCCATGTCCTCAAGGGTCTTCCCCAGTTTCTTTTCTATTAGTTTCAGTGTGTCTGGTTTTATGTGGAGGTCCTTGATCCACTTGGAATTGAGCTTAGAACAAGGAGATAAGAATGGATCAATTCGAATTCTTCTGCATGCTGAACTCCAGCTGAGCCAGCACCATTTGTTGAAAAGGCAATCTTTTTTCCACTGGATGGTTTCAGCTCCTATGTCAAAGATCAAGTGACCATAAGTGTTTGGGTTCATTTCTGGGTCTTCACTCTTACTCCATTGATCTACCTGCCTGTCACTGTACCAATACCATGCAGAACTCCTACAGCTGATAAGCAACTTCGGCAAAGTGGCTGGTTATAAAATCAACTCAAGCAAATCAGTAGCCTTCCTACACTCAAAGGATAAACAGGCTGAGAAAGAAATTAGGGAAATGATATCCTTCACAATAGCCACAAACAATATAAAGTATCTTGGTGTGACTCTAACCAAACAAGTGAAAGATTTGTATGACAAGAACTTCAGGTCTCTGAAGAAAGAAATCGAAGAAGACCTCAGAAAATGGAAAAATCCCCCATGCTCGTGGATTGGCAGGATTAATATAGTAAAAATGGCCATCTTGCCAAAAGCAATATACAGATTCAATGCAATCCCCATCAAAATCCCAACTCAGTTCTTCATAGAGTTAGAAAGAGCAATTCTCAAATTCATCTAGAATAACAAAAAAACCAGGATAGCTAAAACTATTCTCAACAATAAAAGAACTTCCGGGGGAATCAGTATCCCGGACCTCAGGCAGTACTACAGAGCAATAGTGTTAAAAACTCCCTAGCATGTTTCTACTGGCCTGCTCATCGGCCTTCCATACACTGCCCAGGACTACTCGTGGAGGGATATTGCTGCAGGGACAGTAATGCCCCAGTGGACTGGATCCTCCTATGTCATTCAGCAACTAAGAAAATGGCTTCTTCCCTAGTGTGTCAAGTTAAGAGCTGATGTTATTATATATAGCCTATAAGATTAAGATAGGCAAAGACCTTTGTTGGAAATAAATGTTTTTATTAATATGAAGTTCACATAGAAAGGGTGAGAGTGGTTAACACCAAAGTCCAACTTCATCACTAAATGATTCTAACGACAAACTAAGAAAAAAAGGTGAAGCGGAACAACACACAAAAAAAGGATACAACGTATTTCAAAGCTATTGCATATCCTACCCATAATTGCCTTTAAAGAACTAAATATGTTTGGTATTCTGTAAAGTGGGTTACACTCAATGAGCTCTCAGGGGTACCGTGAACACACTCTGTAAATGAAAATGCTCACTACTTATTCCTATTTTGTGTGATTGTACTGTGAAGGCTCACAGGGAAGCCCATGGGATTTAAGGTAATTTCCACATTTTACACACTCACACCCCTGTTCGCAGCCTAGGGCTTGGTAGCACGCAGCCAATGTTCTCTGCATAGCTTCGCTTGCTCTCTGCACTGAGGTCTGGCACTTTAACAACTCATCAAAATGATCACGCTCTGGGGTGTTCTCTGGTCTTACTGTGACCTTTGGGATTTTGTCTTCCCAAAGTCACATGCTTGTCCTTCCGTTATTTATCACACATGGCTGTATGATAAATGGATGGTGAGTAACCATACTCAAATACTGAGTGAGGAAAGTACTAGTGAACAGTGTCAAGGGCTCTTTTTGGTTGGTTGGTTTGTTTGTTGGTTGGTTGGTTGGTTGGTTGGTTGGTTGGTTGGTTGGTTGGTTTGTTGGTTGGTTGGTTGGTTAGTTGGTTGGTTGGTTAGTTGGTTGGTTGGTTAGTTGCTTGCTTGCTTGGTTTGGTTTGGTTTTTCAACAATTTAGACATACCCTAATGTATTTCACTCATGCATTATTTTCTAGTGATGTTCAAAAGCAAATATCACTGCTGGAGGCACAAGCGACTTTCCATGTATTCACAGTAGATTTTAACCTATTTCAAGATGGGTCCCTGATTTAAAAGAAAGTGTCAGTGCCTTTGACTCCAGACAATTCTAAGAGTCCCCTCAGTTAGTCACCTATGTGATAAATTTCAAAGGCTCAAAAAAAGCACCCCACCCCAACCCCAACCATAGCACATCCCAGACTTACTAACTTCTCTGCCTTTTAGATCATGAATGACCTAAAATTCCACTACTAGGGCTTCTTCTCTTGGCTTTAAGTTGCCATCCACTAAGATACTGATAGTATTTGCCTTATGAGCTAGCTGCATATTTATATGTAGCTAATCCATCCTTCCCTTCAAAGATCCACCTCTGTAAGTGGCAGTTGTAGAACACTGGAGGAGATCATAAAAGACCTATGGGGGAAGCAGAAGCAAGAAGGGTGTTGTTATGGACTCTGGACTCAAGATGGCCTTGTCTGGATTTGACCTAAAGCCTCAACAGGGCAAGGTTTGTGCAAATGAAATCATAAAGGAAATAAATGTGTTTTAAGTAGGTTAGCCCAGAACTACTGTACTGATGCCATAGTTGGAGTCTAGCCTTTATGACTGTGATTATCCTTTCACTCCCAGGGATGGTTCAGAGGGAAGTCAGAACTCCAGAAAAGACACTTGGGAAACAGTTCATCTATTGGAAAATGTTACTATGACAGAAAACTTCTGTAGATGAGTGACTGCTATTGTAAACCTGCAATAAAGGTTCTGGAGGTTAATTTCCAGGTAAGTGACAGCAGTACAAACATAAGAGAGAAGGGCGGGGTAGATTGTGGACTTTCAGCCAAATCCTTTATATCATTAAGATCGTGAATTTTAACAAACCCAGCCCTTGCTTAAGCCTAGGGAGGGAGGTAAGGAGTCGTGCTGACCTAGGACAGGAACACTGCGTGACAGCCTAGAGACATTCCTGTTCCTCTATTCATCTGTATATTCAATTCTGTTCCTCTTTTGCTGCGAGGGAGTTTCTTCCAAGTTGATAGGAAGGATATGATCACTATAAGTACTCCTAGTTTATACTTCCTCTGATCATGAAACTATTAAAATCAATCAAAATCCAAGTTTTTGTTTGGTTTGGTTTGGTTTGGGTTTTTTGTTTGTTTTTTTGTTTGGTTGGTTTTTGAGATAGGGTTTCTCTGTGTAGCCCTGGCTGTCCTGGAACTCACTGTGTAGACCAGGCTGTCCTCGAACTCAGAAATCCGCCTGCCTCTGCCTCCCAAGTGCTGGGATTACAGGCGTGCGCCACCACCACCCGGCAAAATCCAAGTTTTATAAGAAATCCATTCCTTGGTCCACCCCATAATAATAAGCCATTTGACAACTATGTTAAAGGGAGAATAGATTCCAGAAAAAGGAATCAAGATGCTGGACAAGCTAAGATCAGTTGTCCAGCACCCCTTTCTAAAAGCCTGTGACCCCTCATATAACCGTGATGTGCTGGTCCCAATTCACAGGTTTAAATTCTACCTACCCCTATATTCAGTAGTGTTATCATGGAAAAAAGAAAACCATGTGGTAGAAGTATTTGTAGCATGAAAGTGGCAAATGCTATATATCATATCTTCTTTTTCTCTCAGACAGCCAATTTACCAGCACACCACTGTCACATAAGTCTTCAAGATTTGTATTGAAACAGAGAACAATGTCTACCAACACACTGTGAAGCTCTAGAGATAACCTTGGTATTCTTTCCTTCATCAACACAAACACAGATGAGAAACCCACTAGACAAGTTTACTCTGGCATTATATATTTAAGGAAGAAAATAAAGCAAGACAAGGTCATTACTATGGGTCAAGTATCCATATCTCTTATTCTATACAAAATATTTGTCCTCTATAGTCACTAAGAAGCTAAACATGATTTAGAGGGGTCTTTAAAAAAATCATACACATTTGGGGAAGGGGATATGAAACAAAAGCAGTTAGAGAGAACCGAGTATATAAGAAATAGTACAAAGCAATTGTTGTTATGCAGGAGACTGCCAGTATTTGAGAAAGGGTGAAGGGAAGAAACTAGGCATAGGATAAAGGACACAGGAGAAGGGAAGGGGAGGGGATACAAAACCCAATAATTAGATATCTGAAGGGACCAGTATTTGGCACAAGATATTCCAATACCAAGTTCTCAGTACAAAGGAGACTTATTTGCCCCAGAGAGACAAAGGACAGAAAATAAGAGACAGATACAGGAGATAGAGAATGGGGGAAAGGAGGAAGGGAACAAGGGGGAGGGGGAGGGGTGTTTGTCCCAGAGGGACAGAGAAGTACTTCTAGAGAGGAGACAGACATGGCCCAAAGACAAATCACAATTTATAAAGAAAACATGTGCTGGGATAAGTTGGTTAAGTTTGATTAGGCATGTTAATTAAGGTAGCCAAAGGAGGGGGCGGGGTACTGGACTTCCGTTCTTGGATAGATGGACCTTGGTAGTGAGCCTCAGGACAGGGAAGTGGACAAATAAGGGAATGGACCTTGGGGACTAGATTTAGGCGTGTAAGCTAATGATTCTTAGCAAGGCAGAGGGAATGAGGAAGAGGAGAAAGGCCCGCCAGAGACACGTTTGCCATGCTTAGGCTGTCCAGAGCCTCTTCAACATCGATCAGACAGGATATCCCTCTACTGAAAAGGAAACAAAAGACATATTAAGTTAGTACAAACCCTCCCATTCACTAAACCAACTGTATGCAAATGTACATACATAAATATGCATATATATGTAAGTAACAGTATAAACAATAAGACACAGTCCTGACTCATGCACTGTGCAACTTTGTGAAAGAAAGACTTGAAATGTCAATAAACGTCTTGATAAACGGAATGAAACTTCTGCCTCAAGCTGGGGAACACCAAAACGTAAGGTCCAGAAAGGTCATTCCTGTACCCAGAAGTTCAGTGGCACAGTGCTTACAGACCATGTACAATATCTAGGGTTGAGCCCAAAACATAAAAACATAAAAAGAGTATAACATCTCAATCAAGACCTAAAGAGCAAACAAAAACTACTGAACTGTGAACCATAACATTCATTGTCAAATTGACTGGATTTAGACTCGACATGGAAACACATCTTTTGGTAACAATGTAAGGGTGTTTGCAGAGTTTTTACTGACAATGAATAACCACCTGAAATATAGGTAATTCTACCTCATGGGCTAAGGTCTCAGTCTGAATAAGAAGAAGGAAGAGTGACCTGATGCCCACAGTTTTCTGCTTCCTATGGATGCAAGGTGAGCAGCTTCCTCTTGTTTCTGCTGGCTTCATTCCCCACCACCATGGACTGCAGCCCCACAGACTGTGAGCCAACGGAATCTCCTCCTCCCTTACATTGCTTTTTGTCGGGCATTCTGTCACAGTAACAAGTAAATTAACCCTCCCCTAACAGAAGCAAAAAGAGAAGGAGAAGGAAATTATTGTAACAAGTTTTACATACATGGAAGAATAATCTCCCACTTCCCTCTATTATGAGAGGAAGAATGGATGCTAAGAACTCCTGCTTTTATTGGAGACTCTTCTTTCACGGTTTCAAAGGGGCAAAGCTTGGTTTCCTACATACAAAACCCTGTTTCATTATTCTGACAAATGATAGTACTTTGCTTGTGGGTGCAAAAAGCTGTTTCCATGTCTTTACCTTAATTAAGTAATCTCTGACTAAAACTGAGTCTCTCACAAGTGTTCTCAACAGATTGCCCCTACAGAATTCGAAGAAATACATTGATTTTTAGCGTCGTAAAAGCTATGTAAATTGAGATCTAATGTGGAAGCTGTTTCACTTAATCCAGTTTTAGCTGCTTTTATTTCTCCATTGCAACTTTCATGTCTCCATAATCATCCAGTCTTTCGATCATTAATTTATTCATGTAGGTTTAAAGCACATGTTCTATCTGTTAAGAACAGCCTTGGGTACTTGGAATTGATAGAAGTTGAAGCCAGAGCTAGAAATCAGAAATAAACTTTTTTTCCCCTTGAGAATTTATATAAGAAAAACTCTGTTGGTAGGAGAATTCACTACGTTCATCTTGGTTCCTTTATTTTCCATTCCCATTTAGAGGATCAGTACTAAAAAGTATGAAAGACTGAAAGAGGAAGAAACAAAAACAGCCATCTTCCCAACCAAGAAAAGTCTCCATCTGAGATTTAGTGACTAGAAATGTGTCGCACTGCCGGGTAGTTTTAATGACAAATGCTGAACATTTTCAAGATTTGTACTTCTCCCTCCTAGCTGAAGTCTCCAGCTAAAGAAACTCTCTAAAGCAGGTCCAGCCTCTCCACTTTGCTACTGTTGATACCATTTGCATAAGGACCTGTCATTATCCCCTACCCAGTGCCTTCTTTCCAACCTTGAATATTTCTTCTGGATTCATTATAATTAAAGAGCTAATGTAGCCGTTCAAGTTCACATTGTCAATGACCATGTAATCATCTTCCCTAGTGGCCAGAATTCCTCTCTCTTTATGAGGTTACAATTAAATTCCTTCCAGCCATAAGGTCAAAAGAATCTGGAACAGTTAGCCTTCTTGGTGACTAATTTTCACACCTGCGTCTCTGACACGTATAAAATAAGACCTCTTAACTGGAAGGTGTCAAATTAAGAAATAATATACATTTGACTACACCTCAACTGAAGTCAATTAGACATAAAAATTAAAGACTGTGGATTCTTTTTCTGTCGCTGGAAGTGATGCTTGACACTCTGGCTATCAATTTAAGACACATCTGTGTCCCTTAGAAATGTTAAAGTAATTTGTGGGTTAGAAAAGAATTTAAATTGCTCAAGGCCTGGGAAAGTACTATCAGATAGATTAAGATAACTTGCTCATGTCTGCTCCTTCTAATAACATCTATCACTTTATTCTTTTTCTCTGTCCCAAGATTTAGGCTTGTCTAAAATGGAGTTAGCCACACTTCTGCCTTTTGTATTTTATACAAGAGTCAGGTTATTAGATCACTCTGGCTGGCTGAATGAAAAGAGCAGATCTAGCCTCTGCCTCTTAAGATGTAGCAGTGACCAATGAAACCTTCCTCTTTGTCATCCTGACAACAGCTGTGGGCCCCCCTCTCCACGGACAGTTTTGAATGATTTCAGTTTCCTTCTATAAGCATCACTTACCGCTGCCAATTCTATATGCCTTTGTCCTCCAGGACTAGAGTTATTTTCAGCACTGAGGTTATTCGCTAGAAGCTTTGTGAATCTACATTCCAATCGAGATCACTGTCATGTTCCTGTCAATGCACCTGAAGGAGACGGACTATGGGGGCTTCTATACCACTATAGACGGTAGATATTATTGCAAGGAATAGACATGAACAACTATGCTGATCTCATTGTATATGTTACCAGGCTTTGAGCCGTTTACATTCTTTTCTGGTGATTACATGGTATTCATTATGCAATTTCTTTCCATCCTACTTGCTGCCTTTTCTATTTTCTATTTACCACTATTCTACTACCTTCTACAATCAGATCAACATTTTGAATGTCTACATATTGACAACAGGGACAGGATGCATGCTGGGTCCTCAGAGCTCAGTATCATTGTGCCTGAAAAGCAACAAGTTAATCACCTAAAAAATTCTTTTCTGACTGATAGGCTTAGCAAAGGGTGGGCACTTTGCTAAGTATCCAGAATTTGATGCAGAAAAGCACCCATGCCCTGGGCTCAGAAACATAGCCAAGTTTGTAGAACACTTGTCTGCCGTACATCAGGTCCTGAGGCTGACCTGCATCATGGGGACAAGGATGTCAGGGCTACCCTTCTGGAGCTTGCGATCTGCTGTGTGTCGTTGCAAGGGTGATGATACCATCACCATAGACACCTTCATGATCCCAGAACTCCAGGCGAGAACTGACAGCCAACTGCTGTGGAATTGAAGTGAGCACATGCTCTCACAGGATGGAAAGTCAGCTTCTGAGTGAGCCACTCGTAAAATTCGAGAAAAATCACTTATTTTCCAAGTATGTTAAGAAACCTGGCCTTTTAAGTTAGAAAACTTCAATAGTTGTAGCGCACATTCTAAGAAGTGACAAAACATGATTCCTTTTAAAAATTATTTATTTATTTATTTATTTATTTATTTATATCCCAAATGCTATTCCCCCTCCTGGTCCTCCCCACCCAACACACACACAGAATTCCTCCTTCATCCCCTTCTTCTCTGAGAGAGTGCCCCCAACCCATATCAAGTCTCCGCCAGATTAGGTACATCCCCTCCTACTAAGGCCAGACAAGCCAGAGAGACTGAGCTGCATGTCTACTACATATGTGTATGAGGAGATTGTACCAGGGGTGTATGTAGTTTGGTTGGTAGCTCAGTCTCTAAGGGTTCCCAGGAGTCCGGTTTGCTGACTCTCTTGGTTTTCCTGTGGAGTTCCTATCCCTTTCGGGACCTTCAATCCTTCACCCAGAGAATCCCCAACCTTCATCCAATGTTTGGGTGTGTGGATATCTTCATCTGTTTCAGTCCACTGCTCAACAGAGCCTTTCAGAGGACAGTTATGCTAGGCTTCTGCCTGCAAGCGTAGCAGAGTACCATTATTAATCTCAGGGATTGGTGCTTGCTCAAGTTGGGGCTGGTTATTGGGTGGCCAATGCTTCAGTCTCTGCTCCATCTTTGTCCCTGCACATGTTTTAGATGGGACAAACTTGGGGTCAAAAGTTTCGTGCGTAGGTTGGTGTCCTTATCCCTCTACCAGAGGGATACTGCCTGGTTATAGAAGGTGGCCTCTTCAGGTTCCATGTCCCCACTGTTAGGCATCTGAGCTAAGATCACCCATATTGACTCCTGAGAGCCTCCTCCATCCCAGATATCCCCACTTCCTCCACATAGCCGTAATTTTCCATTCATTCTCCCAGCCCTCTGAGCCTCTCCTGTCTTTCCACACCTGATCTTATCCTCATCCCCCACCCCTCCCCACTCCCACGCAGTTCTCTCCCTCTCTCTGCTTTCTATGACTATTTTGTTTATCTTTCTAAGTGTGAAACAAGCATCCTCACTTGGGCCTTCCTTCCTGTTTAACTTCTTTGGGTCTGTGGGGTTTATCAGGGGCGTTCTCTAATTTATGGCTAATATCCACTTATCATTGAGTGTATTCCATGCATGTCCTTTTGGGTCTGAGTTACCTAACCTAACTCTGGATACTATCTTCTAGCTCCATCCTTTTGCCTGAAAGTTTCATGATGTCCTTGTTTCTAATAGCTCTTTAATATTTCATTGTGTAAATGAATCACATTTTCTGTAACCATGCTTCAGTTGACTAGCATCTGGGTTGCTTCCAGTTTCTAGCTATTATAAATAAGGCTGCTATGAACATAGTGAAGTACTCGTCCTTGTGGTATGATGCAGCTTTTTTTTTTATATGCCCAGGTAAAGCTTGGTCTTCAGGTAGAACTATTTCCAATTTTCTGAGAAGCAGACAGATTGATTTCCAGAGTGGTTGTACAAGTTTGCACTCCCACCAGCAATGGAGGAGTGTTCTCCTTTCTCTACATCCTCGCCAACATGTGCTGTTACTTGATATTTTGATCTTAGCCATTCTGATTATTAGCCATTCTGATTGATGTAAGAATCTCAGGGTCATTTTGATTTGCATTTCCCTGATGACTAAGGCTATCGAGCATTTCTTGAAATGCTTCTCAGCCATTTAAGATTCCTCTGTTGAGAATTGTCTGTTTAGCTCTGTATACCATTTTTAATTGGGTTACTTGTTTGCTGGGATTAACTTCTTGAGTTCTTTATATATTTTGGATATTAGCCATCTGTTGGATGTAACGTTAGTGAAGATTCCATATAATCATAAGGATAAATCAAGTTCCTAAGCCCTAGAGAAACTAGGGATTTCTATATAGCTGAACAACTTCCATTGTAAACAGTTGTCTGAGTCCAACCTTCTCAAGGTCAACTTCTCCATCTTGCTGTCAGGGTCATGTTCCCAGGCCTAGGAACGAACATTTATCCCACCAGTCCAAATGTTTTCTTAATTGTCTGTTAACTGGCAAATAATATAGAAATTGCCGTTATTTAAACCAAGGAACATAAGTTGTAAAGATATATAATCAATTCCTTGTTGTCCTCTAATTAACTATATGTAGCTGATCTTCTCCTTTGTCTTCTTTTCTAGGAGAATGAATTACAGACCTTGAAAACCACGTGCCCAGGATACTGCCCAGTCTCCAAGGGGTACTCACCTACTTTACCCATGATGTCAAAATACAACTAGATAACAGGGCTCCTCTCCTCAGCTCCCCCCCTGCTCCCCCAGCTCCCCCAAGATCCCCTCAGCTCCCCTCAGCTTCCCCCCACCCCGCTCCCCCCAGCTCCCCCCTTGCTTTGTGTTCCCATCCTTTAAAAATGTTGTACATCCTCCCTTTGGGGATGGGGTTTAGATCTCAAACTGGCCAACTCCCTGAGTGCTCAGAAAATAAAGGATTCACTTTAAAGCTTCCATATCTGAAGTGAGTTTTCTCAGCTTCTACACCAAACCCAACAAGCATTAAAGAGACTCTATTGCTAAAGAGAAACCCCCGGAACTTTTCACTGGGACAGTAAGAAGGTTTAATGACTACCCACCAAAGGCTCCAACTCTTACAATAAAGACTCATTAGAAAAACCTGCACTTGAAAAGAAAGTACTCAAATAAAGAGCTTCTAGAATGAACCATTCCAACAGATCCTTCTAGAGAAGGTCCTTCCCAGGTTTAACCTCAAAGGCACACACAGCCCACCACATCTGTGACCCCAAGGGGCCAGGCTTTATTTGAGGATAATTCTAAATCTCAGTATCATCCATGTGATGCTGATTTTTTAAACATTCAACATACAATTAAGGGGATCGCAGATGTTTGCACAACGGTTTCAGAAAGCTGCTAAAGCCATGCAGCATCATGTAATAAGGTCACATTGACTGCGTGCAGTTCCCAAGTAGGCCGTACACAAATCTGTGAGGGTTAAGTCCTAATCTACTGTGGAGACCGGGAAATACTTGAGATGTCAGAAACGTGAGACGTCAGCTAAGGAAAGCAGCGGCACCAAGTGGAGCCAGCCTAAGAGGAAGATCATAGTTGTCAAAGGCAGCAGCCGCGGGAGGAAAGGGTTGTGGAAACTGGTTGCCTCTGGATAGATGCTAACAGGAGACGATCACTGCAGACTGGGAGCTGCAGCTCAGGGTTTGCCTTGCTGAGCTTCCATTTTGCCTTGCTCTGATGGCTCCCTGCTTTGCAGCAGTTCTTCCCTGATGGAAAGGAATGTCCACTCTGTGTCATCGGGTATCGCTGTCAGGAGCATGGAATTTGGTTTGTTGCTCCCAAGAGTCCCTTGAGGCTGACAAAGGATTTTAGAGTTTATATTTTGCATATTAAAACTGTTAAAAAAAAAACTTGGGGACTCTTAGAAGTGGATTAAATTGCACTTTTAATTATGTGTCTTTAAAGAGACCAAGGGTGAACTATTCTTCAATAGAGCAATATATTTGACTTGTGGTGATAAGAGACTTGTGACTGGTCTTATCAAGATGGTTAGATTAAGAAACTTCTAGGGCACTTGTCTGTCTGTAAGGGCGGTTTCAAAACAGTAAAGAGGCTAAACCTGAATGTGGATGCCTCCATCCTATAGACTTTGTTCCCAGCCTAAATAAAAAGAGAACAAGAAGACTATCCTAGTACCACCACTACCCTTTTCTCTGCACCGTGGTCTGTTCTGATGCCCGCAAGCATCCTCACGTTCCCGCCACCAGAGCTGAGAGCCACCCTCACCGTCATGCCCTGCCAACCACGGTAGACTGTGTTCTCAAACCACAAACCCAGTTAACCCCTTCCTCCTCTCTTCCCTTCTTGTCCGGTATTTGGTCATAGCAGTGAGAAAATTAGCTAGGACAGAAACTGATGAGGAGGTGCAATTTCATGATCGCACATATCATGAAATTGAATTTAAATTTAAAATGCATATTTCAAACGTTTAGAAAAGAATATATTCAATCTGTTCCATGAGAGATACTTTAAAAATGGTTTATACTAAGAAGAGGAGGAAGAAGAGGAAGGAAAGGGGCAGGAGGAGTGGTTAACACTTCGTAAAATTATTGGACTGATGTAGGACACGTGGACCATGCTACCAGAGGAACTAGCAAAGAATTGATGAGGTAGAGCAAGTTCAAAGCCAGGAAGTCTTAGAACTTGGGACCCACAGGAATAGAACTAGCTCTTTTTGCTGTTTCCGGTACCTCCAACCAAGTTGTCACAGGCAGGCAGGCAGGCCTGTACCCAGAACCTGGAACGCCTCTCCACCGTGATGAGGCATCTCAGTAGCCTTTGTCTTCAGCCAATGGCCTTTCCTTCTCTGGGTATTCTCACGCCCATGCCCCCAAAACGATATAACTGTTAATTCACCCTGAATAACGTGTATGCGTTCAAACCCACCCCCAATAAAGAAATTCGAGCAAGCCAAGATCGTCTCGTAGAGCCGCATCATTAACTATCGTCCGGGAAGGACTTTGTCCAAAAGAGCTCTATTTCCCCTCCTCCACCCCACATTTTCTCCCAACCATACCAGGACCCTGCTCATCTGTGACTCCTCTTCCCCATTCCAACCTGGCGGACAGCAGCGTCTGTCACCTCAGAAAGAGAGACAGACTGCAGACCCAAGCCGCTCTGGACTTTTCCCTGTACTTGTCGGTCTGGAGTACTAACAGTGCCCAGACACCCCACAGGAAACAGAACCACAGCACTTATTGTAGATTCCACTCGCCACCTCCACCCATGGCCTGGCATACAGAGTGAGGGCGTCACTCCCGAGGGAACCATGGACTGCAGATCCCACCCGATCTGGACATCACCTTGTCTTCTCTGAGCCAGTGTATGGTGTATTGGTGGTGTCCAGACACCCCAAAAGTAGAGGCAGAATCTGATATCACAGACTAATCTAGAGTCGTCTTCAATAGTCTTACTGAGTTCATTTCTATATTTCTCCCTGGAATTCTCCTGACTTTGTATGCCTCGCAGATTTGTAATCACAAAACACTAATAATAGAAAGGGGCGTTTAAAAATCGTCTATGAAGGTTTTAGAAGATAGTGAACCATCATATGCAAAGATCTCAGAAGTACAGAAGTTGTAAGTGTCCCACACAAGCATCCAAACAACAAACTAAATATCAAAGGGGAGCTATCAGGCATCATTTAAATTCCAACAACCTGAAGGAAAATGTACTGAAATGGCCTCCAAAGAGCCAAGCAAGACCCAGTGATAGTCCCCAGGCAGAACAACGGTGCTCAGGAGTGTGTCTCTGTGTAGTTTACAATTAAGTGACATAAAAATTAAACGTGCTAAAATACTTCTATATAAGTAAGAGAAATAAACTGGTGAATAAACTTCAATCCTCCCAAAGATGCTAGGGAAATCCAGTCTTACTAAAATAGCTGTCTGTAGAGCAAAGAGAAAAGTGGGTAAGCCCACAAAATCAGGGAAACAAGAGAAGGGACAAGCAAGAAAGTATGAAAATTGAAAGACATGAACCACATGGTTTACCCAGGATCTATATCAACAACAACAACAACAAAAACAGACTTAGTGTTATATGGAAAAAGACTCAGACACAGATGGGGTAGAGGATAGATTTTGGCTGATTTGAGACAGCAAGAGCAAAATGAACAGCGATATTTCCAATTCCTTTCCCCCTTTCGCTCATACTCCCAATTCGGAAAGAAGGTTCCCTCCTCACATACCATATGTTGGAGTCGCGCAAAAGGTCAAAACTGAGCAGCGCTAGCACCACCAAACATGCTGTATCTCAAAGAACATGAGCTTTATGCCAAGTCCATGGGAAACAGCTTCTCTGTTACCATGAGTGGGATCTCAAGTACCTCAACTGTTCATATAAGATGGGGATTTGAATCCTAACATCACTGGGTAGTTATTTAAATTATGTGAATCATTTCACATAGTGTTTGATATGTAATAGGTGTTCAATACGTGTATGTTTTCACTCTTTAATCTACAAAAACAGACCCAATCCAACAAGATAAATTCCAATACTACAAGAAGAGTCCAGAGTTCATTTAATGATGTATTAAAAGTACATTCGTGATTATCATACATTGGAATGAGAAATGAGATTGGTGCTCATTACATTTCTGTTGTACTGGTTTGGGGCTGTTAGAGTAAGCAGCAGGGCATCTCAGGCTAGTTAAACCGGTCTACTCTAAAGATTTCTTAACCCCATGTTTATTCTCTAAGGAATATGTTTGAATAATAATAATTGGTCCCCCATCTCTGAGTGGCCTTAGGAGAAATAATCTATTGAGAAAATGCTGAGCATTTCAGGAGTGAAACCTGCACTGAAAGACCAAAGCATAGATAGGAAAAGGGGCTAGATGTATCTGAGGCCTGAACTGGTTAGCATAAATTCCCCTGAGCCAGAATAAGCTAATAAGAATAAATGATAGAGAGCATATGGAGACATGCCCATGCTGGGAAAGATGCAAATGGACAGAATCTCCTGCCCGGGGATTATAGGAAAAATTGGAATTTGTGAAGAAGAAAAGACTAAGGGAGATGATCTTCATGTGTTTCCTTTTTCTTTCTTTCTCTCCTTTCTTTCTTTTTTGCTTTCTTTCTTTCTCAATTAATCCACTTTCTCAGTGTGCTCAAACCTACTCAAATATTTTGGTAAGAATTCTTATTCTTAGTACTGTAGCTATATAATCTCTGCTGCAACTCTACTGGTGGTGCCGCTGTGGCTTTTTCTGTGAAAGATAACAGAAGCCATCTAACACAGCCTGTCAGAAAGTAGGGAGCTAATTATGAGAGAACAAAATATGCAAGAGCTGTTGGGCCGCAGAGCTCTCTCAGCATGTGGAAGGGCTACAGTTAGTCAATAATCCAGGGTTGACCAGATGCCCGTATCAATGAAGGATGGCTGGCTTAATCTTCAATATCTTTATGACAGTCTGCAAATATGACCAGAAGTCGTCTCACTTGGAGAAAGCTGAGAGAAATCTTAATCATAGGAGTGTTCACCTGCCTCATAACTGCCAAATTAACAAGAATTTTTCAGGTTTTAGCACCATCCCAGGCAAAGTAGGTTTCATGTTGATATTACACCACAGAGTCTGTTCAAGGACTTTTCCTTAAGATTCCCATGAACACAATGCCTGGGTCCCCACAAGTTCAGACACAAGAGCTGATTGGACTCCCTTGGTCAATGGAAAGTTACCACTTGGGTTTTTAATTGGTGCAGCAGAGCCTTAAACAGGAGAAATATTTTTTCCTTGTAAAACTAAGCTCGTGAGGACATGCTGTGTCTCCTTCTGGGATCTGCTTTTAAATAGGATTATGGAATAAAAGAAGACGGGGAAAGAATTCATCTGGATGCTCCCAGCTAATTAGACCACCATTCCAACTTAACTCTGCAATGAAAAGCTGTCTTCTGCAGCTGAAAGACAAGTGGTGAGTGCGGCAAAGCACCTGCTCAGCGGTAAACACAGCTACGAGGCTGACTTACCAGATGAGAATGAAAGGCAGCCACCTAGACACGGTGAAGAATTCATTAACATTAAGCCAGTCAGATTCCATTACGTGGAACTTCCACCGGCACAGAAACAAGGTGGGCATTAGCTAAGTCTTTCTGATCATCTGGGTAAATGGAGGTTTTTAACATGAAAGCATTCATTGCTGTGAGATCCAATTACATCATTCATTGGGATTTTAACATGAAAGCATTCACTGCTGTGAGATCTACTGGTCCCAATTACACCAGCCAGGGAAGTGATTCTGGTGCACTATTGATCTGTTTCTATGTGCCAAAACAGTGATATCATGACTGGAGATTCCTTAACTGATGGGCACACTTAGGTAAGACGGTTAAAATAAAATTAGTAGAGAGAAGAGACAAACAATTCAAATGTACAAATAAATACTCCAAGAAGTAGAAAGCTTTCCTACTCCAATTTCTGCTACTTGCCCGGGATGATGTGTATCACATACAATTCACTCACAAGTGAAGCTTAGTTTACATCTGATAAAACTGAGTCCCTACGATAACCTGAGCTGCTGCTGCTGCTCTCCTTGCTGGCATTGGGGCTCCGTAGAAGTGTGAAAGAGATTCTCTCTGGGTAGCCCAGGCTAGCTTCAAATCCACCATCATTCTGCCTTAGCCTCCCCAGTAGTAAAGTAACAAGTATGTGTGCCACTTTGCCTGGCTTACCTTTTGCTTGACTGCTTGTTATTATTACAATTAGACTTAACCATAGTAAGGGTGTTTCTGCCAACTCCCTCACGTAGGTTTACTAAGATTAATTATAGTCTCCGTTGTCTCTGATTCTATTTTTCTGAAGACTGGAGTATCCTCAAGACTCTTTAGTTCACAAAAGCTCCAGAAAACAGACAGTTACAGAAAACCCCACAGAATTTCAAGTGCACACTATTCTGGGCACCATGATGGAATCTCACGCATGGATCTGCTCCAGTCCATACAAATACAACATACCATATCTTATGGACACTGAATACTCTACTCTCTAATAAGTCACCATTGTTTGGAACATTTCCTGGGGCAATAAAACACTCACAACTACTCACCCCAGATAGGGAGTCCACGACAGACCAATATCTGTCACCAGTTTGGTGAATCAATGAGTTTTATTGGGGTTACATAGAGGAATATGGGTAAGGGGCTACTTATAGCAACAGAAATGACTCAAAGACAGCCAGATCATCGAAGCCCACTTCAGTACAGGTAACGTCTCATAAAGCTGGAAACTACAAAACTCTACCACTCTGCAAAGCCTGCAGGTAGCTGAACAGGTTGGAGAGTTCTTTCCAGGTGATTCTACTGGTCTAAACCTCTTCCGAGCAGCCTTCCTGATCTCTGGTTCTTCCAAGCAGCTGGTCTCGGTTTCAGAGTCCTCTCTGCAGCTTGGCTTATCTGAGAGTCTTCATGCCAGTTATTGCTTACTCTGGGAGGGAGGGCCCGAGTGAATCTGGTTAATTCTAGAGATTTCCTGGAGCTATATTGAGTTATTTTTTTCCTTAAGGAGCTTCCCTACTGGATGGAATGTTTCAGTTATTTTCATCTCAGAGGAAACTGTTCCACACCACCCCATCACTTAGTGCCATCTCTGTGTGCACGTAACTCTTGCCATAGCTAATCATGCTCTCCTTGCTCAAGGGTAATGCAACAAAAAACATTTCTTCACAATAACACCTAGGATCAGAGCTTTACTCTTGCATGCAGAACGTCCCAGAAGCTTTGGATATCTCCCTGTGTATCAATAGAGAGCCAGGGAACACTGGCCATTTGAGAAATCTGCCAACATTCAAGAGACAAAACAGAAAAAATACATACACAGCTTGACAGCTTGATTCTTATCAGAAATGCTTCAGAGCAAATGCTTTCAGGCTTTGGAATTTTTTGTATTGTAGACTATCTGAATATATTCACCCTGGGGATAAGACCCAAGTCCCAATATAAAATATACTTAAAGGCAATGTTTAAATGTTTTTGATGCGCCTTCATTTTTCATCTTTTATTGAAAAATGTTTTATTGACAAAATATTTATTGAAAAACGATTATCTGATCATGCTTTCCCCTTCTCCAACTTCTCCCAGGTCCTTCAAACCACCCACCCAACTCTACCCCTTTACCTCTCTTTCTCTCTCTCTTTCACTGTCTCTGTTTTTCTCTCAAGCAAACAAAAAAAGGAAAGGAAAGAGAAAGAAAGAAAGAAAGAAAGAAAGAAAGAAAGAAAGAAAGAAAGGAAGGAAGGAAGGAAGGAAAGGAAGAAAGGAAGGAAGAGCAGTAAAACAAAAAATGCCCAACCGAGCACTATGAGGTGAAAAGTCTGTGTCGTATGCCTGAATTTTTACTGCATCTGTCACATGAGGTCAAATGTGGAATTTTCCACTTGTGTCACATTGGCACATAAAACTTGGAGATTTTAAAGCATTCCAGAATACAGATTTTCAAATAAGAAATTCTCAAACTATACTAGAAATAAAGAACTTTTTTTAAAAGATTTACTTATTTATTATATATAAATAAATTAGACTCCCCAGAAGAGGGCATCAGATCTTATTACAGATGGTTGTGAGCCACCATATGGTTGCTGGGATTTGAACTAGGTACTTTCAGAAGAGAAGTCGGTGCTTTTAATCACTGAGCCATCTCTCCAGCCTGAAATTAAGACTTTTTAAGAGCAAAATCTATGGCCTGAACCGAAGATCTCAAACCAAGCAAGAAAACTGAGATATGCTATCAAAACTGAAAACTAAGAGATCAGAGATTTTTAAATCTGTGATTTGAAATTTGTTTTAAATATATAAAAGAAATAGAAGACAATAGCAGAAAAGGAAGCAAAGCTATGGTAGTAAGCCTGAGAGATTGGGAAAGAGCCTACCAGAAGTTCTAACCTAAATCCTGTTCTCCTGAACCAAAAGGAAGGAGGAAGAGCACATAGACCCCTGAAGTATTTCTTGAAGCATCACCGTGAGTGTGCAATCCGCCCACAGGAGGAAACATCCACAGGGCCCGTGTCTATTTTTAGCAGAATTCTGCAGGAACTGAGTAGCAATTATTCCTTTAAATACATATGCATGTCTCAACTTGCTAAATTCACTGTACCCAACATCCCCCTGACACCAAGTAAGTACCATACACTGTTATATTTATAATTTTAATTGTATACTGCTTTATGCTAGCAATAAAAATCAAATTATCTTTCTATATCTGTGGAATAAAAAGAAAAAAATAAGAGAAGTGACTGCTTCAAAAAAGAAAATTGGTCTCTCATGTTCATTCCTATGAGTCCTGCCTGGACAAAGTCATTTTGGTCTTGATCCTTTAAATAAGCCTGTTTTGTCTAAACCTAATTTTGAATAAACTGCTGGATCTTATGTCATCCAAGACATTCTCTGTCACTGGGCCACTAACAAATTGCATTCAATGCAATCCTGTGTGCTTCTCTATCTGTTTCATTGGTCTCAGAATATCTCGGGGGCCCATTATAATACACGTGGACAAGTTATTCTGAAGACAGTCCAATCCTCAGCCTATCAAAGACTATGGCCTTAGTGTCTTTTTAGATATCCTGTTAAGGTGAGATCACAACAGGATGGAGTGAGCCCTCAATCCCCTAAAAGAAAAAGGACAGGAAATAGGACTGGAGAGATGACTTTGGAGGTTTTGTGCTTGCTTAGCGCACATGAATGACCAGCTTGTGATCCTCAGAATCCATATATAAGTAGTTGGGTATACACTTTCACCTGCTACACCAGGAACTTCCAGGTTCGACCCTCTCACTTCTCCCCCAAAATCTCCTGTTTGCTATGTTCTCTGAGGCATGCCCAACTTTCCTGAGTTTATGCACTGCCCCCTGAGTTCCATTGTCAAGCCCAAGGCTGCCACCTGAGGCCTGCTGTACAAGGAACATCCTAGCCGGGAGGTGGTGGCGCATGCCTTTAATCCCAGCACTTGGGAGGCAGAGGCAGGCGAATTTCTGAGTTCGAGGCCAGCCTGGTCTACAGAGTGAGTTCTAGGACAGCCGGAACTACACAGAGAAACCCTGTCTCAAAAAACAAAAACAAAAACAAAAACAAAAACAAAAACAAAAACGGAACATCCTTCCGAGTAGGCCCACTACCTGCTATACCAGGAACATCCAGAGATAACCAGATGCTTAAAGGCCAACATAAGAACACAATCAAGAAAAGCCAGGGTAATATGGCACCTCCAGAACACAGCTATACTACTACAGAAAGCCCTGGATATCCTAACACAACAGAAGCATAAGAAAATGATGTTAAAGCCAATCTTATAAAGATAATAGAAGCCTAAAGAGGAAATGAATAAAACCAATAATGAAATATAAGAAAATATAATTAAGCAGGTGAAAGAAATTAATAAAACTGTCCAACAATAGAAAATGTCAATAAATTCAATAAAGAAAACACAAAATGAAAGGGATCCTAGAGATGGAAAACCTAGGGAAGAGAACAGGAAACAGATGCAAGCATTACCAACAGAATAAAAGGGATGGAAGAAATAATCTCAGACATAGAAGGTATGATATAAGAAATAGGAACGTCAGTCAAAGAAAGTGTTAAACGTAAAATTTTCTGAGACAAAACATCTAGGAATTTTGGTTATTATGAAAACACCTAATCTAAGATTAGGAATAGAAGGTGAAGGAATAATAGGATGATAATAATAATAATCCCTAATAATAGGAATAGAAGAAAGTAAAGAGTCCCAGCTCTAAGGACCAGAAAATATTCTCAACAAAGTCATAGAAGAAAATTTCCCCAACCTAAAAAAAGAGATGCCAATAAACATACAAGAAGCTTACAGAACACAACACCAATTAGTTTGGACCAGAAAAGAAAATCCTCCTGCCACATAACAGTCAAATCATTAAATCTACAGAACAAAGAAAGACTATAAAAAACTGTAATGGAAAAAGGCTAAGTAACATACAAAGGCAGACCTATCAGAAGTGCACCAGACTTATCAAGAGAGACTCTAAAAGACAGAAGGGCCTGGACATATATCTTGTAACTCTTAAAAAAAAATAAATCGCAGATGCCAAACTAGGCAACTATAACCAGGAAAACTCTCAATCAATATAGATGGAGAAAACAAAATATTCTAAGACAAAACCAGGTTTAAACAATATCTACACACAATCCATCCCTATAGAAAATACAGGAAATAAATAATTCACTCCAGCAAAAACAAAAGAAGGGAAGCAAGACACTAACACCACTAACATCAAGATAACAGGAATAAACAATCCTTCTCTAGTATCTCTCAACATCAATGAACTCAATTCCCCCATTAAAAGCAAGAGCTAACAGCATAGGTGTGAAAAGAGGATCCCAGAAGCTTGAAAGAACCCAGATGTCCTTCAACGGAGGAATGGATACAGAAAATGTGGTATATATACACAATGGAGTACTATTCAGCCATTAGAAACAATGAATTCATGAAATTCTTAGACAAATGGATGGAACTGGAGAACATCATCCTAAGTGAGGTAACCCAGTCTCAAAAGAACACTCATGGTATGCAGTCACTGATAAACAGATATTAGCCTAGAAGCTTGGAACACCCAAGACACAATTCACAAGTCAAATGATGCCCAAGAAGAAGGAAGGAGTGATCCCTGGTCCTGGAAAGGCTCAGTGCAGCAGTGTAGGGGAATACCAGGACAGGGACATGGGAAGGGGTAGATTGGGGAACAGGGGGAGGGAAAAGGGCTTATGGGACTTTCAGGGAAAGGGGGATCCAGGAAAGGGAAAATCACTTGAATGTAAATAAAGAATATATCGAATAAAAAAAAAAGAGGATCCATCATTCTGCTACATACAAAATATGCACTCCAGCAATAAAGATAGATATTACCTCAGAGTAAAGGGTTGGAAAAAAGTTTTCCAAGCAAAGAGATGCAATAAGCAAACTAGAGTAGCCATTCTAATATCTAATAAAATGGATTTTCAATGAAAATTAGTCAAAAGAGATGCAAAAGTTCACTTCATACTCATCAAAGGAAAAATTCACTATGATGAATTCTCAGTTCTGAACATCTATGCCTCAAATGCAAAGACACCCATATTTGTAAAAGAAACATTATCAAAGCTAAAACTACACATCAAATCCCAAATATTAATAGTGGGAGACTTCAATACTCCAGTTTTAATTACGTTTTTACTGCTGTTAACAGACACCATGACCAACACAACTCTTATAAGGACAACATTTAATTGAGGCTGGCTTACAGGTTCAGAGATTTAGTCCATTATTATCAAGGCAGGAGCATGGCAGAATCCAAGAAAGCATGATGCTGAAGGGAGCTGAGAGTTCTACGTCTTCATCTGAAAGCTGCTAGGAAAGGACTCACTCCACATGGTTAGGAGGAGGGTCTTGAATCCCACACCCACAGTGTCACACCTATTCCAATGAGGTCACACCTCCAAATAGTGCCACTCCCTGGGCCAAGCATATTCAAACCACAACTCTACTCTCACCAATGGATAGGTCATCAAGACAGAAACTAAACTGAGAAATACTGAAACTAAAAAAATGTTGTGAGTCAAATGGACTTCCCAGATATCTACACTACATTTCAGAGAGGAATACACCTTCTTCTCAGAACCTCATGGAACCTTCTCCAAAATTGAAGGTCATATTGAAGGTCACAAAGCAAGCCTCAACAGATACAAGAAAATTGAATTAATTTCTTGTGTCTTATCAAACCACCATGGACTAAAGCCAGTCTTTAGAAACAAAGTCTATGAACTCATGGAAACTTAAGAGAAGCCATCTAGGAAAGGCTATTGCAAGTGAGTGGGTTTTCTGGAGATGGCCTGCATTTTTGCATGGCAATCATGGGTGTACTCTGGAAAGGCAAAGCCCCAGAAACTTCATCCCAGGATTGTTTCTAGCTGCTGATATCCCTTTTCTGTTATTATTGCATAACCTAATGATTCCTGGGTATCAGCCCACCCTATTGGGCAAATTTTCTGCAGATCAACACGAAGATCAACTTTCATGAATTAATGCTGTTTATATGAATTAATAACTATACAGAATTCCTGATTTGATTCAAATATTTTAGGAAGAAAATTTAAGGAGATCGTTTCAGTTGTTTTGCCAGAAAGATATAGTACAGTTAGAATCAAGAATAGAATGTGCCCCTTCCTCATAGAATAGTAAGTGAAGAACGCATAATTAGGAACACAGTGAGCTTTCATAAACTGCACTAAGTAGAGAAACGGATTTGATACAGATTTCTGTTCCACCTACCAAATGTATATATGTCTTTTTGTCCATATGTATGTACATTCATACATATGTAGATATATATGTATGTATATAAGTATGCATGTTCACTGGTGAAACAGGTAGTTGGGTCCAGCCAGTTTGTGTGTGTGTATGTGTGTGTATGTGTGTGTGTATACCCGACTTTCTTTCTTTTCTTGCTTTTTTCTATGGCATTTCCAAAGGTCATCAGCAAGAGAAAGTTAAATTGCCAGAATCCATTAGCTTGTGGCCCCAGAACAATGAGAGCTAAATTTCCAGAAGCCATCAGCTTCTGGTCCCTAGAACAATAAGAGAGAAAGGCCAGAGGTCATCAGACTTGAGTCTTCATTTGATGCTGTGTTCCACATCAGTACTGGATCCCGCCTGGGCTAGCCCCCAGCAAAAACTGAACAACTCTATACTTAATAATCCATGGGTCGGGAAAGAAATAAAGAAAGAAATTAAGGATTTTATGGAATTCAATGAAAATGAGTGCACAACATACCCAAATTTATGGGACACAATGAAAGCAGTGCTAAAAGAAAAGTTCATAGCAGTAAGCTCCTTCATAAAGAAATTAGGGAATTCTCATACCAGCAATTTAGAAGTACACCTGAATGTTCTAAAACATAAAAAAGAGGCAAACACACCCAAAAGGAGTTGACACCAAGAAATAGTCAAACTCAGAGCTGAAATCAACCCATTAGAAACAAAGAGAACAATTAAAAGAATCAATGAAACCCAGTGGTGGTTCTTTGAGAAAATCAACAAGATAGACAATCCCTTACCTTATTTATTTTACTAAATAAAAGGTAAAGAGAGAGTATCCAAATTAAAATCCAAAATAAAAATGAAAAGGGAGGCATAACAACAGACACTGAGAAAACTCAAAGAACCCTTCGGTCTTCCTTTGGAAACCTGCACTCCACAAAACTGGAAAATCTAAATGAAATGGATGATTTTCTAGATAGATACCACTTTCCAAAGTTAAATTGAGATCAGGTAAACTATTAAAATAATCCTAGAACCTCTGTGCAAATAGACTTATTAATTAAAAGTCTCTTAACCAAAAAAGATTCAGGCACAGAATGTTTTAGTGTAGAATTCTACCATATTTTCAAAGATGAGCTAATACCAATACTCCTCAAACTATTCCATGAAATAGAAATAGAAGGAACATTGACAAATTCATTTTATGAGGCCACAGTTATCTTGATACCTAAGCGACACAAAGACTCAATAAAGAAAGAAATTTTCAGGCCAATTTCCCTAATGAACAGTGAAGCAAAAATACTCAACAAAATACTCAGAAACTGAACCCAGGAATACATCAAAAACATCATCACCATGATCAAGTATGCTTCATCCTAGAGAGGCAGGGGTGGTTCAAAATATGAAACATCAGGGTAATTCACCATATAAATTGAAAGAAAAAATCACATGATCATCTCAGTAGATGCTTAAAAAGCACTTGACAAAATACAATACCCCTTTATACTAATCATCTTGGAGAGATCAGGAATACAGGGGCACACCCAACGATAATAAAAGCAATGTACAGCAAGCCAGTAACAGCCAAAATCAAATAAAATGGAGAGAAACCGAAAACCATTCCACTAAAATAAGGAAAAAGAAAAGGCTGTCCATTTTCTACCTATCTACTCAATATAGCACTTGAAGTTCTAGCTACAGCAGTAAGACAACTAAAGGAAATCAAGGCAATGCAAGTTGGAAAGGAAGAAATCAAAGAACCACTATTCACAGAACACCTTCAGCAAAATGGTTGGATACATAATTACCTAAAAAAAAATACATTATCCCTCCTTTATACAAGTTATAAAGAACTGAGAAAGAAATCAGGGAAACAATATCATTTACAATAGCCACAAATAGTATAAAACATCTTGGTGTAGCTCTAACCAAGAAAGTGAAAGTGCTGCATGGTGATAACGTCAAGCCTCTGAATTAAGAAATTGAGGAAGATATCAGAGCATGGAAAGATCTGCCACCCTGATAGATCAGTAGGATTAACATAAACAATGGGTGCCTTGCTAATAGAAATCTGCAGATTCAATGCAATCCCCATGAAAAATCCAACACAATTTTTTACAGACCTTGAAAAAACTTCATATGGAAAAATAAAAAAATAAAAAAAAAAAACAGGATAGCTAAAATAGCCCTATATAATAAAAGAATTTGTAGAGGTAGCACTGTTCCTCATTTCAACCTGTATTCCAGAGCAATCATAATAAAAAAAAAAACCACATAGTATTAGCATAAAAACAGACAGGTTGAGCAATAGAATTGAATCCTGTACACCTATGGACACGTGAAAAAACCGAAACTATACAATGGAAAAAGCAAAGCATCTTCAACAAATGGTGCGTGTAAATGTTTGCATGCGGAAGAATGCAAATAAACACATATCTATCATAGCAGGTCTATTCATAATAGCCAGAAACTTGAAACAACCTAGATGTCCTCCTACAGAAAGAGGGATAAAGAAGATGTGGTTCATTTACACAATAAAATGCTCCTGAGCTATTAAAAGCAAAGGCATCATGAAATTTGCAGGCACATGGATGGAACTAGAAAACATCATCCTGAGTGAGAGAGCCCAGACCCAGAAAGACATGATGGTATGTACTCACTTATAAAAACCTTAGCCATAGAGTACAGGATAGCTATGCTGACCCAAAGAAACTTAATAGGGGGATCCAAGAAAGGAAGCATGACTTTCACTCAGAAGGGGAATAAAACAGACATCAGAGGGAACTGGGGGTGAGATAGTATGAAGAGGGAAATGGGGATGGGGATCAGGTGTGGGAAAGGTGGGTGGAGAGGGCTAGAAGAAAGCAGAAATCGATGAAGAGCATCTCTGGGACTAGCCAGAGACCTTGGATGGGAAAGACTCTATGGATTCTATGTGGGTAACCCTAACTGAGACTCCTACCAGACATGGCTATGGAGACTGAAGTCACTATCCCCTGTAGCCAAATGGGACTTCCAGTGGAGGGAGAAGGACATCAAACCGCATATAAAACCTCCAATCTTTGTCCTGTGTGCAAGATGTGCAGGCACAGAGATGGAGCAGATTTTGAGGGAATGGCCAACCAATGACTGGCCCAACTTGTATGCCATGGGAGAGAGCCCTGATACCATTAATGATACTCTGCTATGCTTGCAGACAGGAGCCTAGCATAACTGTCTCCTGAGAGGCTTCATCAGTCAGTGGATGGAAGCAGATATAGATACCCACAGCCACGTATTAGTCAGAGCGTGGGAAGCTTGTGGAAGAGTGCAGGATAGGATAGTAAGCGGGAGGGTCACGGATATTACAAGAAGACACAGAGTCAACTAAGCTGGTCCCATGGAGGCTCACAGAGACTGAACCACCAACCAAAGACCATGCAGGAGCTGGACATAGGCCCCCTACACATTTGTAGCAGTTGCAAAGGTTAGTAGTCTTCATGTGTGTCCCCTAACACTAAGAGCAGGTACTGTCTTTGACTCTGTTTCCAGGCATTGGATCCCTTCCCCTCACTGGACTGCCTGGTTGGGCCCCAGTGAGAGAGGATGCTCTTAGTCCTGCTAGGATTGCAAGTTCCAGGGTCAGGCAGTACCCAAGGGTCACTTCCCTTTCACAGAGGAGAAGGGGAGTGGGTAATGAGGGAAGGCATTTCTAAGGGAGGAACTGGGAGGAGGGGGCTATAATCAGGATATAAAAATGAATAAATAAAATAGCTAATTAATGAAAAAACAAATAAAGGAAACTGGGTGTATTGGCATTTATTTATAAACCCGGGGGAGGAGAGGCAGAAACAGGAGCATTCCTGGGTCTTATGGTCTAGACAAACTCCTAATTTGTGACCTTCAGGTCAATGAGAGAACCTTTCTCAAAGTCAATGGAGACAAACAGGAGGAAGGTTCCTGAGGTTGTTCTCCAGTGTCCACAAATGTTCACACACACACACACACACACACACACACACACACCACTCATACACACAAACCTGGATGTATAGAGACTAAAAATTAAATATGAGAGACATTCTGCAACAAAAAGTGTCAATGTAGCCGGGCAGTGGTGGTGCATGCCTGTAATCCCAGCACTCTGGGAGGCAGCGGCAAGCAGATTTCTGAGTTCGAGGCCAGCCTGGTCTACAGAGTCAGTTCCAGGACAGCCAGGACTATACAGAGAAACCCTGCCTCGAAAAAACCAAATCCAAAAACAAAACAAAACAAAACAAAAGTGTCAGTGTATACCACCAGCAGTCATCCACTGCCTAGGACTATAAAAAGCCTGGGCAACTTCCCCAGACGGTGCAGAAAAAGTGTGTCTCTCATCAGCACCTAGATTTCAGGCTTCTCACTTGGAGAACTGTGAGGGAATAAATTTGTTGTGTTTGAAGAGAGTTGATTGTGACACTCTGGGAGTGAGCTCTCGACCACAAATAGAGTCCTCTGGCCCCATGACGGAGTGTTCCTCACCTGAAAAAGCCAGATGAGGACAGCCCGGGCTGTTTCCTTGATCTCTCATTTGTGAAGATTTCTCTCGTTAAGTGTTTCAAGGTGGCATAGCTTCCTGCGGACCTCATTCCATTCCTAACAGCGTCAGTCAGCAAGCCACACGCAATTTATGACGTTAGGTCGGGTGGGCACAGCGCTGCACACTTTCTAGGTGGCCGAGTGCTTTAGCATCCACAGTGCAGTTAGCAAGCAGCGTCCTCCCCACCCCACAGATCATCGGCGATCATCCCAGGTCACGAGCAGCAGGAACCATAGGCTATTAGAGCTCTGCGAAGCCGGAAGGAACGAAGTTCCAGGGGATCCTGTCGGGGTTAATATCCAAACATATGGACAAGAACGAGAACATTCCAGAAAGCAAGGTTGAGAGCATGGCCTCAGATGCAAAACAAACAAACAAACAATAACAAAAACCATACAGAGAACTCCAGGGTCTACAGACAGAGGGAGTCCTGAAACACTCCAACCTTCCCTTGCAATTTGAAAGCCAAGGAAAGAGAAAGCAGAGGTATATCAAGTGCCTGAACTATGGGGCCACTGTATTGCCAACAAGAAGAAATAGCCTATTTACCCCCGTAAATACCGTGTCGATTGGGAAGATGGGCTTCTAATTGCCCATTGCTAGCACAGCTTTGCTTATTTCACAGTTCGAGGCCTCCTGCCTTTTCAAGCGTGTAGAAACTGCTCCTTCACTTCGCATTTGGCATGTTTTCCCTATTTTCTTTCGAAGAAAACATGCTTTTGCGTTATGAAATGACAACGTGTACATTTACTTCCATTGTGTTAAATCACTTAAAATTCCCTTAAATCGCTTTGAACTTCTAGGTAAACACAGGCACACTGATATTGATGGACTAATGGACTTGGACTTTCATCCGGAGTTTCTTCTCTGTCCTCTAGGTAGAGTAGTCCAGATCTAAGTACAAACACTCACTCCGACATACATGGTTGTTGATCTCAATGGCAATCGTGAGAACATAATTAAGGAAAGAGTTTGCCATAGGATGGGCAGTGGGGGGTAAACAAACATCATGATGGAAAACCATTTTTTTTTCAGATTTGGAATAAAGAATTGCTATCATTCTGAAATACATTAATACATTTTAGTAACCATGAAATTATATATTATCATCTTGCTTGGAATTTTGTTTTCTTGTTTATTTTTCTTCATTTTTCAAAATTCTACTAATTAGCACATACATGAAAATTATATTTCTTTTTGTCCTGAAGCGGAATCTTGTTATATATTGATAGCCCATTTCTTCCATTGTTTCTTAAAGGGCCAGATAGCAAACTTTTAGACTCAGAAAGGTACAGACTCCACCACAACTACCTCAGTACTGCCATTTCCACACTGTAAAGCCAGGGGCCATGCAAACAGATCGTAAGTTGTGTAGCAGTGAGACTTTATTTGTAGGACACAGGTGGTGACTGTCTGACCCCTGCTTCAGAAGAAATGCTTCAGACTTTAATGCACTTGTGGGTCACCTGGGGGTTGCTAAAAGCTGACTCTGCTCAGCAGACCACAGTGCAGTGCTGTCGGGGTTCTGCATTTCTAACAGCTTCTCAGTGACCCCGCTTTTCCCACTCTGAGTACACTACTTGAGGGCTGTGGACAGCACAGATTTTATTAGTTATAAGATAGGCTCATAAGTCTAAGCAGGGGAGACGGCTCCGCTGACATGGGTGAGGACTTGAGTTTGGATGCCCAGGAATCAGGTGTAAGCCAGGCTGGGCAGCACTTGTCTGGAATAGAAGGGCTGGGCTTGGGAAGTAGAGACAGGCAGAACCCTGAAGTTTGCTGGACTGATGAACGCCAGGCTCATGGACAGAACCTACTTCAAAAAACGAGGTGGATAGCGACCAAGGAAGTCATTCAGTCTACAGACCACGTGCACACTGCCACATACTCACACATGCACAGCAAACGGAAAACTCGTGGAACAGGCCTCACGAGGGAGTGTAACAGCGCATTGGCCCGCACACTTCATTCTGATAATGTGCTTTTTACTATATGCTGTTTTCATTGGAAAAAAAAAAGACACTAAGTGGAAGATAAATAGCTTTACATATTAAAAAAAAAGTATTTTATTTTACAATCATGCGTGTCATAATTAAACCATTCTATATGCTAAGCAAACTATTTACAAAAATACTTTGCTTGAGAAAAATAATTAGCTGATTTTTATATGAGTCAATAGTCATTTATTTGTTAACTTAAAAGCATTTATTGGATAGTTTTAAGATATAAAATTAACAATGGCTTGCAATGCAGGAATAAAGAGAAGATGGTATCTGACTTCAAGAAGATCTTAAGCAGCTCAGGCGAGCACAGACAGTTACTTTAACTAAAGGAAATAAATGAATCTCAAATTAGTTTTGCCTGGATGTATTCATATCTTTTCACTGAAGACACAGTTGTTTGTGATACTTTGAATTGGATTCATGTAACTTCTAGTAGGTCATGATGACTACACAAAAAATTGCCTTTAAAATGTGCTACAGATTGTAATATGTCTTAATTGGGGTTTCTATTGCTGTGAAGAGACACCATGTCCACAGCAACTCTTATGATGGAAACCGTTTAACGGGGGCTGGCTTACAGTTTCAGAGGGTTGGTCCATTATCATTATGGCAGAAAAGCATGGTGGTTTGCAGGCAGACAGTGCTGGAGAAAAAGCTGAGAGTTCTACATCTTGATCTGAAGGCAGCAGAAGGAGGAGAGTGTCACACTAGTCCTACCTTGAGCATTTGAGACCTCGGCCAACAAGGCCACACCTCCTAATAGTGCCAGTCCTTGTTACATCATGTCCTTTGTGTACCATGAAGAAGGGGAGAGACTACATCAGTGGGCTCGTGAACAGCAAAATCTTTTATTATTCTCACTACATAAGCAGAGGTGCTGATGGATCACGGCCACCAGACAAGGACATGGGAGCCTTATTTCTTTTGGGAGCCCCGAGTAAGGGCTAAAACAGGGTTTATAAGCAGGAAAAAATCACAAGCATCTGAGCCAAGTTACAGTCATAATTTTTACCAATCAGAACTTCAGGGATTAGGGACCTTCCCAAGTGTCCCATCACTGTCAACTGACACTGAATTGTAAGTATTTTTGCCCAATCAATCAAATTCATTTGTTCTTTGTGTTGTTAAAAACAGGCAGTATGTTTTGGGGGAGCAATTGTTGCTTAGAGAGGGAGTTCATCAACTTCTGTAAAATGGCGTCTGAAGTCAAAATGGCAGTACTTAAGTTCCTTTGTCTATTCCCAAGACCTATGGGCCAAACATTCAAACACATGAGTCTACCCTGTTTTATGGGCTCACATCAGAAACAAACCATGATGTAGTCCAGATTTCTCAGGAATACCTCACCAGCACCAATCCTAATATTGGGATAATTGAGATACTTCAAGTCTACCAGTGACCATCCCAAACTAAATATTCCAAAAGAAATCCCTGAGCACTTCCCTTGCCTACCTTGGTGGCAATACTCCCCTGCCTTTTGCTCTGGTCTTTCATCCTTGACACCTTTTTTTTTTACAGTAACCCAACAAATCCCCTTTGCTTTACATGCAGAATATACCTCCAATCTAACCACTTCTTATTTTACATACCTTGTTTTATTCTTTCATCTCATCTCCTAGATTCTATGCCATCCTCAACTTGGAAGTCCAAGAGAGCTATAGATCCTTAGATGTAGTTATAATTGTCAACTTAAAACTTCACATGTCTGTTTATTTCACTAGGGGTATGTTCCTTATGAAAATCTACAAGATCTTTGTGATTTGGCCCCAAATCATTTTTATAGATTTTTTTTATTCCCCTTTAATCGTGAGGGCTTCCTTGCGGTTGATTCAAGATGCCAGCCATTTTCTTACCTTCGGACCATTGCTTCAGCTATCTTCTGACTTAAACACAGCTTCCTCGAGCACTTTCTTTTCTAATGTCTTTGTCTCCCTCAATTCTTTATTGAGATGTCATCTTCTTAATAAGTCAGACCATCTTCTTGCCTTCTCCCCTTTCTATTCCTAACACATTTATTATGCTCTCCTTTATTTTATAGGTTGTACTACTTCCTGCATTAGATAACTTGAATACCTTTTAGCACTGTCATGTTCATACATTGTGTGAGTCCCATGGTATAGGACAGACTCTTCTCTGTCAGGTACTCTATCTAGAGCTCAAAGAGAAGTATCTGGGACAGATTTATTAATGTCTGAATAAGTTCTATCCCACTAGACTTTGTCTGTCCTTCAAAGTCTTATCACTAATATGAGAGTCTCTGAAAGGGTCACCGATGAGTTCATAGTCAGATCTTTTGTCCTTAAGTATCCTGGTGTCCGCAATCCTTTGTTCCCCAGACAAGGTCTCATACTGTATCCCATGATACAATTCCCTAGTTTCTCAAGTTCTGATGTCATAGATATGCATCAGCATGTATGGAAACTATGAGCAATGCTTCCTGAGGCAACTTCCCATCCATCTCTACTTCTAAACCTGTGGCCACTCTCCCACCGCTGGATGAAGCCCAAAGCTCTAAATCAGAAAGGCTCTGCTATGGTCCCTGAGCCCTTCACTGAACTGAAACATTACGCTCTGGAAGCAGAGCAGAGAGTTCACTTCCTAATCTGTGACCACGCTTGTCCTAAGAACATTATAGCAGATGTCCAGGTAGATGTCTTTGGACCACTGCCCTACACGCTCCTTGGAAAATCCAGAAATGATCTGAGTCGCCCTTGGCTGCATGTGCCTTAGGGTCAGACAAGAATCTCTCCCTTTCTCCCAATAAGTTTGCAATTCTTCCTAAGCTGATTCTTCTAAATTGAGCTGATAGATGGTCAGACAATGTACATTTGATGATTTGTTATGCTGTATCTCTGGTATTTATGTTGTTTTATAGGCTCACATCAGGAACATAGAACCCAAACTGCTAAAGTCAAATGAAAAAGCAGGTACACCAGAAACTACATCTTTAGCACAAATATTTGTAGTTCTTTGAAGGAAAACCACTGAATGAATAAGGAAACCATCTCCACTATATATTATTCAAAGGCAATTTGAATATACATATCCTTATACATTATTGAAATGCAGTTTCACAATAACAAATAAACATGCCAAAATACCGCTATGCTGAAGGATATATCAATATTGAATGAAATCCATTCACAATCTTTTATTAGAAAAAGAATTTTAAAACCAGACTGTATTATTTTGGGAAATGTACATGTGCTGACTTTTGTCTTTGTTAAATTACATCTAAATTCTTTTCTCCTGGCTGCTCTCCTGCAGTATTTCTTCTCTCAGAAGAGGCAATGTAAGTGCATTGAAGTGGTTCTGGAAACAGTGGGCTGTGCAGTGGAGGGCACCATTGCTTCTTTTCAATTTCCTTGTCAATAAAAGAAAGTGGTTGGCAAGGAGATGTTAACTGTCTGATGGATAGGCCAATTACCCTGGTCTAATCATAACACACTGTGTGCATTTGATGGAATAGCATGCTGTACCTTGTTCTATGTACAATGATTGTATCATTTTAAAAAGTTAAGAATATATAGATATATGGAGTTGTAAAACAGAGAGAGAGAGAGAGAGAGAGAGAGAGAGAGAGAGAGAGAGAGAGAGGGAGGGAGGGAGTTTGGTCAGATCACCTGTAACACCTTTCCAGGGTTTATTTTTTATGTTTTACTATGAAACCATATAATTTTAAGGGTTGAAATGAGTCATTCGGAGTTGGGGATTTAGCTCAGTGGCAGAGCTCCTGCCTAGCAAGCACAAGGCCCTGGGTTCGATCCTCAGCTCTGAAAAAGAAAGAAAGAAAGAAAGAAAGAAAGAAAGAAAAAGAAAATGAGTCATTCTTAGCATATTCAAACTCAAGATCAAGTAATATGCTGAAACTTCACAATTCACTTTTGAAAGCTCAGAAATAATTACTGATGTAAATTATAAAATTCCCACAAATATTACCTGACCGTAAATTCTGAGGTGTGACATGCATGCATCATTAATCCAATTTTAAAGATTCGTATGATAGTCAATTGGTCATTCTTCTTTTTTCAACACAATTCCGAACAATGTGCTGTGTTAGACTCCAATACAAAGTTGTCTGTAGTATCTACCTTTAAGCAGTCAATTAACAGCCAACAAAATAATGGCAATAAAGTTGCTTGAATCTAGAGTAGAACCCTGCACAGGAGACAGCATGGTTGCAAAGGAAAGAAGTCAACACTCCGGAAGGAATAGGCTAAGGAAAGGCTTTGGAGCTCTCCCCAGACTGAAAAAGGAAGTTGCTATCATACAGGTGGGTGGGATCACAGATTGGGTATGGGGTATTCTGGACAAGGAAGACAAACCTCTAAGAACAATAAAGCGTGAAAGATGGCAACTTTCCTACAGTTTTCTACAGTTCATTTGCAGATTTTTAGGCTGGAATTCGGAAGCCAAAGAGCATTTTTACAGGAATTCTTTCCCCCTGGGGGCCTGTAAGAAAAAGACAATGTACAAGGTACTGTGACAAACCAAAGCATGATTTCTCCAAAATCCAATGTGAGGAAGCAATGAGTGTATTGAACTCCCTGACAGAGCATGAGTGAGAGGTTAATTCCAGTAGCAATGGTGATGACAGAGCAGCAGCACCACTGGAAGTCTCACTTCCTTCAAGCACAATGACTCTCCCATTGCTGGGTTACTGCATTCCCCCTTTCTTAAAACTTCCTGCACCCCATTTACTCTAGGACTTCCCAAGGCCACATGCCTTTACAGCAGAATTCCTTCTAGCTGATGAGGAAGACAGGAGAGAGGGATTAATATTTCAGGCTGAGCTCCAACCTGCTCCCCCACAACGCTCCTCCTATGAAAGAACATCAAGAGGTCAGATCTTGAGGGTCTCTAATAAATATTCACACAGCTGTGATAATGTCTATTTTTTTTCATTTTTTATTGGATATATTCTTTATTTACATTTCATTTCCTTTTTCCTGGTTCCCCGTCCCCCAAAGGTCCCATATGCCCTTTTCCCTCCCCCTGTTCCCCCATCCTCCCCTTCCCACTTCCCTGTTCTGGTATTCCCCTACACTGATGCTTTGAGCATTTCCAGAACCAGGATCCACTCCTTCCTTCTTGTTGGACATCGTTTGGTATGTGGATTGTGTCTTTGGTGTCCCAAGATTCTAGGCTAATATCTCTTTATCAGTGAGTGCATACCACGGGTATTCTTTTGAGACTGGGTTACCTCACTTAGTATGATGTTCCCCATCTCCATCCATTTGTCTAATAATTTCATGAATTCATCGTTTCTAATGACTGAATAGTAAGTACTCCATTGTGTGTATATACCACATTTTTTGTATCCATTCCTCCGTTGAGGGACATCTGAGTTCTTTCCAGCTTCTGGCTATTATAAATAAGGACCGCACTATGTAGCAAGGAGTGAACAGGGTGCTTCTCCTGTGGCTTTCCACCCTGCTTGTGGATGATTATCTCCTGCCTTGTCATCGTCTTCCCTCCATATATATATACTTCTGTCTTCTCACATGCTCTTTGCTGAACATCCATCAGCGATAGATACCATCCACACGACCTCACATTTTACGTAACTGCCTCTTTAATACTTTATCCGTGTATATTGTCACATTTGGACCTAAGGAAGCTTAGGAACTCCACATAAATTTGGGGTCACCACTCAGCTCATCACGGATAGATTAGGTAGTGTCTTTTGCAATGGTTCGGGTGAGACATGATGAAGCTGTTCCGAAATAATGGGTTACATACATCTTAAAGGAGTCAGACTTAAATCAAAGAGAAACTAATTGCTCCTCCCATCCGCTGTCTACAGACCTTCTACCCCCCAGAGCAAGCATCCCAATCCTCCATCTCTTTCCGCAGGCATTTTCCTGTTTGTGGGTAAGGAAGGCTCGTGCGCTGCCAAAGGAGCAAGGCAACTCTTTCTTTCAGGTTCAGAACTGCCTGGAGGCAAGCACACAGTCAGTCAGACGGCTCAGGAAGCAGGCTCTGGCTTGATCACTGCACTCCAAAGGAAGTTCCCAAACGGTGCGCTCCGGTGAACTCACTCATCCAGGTGCTCCCTCGTCAAGTCATCCAACTGAATCAAGTTAGGAGACCGCTGACAAGATTAGGGAATTGTTATTCATTATGTATTATGGGGACATCCAGGCTATACCTTTTAAATATATATTTATTTTCTTGTAGGAACACAGACTGAAATGCCGATGGGTGAACCAGCAGGATGCCTGAGGATTCTTCTAATTCATAAGAACAGGGAAAAAGTGAAAACTGGGCGTTGAAACTGGGTCGCATGTGCCTGATCTCCATTATCATTCTTTTCCTATTCTTACATATGTTGCTAATTCTCCATAATAAAAAGTTAAGAAGAGAAGAAAAATAGATGTTATAAAGAGCAAAATATGAGTGACTTCAAGAGGACGTTGTGAAGAATGGCAAAAACTAAAATAAGAATCCAGAGTCCTTTGATGGGGAAGACACGGTTCCTTAGTAAGAACTATGTGCTGACAGACCCTGAGCACATAATGGTGACTAGAAGGGACAAAATGCCTGTCCTTATAGAGGCTACCTTCTAGTAACACAAGGACCTTTCTCAGATGAGTCTGAGGACAGCAGAGGAATGTACTTGTATACTTGATATACTATTATATATGTATATATAGACATATATGTACACACACATACATATATAATATATACACTTTAATATATATATTTGTATAGTGGTAGACCTAGTAGGACCTATGAGGGGAGAGTTAAAAGGCAGAGTAAAATGTTCAGGACAAACAGATGCAGCAGCTGTGAGCTTTTGCACAGATATTAACTAAATCAAGGACGTACACAGGCTAGGTGATGGAGGCAGTTTAGACGAAATGATCATATGACAAGATATCCAGTACGTTTCTGAGATCGCTGGAAAGGAATCCAATTAAATCAGACTATAATTATTGTATAAACCGTAAGGAAAATGATAAATACCCTTTCTCTAAGGCAGTGCTTCTCAACCTTCCTAATGCTGTGATTCTTTAATACAGCCTGTGTTGAGATGCCCACCCCAACCATAAAATTATTTTTGTTACTACTTCATAACTGTAATTGTGCTGATGTTGTGAATTTTAATTGTAAGCATCCGTGTTTTCCTGTGGTCTTAGGTGACCACTGTGAAAGGCTCATTCGATTCTCAAAGGGGTCACTGCCCACAAGTTGAGAACCAGTGCTCTCAAAGAAGGAAGCTGAAAGTAGATTCTAGGTTCAGAAGGGGAAAAAAAAAACCACTGGTCAGATGCGTCATGTAAGAAACAGGTGCAGCTGCGCTGATTCCTAGTGACCGAGTGTGAGTGTTTTCCCTATAATAGAATATCCACCAGTCACTTAGGTGGTGGATGTTTATATTTATCTACTTCCTTAAAGTCTATCCCAGATTCATTTTAGTGGAAAGTAGCTCTCTGTGTATTAATTAGAAATCATTTTAATTGTCAGAATCTTAAAACCTCACCGACAGCAACTTATAAATAGCAAGAACGCCCGTTGATGTCGATCTGAAGTTCCTAATCTTACTCACTTTGTTTACTGCTTTTACTTAATATTCCATACTTGTTCGATATGGCTGCTGTTATCACCAGATACCACATTCTAAGCAAGAAGAAGAGAAAAAAACATAGCACCGGGTGTATCAGAGAATCTAAAGAATCTTCTAACCTCCAAACCCTCTAGCAGGCAGTTTTCAACCTATGTGGGTTGCATCTTACATATCAGATATTAACATTACGATTCATCATAGTTATGAGGTGGGAACATAATAATTTTATGGTTGGGGGCGAGGAGGTCACCACAACATGAGGAACTGTATTCAAGGGTCACAGCATCAGGAAGGTGGAGGATCAGACGTTAGCAGAATCCGGCTTGCAAATTGCTGTGGTTTGAATGTGAAGCGTTCCCCCAGAATGTTAAATTGGTAAATGTTAAGTTGCTTAGCCCCCAGGTGGATTAGAAGATCATCAAATCTTTAGAAGGTGGGCACGTGCTAGAGAAAATGAGCACCTGGAAGCGAGCGCTGACATCTGAGAGTTCAGTTCCACTTCCTTTCTACCCTCTGATGCCAGCCTGTGAGCACCTGAGGACCAGCGGCTGCCTTGGGTTCCTGAGGCCACCCTCCCCTCCCACCATGACGGCCCTAACCCTCAAACTGTGAGACAAAAGGAAGTTCTCCCCCCCATAAGTAACCTCTTATCAGGTATCTGGTCACAATGGCAAAAAAGAAATTAATTAATCCATGAACAGTGGCCAAAATTATGTCAGTTGGCCATTTCTAGTTACAAGCAAGACAGGAGGAATGTATTGCCTGAATGTAAAACTACAGCAGGCAAAGAAAAACCCAGATTGAAAATGAATGTGATTAGCCAACTAACAATATCTTCTATACCATGGCCTTTTGCTGTGGTTTTATTCTTGTAGGCTTTTTTTGTTGTTGTTGTTGTGTTGTGCTTTGTTTTTATCTTATATAATAACTTTATCAGGCCGGTACTTATAACCCATGGTCTTTTATCCTCAGTCAAAATGTACACGTGAGCAATTTTTGATATATTAACTAAATTATTTCCTATCGAATTTTGTAAGAATTCCAGAGTTCTCAGGAACTAAACTACCAACCAAAGAGTACACATGGGGGGGCCCATGGCTCCAGATGCATATGCAACAGAGGATGACCTTGTTGGACGTTAATGAGAGGAGAGGCCCTTGGTCCTGTGAAGACCTGTAGTCCCAGTGTAGGGGAATGCCAGGACAGGGAAGCGGGAGTGGATGGGTTAGTGAGTGTGGGGGGGAGGGGATATGAGATAGGGGTGTTTTCAGAGGTGAAACGAGGAACAGGGATAACATTTGGAATGTAAATAAAGAAAATATCTAATAAAAAATATAAATGTAATTAAAAAAAGAAACTAAAAAATAAAATCCATCCCTCCAGAAAACACCTCCGAGCTGTGAGCAGTCCCAGCTCCTTCCTCTCAGTTTCTAACCTGCCTATGCACATACCTGCTGTAGCTGCTCATGGGCCCAGAGGGCACACCGATGCAGACTGTGGCAGCATCACTGTATACTTAGGACTGCTTTAGTTGCTCAGTTATGCCTAATATTTGTCTGCATCTTTCTGTCTCCTTAGTATTTGTCTGCAGGGATTCTCTCTGTTCCATATTTTATATTACATAGATGACTTATTTTGCCATCGTTATAAGTTTTTCCTTTGTACAAGCATAGCTATTGTCATTGTCCCCATGTTTACCCATACAGAGCATCTCTCTGGCACAAAATATGCAGGAGAGGCATGTGAGATCGTTGATAGCCCAGTACCCACCTTTTGCCTTCTGTTGGTGACAGGCCTTGTTTCTCCTTTGGAGTGTGCGTGTGGCCTGGCCAGGTCCCTGTCCTACCAAGCTGGCATAGCAGGCATCGTAGGCAGCTCTAGTTCATCTGTTACCTTGTCTCCCGGAAGGAAAAAATTTAAATTGTAAATGTCAGGTGAAAGGACAAATGGCTTAGATGTCAGGAGAGTCTCCTCTTCCTGTCACCAACCCTTGCAGTTTCCACAGCTGCTCTCCTGGGAGCCTTCTGAGGCCTCCTTCCCTTCTCTTACTCATACTCTTATCATAAATTCTTTTTTAATTTTTTTTGTCATTTTTTTTTTCTGCTCAAATGCACCAAGGAAGCCCAAGTACTGAGGGCGGATGTTTAAGGATTATTCGCTGAATGACTGTTGCTTCAACCAATGATAAAATACAAAGCAGAGGGGCCTAAAACCAAACTAAAGTAATTACGGTCCCAACTCTCGTTTGCGGCTAACTTTCTTGAATTCCCTACGTTTTGCTTCCGAGGCAGCAAAATGACCCTCTTTGCCAATCTCTTCGTCTTAAATGTCAGCGATTATCCTTCCAGGTCTGATTTAGCTCCTCGGGCCGTTCCCCTCCTGATTTCTACTCTGCTGAGCGGGTGCCCTCCTCGTCCTTTTACCTGCGTACCTTGAAAGGCGGCAGTTATCTCTAGCAGGCAGCTATCAAAGGAATCCTTTCCACACACATCCTCCTGGGCTGTCAGAATGACAGTCTCTTGGGGCTGCTGCATCACCGACTGCAACTCCGCGTGGCACCTTTTCTTCTCCTTCAGGTTTGTCTGCTGGATTTACAGTTTGGAGGTCATCTTCAGGACCCTTCTGTTTATAGCTGAGTTCTCAATAAATGCTCCTAGAGTTCCTACTTCAGCCTGAGAAAGTTTGGAATGGGAAAAAAAACTGTGAAGATATTTGGATCTAACTTCTTCCCTTTGTGGGACAGGAGAGCCAGCCAGATCCGGGGCTGGGAAGCCAACGTGAACACACTCCTGGTTTTTCCTCTGTTATTTATCCCATAAGACTTTGTTCTCTTTGTTTCTATTTGCTCATCCGCCTTTAGAATTCCATATGATTGAAAATATGAAACACATCTTCTTAAATTCAGAATCCGTCATCTTTTATTATTCTTTACCTCAACTGAAAGATGGTAGAAACAGAGTTTTCTTGCTAAGACTCTTGGGTTGAGATTTCACGCACCAAACATCACCATGAATTACCTTGGAATTAGTTGAAGAAGCAAGGGGCAAAAACAGGAATGGAGGCTGGAGAGAGCCAGTGGGGAAAGTGACCTTCCACCCACACAAGAAAACCAGGACCATGGAGGTCCTAGCTTGGGAATCCTGGGAAGGCAGAGACAGATGGACACCCAGAGTCAGTGGGTAGCCAGCCTAGTCCAATCTGCTAGTCCCGGGTTCTAATAAGAAGCCCTAGCTCATAAAACAAGGTGGGTGGTTACCAAGAAACAACATTGGAGACTGACCTTTGGCTTTCAAACACACATCATCAGATAGACACAGAGAGAGGTGATAGAGGGATGGAAGGTGGGAGAGAGACAGAGAAAGACAGAGACAGAGAGACAGAGACAGAGAGGCAGAGAGAGAATAGATAACAAGGAGTGGACAAAGGGAAAGATAAACTTTCAAAAGCCACCAGTAGCATTAGACAGGCCCACCATCTCTATGGGTCATTCTAGACCCGCCCCCCCCCTCAGAGTTGCCCCGGCTAGGTACAGATGGCCATCCTAGGTCCTGGATGCGCCCATCTTCCAAAAACATTCCTTTTGATCTGAGACAGCCTTGAGCAGGTTGGGTCACCCCTCGGGATTGGCGGGACACTGAGGCTGTGTGCTGACAGGCCCCAGACACCAGGTCCCGACTTGAACGTTTATGTGGAAAATGCACCTATCTGAAGCCCATCCCAGACAATACATGCCCTTTGGACAACTGCAGTCACGGATACCCTTACTTCACAGGAAATACTGTTTTAGACATTTCTCCCGATCCCTGACCTTGGGGAGTTTAAAGTCTAGTAGGAAAAAGACAGCTCATAAATCAAGATGGTGGTGTGAAGGGCAGAACAATACATAATAAAAAAAACCAGACTGACATACCCCGAGGGGGTGTGGTGGGGACCTGGGAACACCCTGAAGACCTGGCTGTCTCCGCTTAGGGAAGTCTCGGTAGACAGGGGAGGCGGCTGTCGAGCCTCCTGTTGGCCCAGCGGTCCTCAGCCTTCCCATTGCTCCCCTTTAATGCAGTCACCCTCATGCCCTGGTGACTCCCAACCACAAAGGCATTTCGCTGCTACTTCCTAACTGTAACTTTGCTACAGTTACGAATCACGATGGAAATACCCGTGTTTCCGGGTGATCTTAGGCAGCCCCTGTGAAAGGTCTTTCCACCCCGTCAAGGGTTTGGACCCGCAGTGGAGAGCCCCCGCATTAGAGGACTCTGTCCCATTTCCTCTTCCAGTCCGCATTCCCTCTTGCTTCAGTCTCTCCCTCCTTGCCAACATCTTTTGCAGGGACATAATCCTCTTCATTTCACTTCTCACTCATTCGGCCGCTTTCCTGATTTGCTCCATGGTCTCCAGAGCAATTTCTCTCCTTCTAAAGAGCTAGTCCCTCACAGCCCGATGTAAGCTGAGCTTTAAAACCTAATTGTTGTGCGACATTTTTTTTTTTTGCACATTGACTGTGATTGCACACCTGGCAAATGGCATTTTCGAGGGATCTGTAGACTTAATGGGTTCGGGTTTCAAATATATACATAATTAAATTTCTGATCTTAATAAAAAGACATTACAGGCTACATGCAAAGTAGAAATGAAACCCTGGAAGGGGGAGGGGAGTAGGCACTAGAGTCAGCTCACAGATGTTTGCTGGCGAGGTTTCTAACAGGTTATAGTGCTAGCCCTCAAAGGCTATGTTACAAAATTTACAAAGGGAATATCCTCATCAAAAGATGAGATATTGGGACTTAAAAAATGTTGTGGCCTGAGATTCACAGAGCAAACGGAAAAACGGTTTATGGCGTTCTGACTTCATGACTGGAGGGAGGTAACACAGTGCATTGACAGTAACAGGAGGATTGTAAGCCTCCTCCAAGCGCCTGGCAGCCTTCCACAGCTCCAGAGCCTCCAAACGCTGGGAGCAGAAGATCAGTGATAAGCTGGGCGTGCCCCGCCACAGCCTCTTCCCGGGGGAGCTTCCCACACACGGCGAGAGCAAGTGGGAACAGACCTCAGCCCCGCGGCACACCACCCAGGAACGCTTTCAAGCCCAGCGCACTGACAGCACACTGGCGGCACAGTCTTGGCATGTGAAAAATGGAAAGTTCCCGAAGCGCTGCTGCCCCTGCCAAGAAAAAGCCTGTGCAGTCAAGGGGTTATGGGCTTCTGAGCCCAGAGGGCGGCACAAGGTGGGTGGGGAGGTTATCAAGATCCAACAATTAATGCTGCCTCAGGCACCTCCTCGCCTCTGAAATGGGGCAAGCCCCTTCAGCCTTTGATGCTCTGCGAGAATCTGGAAGCCACGGCATTCACTCTGCCCAGTGATCTCTGCGGCCCAGCCACCTGCAGCGCTTGGGAGCCGCCCCAGGAAAGATTCTTCCCAGTGAGTGAGTGCCAAGGCAGCTTCCGACTGGTTTGACCTTAGGGATGCAATCCCTTGGCTCTAAGAGATGATATAGAGCCCAAAGGTGTGCCAGAGCTCTGTAAATCCGAGAATTACTTCTGGTAGTGAGAGGAGGAAGCCGATCATTAGGTTTCCTGGGCTCTGGCGTAGATCCCCGCTGCCTCGGAGCTCAAAGTCACGCTCACTGCTCCTGTGAAGGGAGCCTTGGAACACCAGAAACCAAAAGCAAATCTCTGAGTCCCGATGGCTGTTCCGGGAACGGAGAATGGCCGGATGGGTGCCTGGCTTCCCGCCTAGGTTATGAGGAATGAGAGCAGCTTCGCCTCACCTCAGTCGCCAGAACCTGAGCGGTTCTCATTTTGATATAGCTCAAAACTCGTTTCCGTTGTTTGAAAATAAGCTAGTTTTTCAGTTATTCACTGTGCCTGTCGAGTTTTTCACGTGTGACCTTCCTGTCAACCATTAGTTGGGTAACATGCATGATCTGTGTCAAGTGCTAAGAGAAGATTTAAAAATATATATATTAGACATACAATTACCAAATAATAAATGAAAGTTGAAGACAAGAATTTGGGACTAAGGTTTAAGTAATACACATGGAAAATTAGTGTGTATTTAAAGAGCTTTTCTTGTAGAGAATCCTGAGGAGTTCCTGTGTTCACCATGTCAGAGTGCTCCTGGTGGGTCTTTAAGGGGAAACAATTTGCAAGAATTCTGAGAAGAGTAATAATAACGGCCACTGTGTATCAAATGGTGAATATGCGCTAATGACACGGGGAGGTAGTAGCTTACTTATTCTTTTTCTTCTATGAAATAACGACAGTTATCTTCAGGTGCGAAACCATGCCCAGAGGAGCTGAAGGACCTGCTCCAGGGCACACCGCAGAGGGTGTTCGGACCCTGAGACCTGGATGTTGCAGTTTTGTCGCCCCCTGCAGGCAACAATGTGCACTTCCTCATCTCTTCTCGCTGCAGTTTAATGAGTAGATTTCTTTTTTTTTTTCTTTCTTTCTTTTTTTTTTTTTTAAGAGTTTCTGAGCTATTTGTTGAAAACCTCTCCGTAGGACATGTTTATGGATTATCCGTTGCCAAGGCAACCAGAACTCTGTATTCTCAGCTCTGCCTTCCAGGGCAAAGGCAGTGTGCTCTTTCCTCCGCTTGATTATCCCTTACTGATTTCTCTCGCCGCTCTCTCCTCTGTTAAGTGGTTAGACTCTTCAGGATTTTAAGTCTTGGCATCCCTACCACAGATGGCTGTACCATGTATGCTATATGTATTCAGTGAATGTGTAAATGATTGGGGAAAAAAATAATAAATGAACCAGAGAACCGGGTATAAAACAGGAAAAAAACCAAAGAGCCAAAAGGAATCAAACGCAAGAAGTAAGACTGCATTTATTGAGTACTTACCATGGGCCAAGTATGGTGATTTATTTAGTTCAGAAATTATTTAGGATGATGTACTTACCCTTAGAAGAAACTTGTAAAGTAATGCTGTAACATTTTCCCCTCATTTATAGGCACGGGGATTAAGATGGGCTGGGTAAGCAGATTGCCTGGATCACACAGAGACTAAAGCACAGCACAGCACGCAATCTGAAACTAGGTGTTCTGGCTTCCAAGGCCAGGCGTTTTCATTATCTGCCTTTCTGGCTCTTTTAAAGATCATCTGTCTTGTTAAATGCTTCCTCTAAGTTCAAAGCAGTCACCTCCTCATGAACCGTAGCATACCTTCACTCTGAAGTTCCATCCGGACAACCTCCAAATTGCTAATCCTATTAGAATCTATCTAGCCGAGTCTCTGAAGTGTGTGGTTGCTCTGGCTTGCCCCCTTGAGGGATCCTCAAAGGCTTTGCTGCCAACCTGGGGCATTACCAGGAGATGGTGAGTCCTTGAGCAGGTAGAAACCTGTGGGAGAAAGTGTGGTCACTGCCAGCGTCCTCTGGTGGGGAAAGTGGGGATTGCAGCCTCTTCCTCTTTATACTCAGAGCTTTCAGGTGAGCAGTTTAAAGCCACACGGTCCCATTATAATGCCTGGTCTCCTCACAGGACCCAAAGCAACAAGGACAACTGAATGTGTAATGATATCCCTGGAACCGTGCGTCCAAGTAAACGTGTTCTCCTGTTAGGTTGGTTATCTCAGCCGTTGGGGATAGCCATGGCAGGTTAACTAGCCCAGTGAAGAAAATATAAATTAGTGGCTGGCAGATACCTACAATAATGGTAGATGGATGGATAAATCGATGCTAATAAAGCAAGGATAATGGCAAGACCAGAGATTAAACATTTCCTTGTACAGCAAGGAAGCTATTCTTTCTATTTGCTCAAGTAGAAGCATAACATTTTCAAATTTAATTGGTTTTGGAGTTAAGCATAGAAGTAAAATGTGTTTTATTCTCCATATGCCTTGAGATGTAATTAAATAGTTTTTAAAGATATTTAAATTGCATACTTAGCCGCTTAAAATGGAATGACAACTGGGTTTAATAATAAAAACCAGAATTTTCATGCAGTAGGATGTCCAAAGGATTTATTGAAAGAGAATTGAAGATACATCACAATATCCTGTAATGTGCCCTGCATGTTTGTTCTGCCTTTTTGTTTTTTTCTGTAATGCTTGAGTGTAGCAATTATGGAGGTGGAATGATGGGCTTGGAACATTGGCTGGAGAGTCTATCTGTAATCTCATGACCGGAGAGTGTGTAAAAGGCGTTGTCCCTAATGTTTTATAAAATGGTAGGAGAAACATTTGCATTAATTTGCAAATGGACGTATGCACAAATGTAATTTGTCTCACCAATTGCGTGACAGTCCTCCACGATAACCACACTATAGCTCCATAATTTCGTATCTGAAACATTAATGGACTATGTGGGCTTTAAGTTGAGAAATATCAGGATACTGGTAATATATGCTATGCGTAGCGTATGGGACAGCACTCATCTTTAACATTAATGTTCCACTCGTGAAAACAGGAGAAGAGTCACACTAAATGAAGTACATAAAGTCCACGCTGTTTTTGCATCATTTCAGGTGCCATTTGGCTGCTGAGGGGCTTTGCTGCAAACTTATTAGCAACTGAATAGCAAAGCCGGCCTGGCGTCCATGAGCCCTTACCGCAGTCGACAAATGCAGCCTACGTACAGGTTGGGAAGCTGTTTTTGCCCCCTTCTTTTCCAGCTTCTGACTCCCACTCATCACTGAACGAAAAGACTCAGTGTGTCAGACAGAGAGAACGGGCTTGCCCCCCTCTCTGGTCACATCGCTTTTCCCACTGGATAATCGGCCGCGCACCATGCCCTTTAACAGGGAAACTCTGAGCCCCAGGAGCCAGGGCGAGGGAAGAAGGTAGGCCGGGTCCTGGGCAATCCTGGAAAGAGACGTTTAAAGCAGTGTGCGCTGCGCAATATCTTCCCTGCCTCAATGCCTACGGGGTAAGGTGATAAATCACGTCAGTGGATAGCAAAGTTAGGTCCAAAGAGGAGACAGAAATATCACAGAGGGAAGAGTGATTCGTCTTCTGGGGAGATGACCTCCATCCACTGCATTCAGGCTTTGTAATCCCGCAGCCCATGGAGGGCGGGCACTCAGAGAACAAGCGCAGCACCTTCTGGGAGTGCTGGACGCAGAGTCTGAGGATCTTTGGAGGCAACCCTGAAGTAGCAGGTAGCAGCCATCTGTGTATGTATGCGCAGGACTGGCCACACATTCCCCGCCTCCCGATACATACACACAGCCACCAGGCACTGCTCACGGGATCTAACCTTCTGGTCTACAGCAACCCTTCATGGGCTAGCTTCTGGCCCTGGATGGCTATGGAGTAAAGCTTCCTCCAATAGCTGTAGTTTCTGTACTAAACTCCCTGCTTCTCCTGGGGGAACCTGTGATAAATATATATTGCCTGTTGCTAGGGCAATAGCAAACAATAAAATCTTCCCCTCGACCCAGAAAAACCTGTCCACAGAGATAGCAGAGACAGAAGCAAAGCAGTTTAATTAGAGAAGAAACATGAAGTCGGGATGTGGCGTTGCGCGGTAGGCAGGCAGTTCACCAAGAAGTGGCAAGCCAATCAAATGCTGTCTATTACACAGGTCTCAAAATCAACCACCTGCCCTGGAGTCAGAGGACTGCACAGTCTGGATGACATCTCGTAACTGTTGCTTTATTTGGTTTAAGCAGAAGAAAGACAACCTCTACCTGGCAGGAGACGGTTCTGGAGTTTGGAGCAGTGTGCTTCAGAAGTGAGGTTCCTATAGCCTTGAAGAGACAGCAAGGGTGAGAATGGGGGCTTTCTCTCTTGGTGTCTAAGTTTCAAAGATATGGAGCCCAGGTCCTTGAGAAAGACATTCCCCAGTCATCAGACTCACAAAAGACCTATTTAGCTTCAAAGGATGCTCACACAATCCAGGTAGAGAAAAGAGTATTTATAATTACAGGTTTCTGACATGAATGGTCTAGGATAAAGGGGAGGGGAGGGAATCTCATAGATTATTTTTAACAGGGAGAGTTTATGCTGTCTTTTATTTTTTCAGTTGTCTTCCTACATCTCACTGCTAGGTCTTTAGACCTCTGGTCTGTATTTTTGTTTTTATTGTTGTTGCTTTTTAGGGGTTTGTGTGTGTGTGTGTGTGTGTGTGTGTGTGTGTGTGTGTGTGTTTTAATTCTCCAGTAGATTCTAATAGTGGTTTTTGAACATACAAACCAACTGTGAGCTTTGTGGCCTATCCTGGAGATTAATTAAAAGATGTTCTCAGAATCAGAACCTGTGGAAAGAAGAGGCAGTTGCCTTTACAGAAGCCCCTGAGGGGCTGCAGATGCTCCTTCAGGGAAGGACTTGCAGTCTAAATTACAACATCCAACTCCACCAACAGATAGAAATCTACCCAGCTGAGACAGAATAGCACTGTACATGATACACAGCCTTGAATAATTTGAAGGAATTATTTTCAAGGTTTCCAAATCTCTTTTCTCATTTAAAAAAAAAAAAAAGGTCTATTAGAATATTGCTATGGTCTTCTCCACTACTTCTTTCTCTTCCAAGTGCTCCTGGCCATCTGTCTCCTTCTGTATGAATGGGAAGACACAAAATGCAGGTCTGTGTTTGCAGGTAGTCAATGTTTTAGTTTGATCTACTGCTTTTACTAAAACTCCATACATTTCCAAATAGAAACATGTAGCTCTTCACTACACAGTCTTAAAGATGGTGCTTTCTTCCCTGGGTGTGTATAGTCCAGAAAATCCTCAAAGAAATAACTGCTGAGGGACAGTCCTGGAGCAATGGAATTCATCCAAGGATTCCAGGTGACATCTCTTTCACTGTGACATCAACCACATGGACCTGTCTATTTCAGAGCTGGGGAGTGAAACTGCTGTCCAGCAGGGAGGTTTACTATCTTGGTTTTCTTGGGGAAAAAACATAAAGTTAGATGCTTCTTGAATTTAATAACATTCTTCTTTTTGGTTGAGTGTTGCAACAAAGAAGATTTTTTTTTAACTAATCTTTGAAAAATTGTACACAAGATTTGAATAAATTAAACCCACAGTTGCCAGCCTTTGAAGAAAATATATAAATACACATTTCTAATATGTTTCTACTCGTAATATGCACATTTCTAACATGGCAGAAATTACTTTATTTACGCCTCATAAACTTCTAGTGCAATCGATGTAATTATTAATCATCATTGCCAACTCGATTGGACTTGGAATCACCATAGGAATATCTCTGGAGTATTTACAAAGATGTAATGTAATGGAAGAGGGAAGTCCCACATCGAATGTGGGCAGAACCATCTCATGGCCAGAGTCCTCGACTGGATAGAGGAGAAAGCTATCAAGTATCAGCATTCAGTTCTCTTTGCTTCCTGACTCTATATGCTAGATTGTACCCCAAACCCTGAGCCAGAAGAGATCCTTGTATCCATAAGTAGCTTTTTGTCAAGTTTTTTTTGTTTGGTTGGTTGGTTGGTTTTTGGTTTTTTTTGTTTGTTTGTTTGTTTGTTTGTTTGTTTTTGTAGCAACAGGAAAAGAAATTAATTCATTTGTTCTTTGTCAGATCTTTTAAAGGTTGCTTGTTTTGTCAGGAGAGACCAGGCACTAGGGGAGGAACCCAGGGAATTCTGTTTCCCCTGTCCCCTATGAGCATTAGGTTCTTTCTTCTCTCTCATCATAGATGGACTTTCTATTCCCTAAGTCACGTGGCAAAATACTTCCACTAACTTCCTGATTTTCCCTTGTTACATATCTACTCATTTGAAGAGAAACCTGAGTTAATCCACCAGACTATTTCCTGAGCCAGTGAGCTATGGATTAAAAAAAAAAGTTCATATTCCATACAATATATTTGAGGATTTCAGCGTTTCTAGCCACCGGACCTCACATTCGCTGCTCTTTCCTCTCATATCGTCACCAACCTAAGACCAACAGAAATGCACAGTCCTTGAGTCAACTTAGGGTGACAGGCTCGATTCACTGAAGGAGGTCACACGGCAAGGAAAGCCTGGGATCTCTTATTGACAGGACGCTGCGTGATGATGACAACATGGGGACTGAAATAGATCTTGTAGTTTCTTCAGTTTGGTGAGCCCAGGGGTCAGGGGGTGATAACTGTTAAGAATATGACTTACTGCTCACAGTGTTCAAGAGGAGGGAAGATGCCACTCCAGGATGCACAGAGTTGAGATAGCGATAGCGAGTTTGGCCTCAAGCACAAGGTGGGGGGTGGGGGTGGGGGGCAGACACACCTGGAAGCCTCTACTTTGGCTTTCCCAGGAAGCAATGGGCAAGACACAGTAAGCAGGATGTGTAGGTCAGGATTAGCCAGTTTGTCTCAGTTCAGCTGCTGGATATAGAGGCAAGCTGCAGAGAACAGAGGGCGCCTGCGCTATGGATGTCCAGGCTTTGGAGCACTTAGGATGGAGGGTTAGTATTTCTTAAAGGTTAAAGGGGCTTTAGACTGACCAGCTCAAAAAATAAAAGGGAACTCAATATGGTCTGCTATTATCCCAGCAATGGACAGCGGTTATTAACAGCCGTTATTAACCCAGCAATTTTCCCTGTCAGTAACTCCTCAGATGTCCAAATGCCACATCCAGAAACTAGAAGCACAGTGAATAGGCTGGAATCTGACCTCGTGTTGTACAATGTCAATGGTTTAAGAAAAAGCGGGCTTCCCCCAACAAGGGAGATTGTGAAGAAGCAGAATGTCTTAAACGGATGTGAAGAGGATGTCTTCAGTTGGATGTGTAATCATCTAGAAATGGAGAGATAGCATGAAGAGCCAATGGCCTTATTAGTTCGAAAAGAAACATACTTGGTCACTGGTGTGGCTTAAACAATATTCTGTGAGCTTGGGCTTGACTGACTGCTTACTGGTGTGTAGATATGACTAGCAGTTTTGGAAACCAAGGGGAACAAAGTTTGTAAGATGAAGCTATTTGATTAAATTCGCGAAGCCGAGAAGTGACAGAGCCCTTACTCCCATTGTGAACGCTTTATTTCTCTTAACACTGCAAGGCTGGGGACAACACCACAGCGCATGCCCGCCCAGGACCCGGAAACGCCAAGCTGAAAGAAACTCTCCCTTCCTTAACTCGTCTGTGTATCTTATCACAGCAACAGGAAACCTCAGGAAAAACTGTTCCAAATGGAAACTGTATGTAGCTCGACAGTTCTTAGGCACTTCCAGTACTGCCAGACTAACTGCCTATAAATTGTCAATACTCAAGCTGAAGGAGAAGGGCTAAGAAGTGTTGTGGTAAATCTCCAACCCAAATATGCCCGGCAATGAAAACACAACTCAATTAATATGAATACAAGCTGTGCACATAGACTGGGCAGGTTTACCACTACACCACCATCTTTCCCATCTATGAGACCCTTTATAATTCCCAGTGTCTCCGAGCCTTGGGCTTCTGCTTCTCCTCTCTCCCTCTCCCAAGACTCTCTTCAGCTCCACTTTCTCCTCTTCTCTCTCCTCTCTACCTCTCCCAAACCTTCTCTCCCCAAACCTTCTTTTCCTCCTCCTAGTCCTCTCTCTCTCTCCTTCTCCCCCAAAATCTTCAGCTCCACCTTCCCCTCTTTCTCTGCCCAATCCCCTGCTCTAGCCTTTATTTATAAATTAAGGTTTACTGGAAGTCACCTGAGTGCCCACTCAGTCCTTGTTCTCAGCCCCTCCCAGGAGACCTGAAGTTAGCATCAAATACAATTAGCCCCCGGGGCTATCCACAACAAAGAAGAGTTACTGTTTTCATGTCTCTCTGAAAGAAATGCAAATAATTGTTGTTGTTGTTGTTGTTGGGCTTTTGTTTATTTTAAAACTGCATGGTTAGAAAGAGTGGAAAATAGTGCTGAGAAAACGGACTTGGGCGATGTGTTTTGTTCAGCTTATGAAAGAAAACCTGAGATAAATGAACTTTAAAAGATTGAAGGGTTATCTGGGCTCAAGGCTTCAGTCCGAGTGTTGTTTGACTCCATTGCTATGGGCCTGTGGCAAGGCAGAACACCATAGCTGGGCCATGAAGAAGGAGGAAGCTGGGAAATAAAAGAGAAGAGCCAGGGGTCAAAGAGCCAGTGTTACACCCACGCATGCCTTGAATGACGTCCGTCCTCCAATCAGACTGCAGCTCTCCACACTTCCACAGCCTCTCAATGCCAAGATATGTGATGAAACACTTAACATATGCGTTGATGGGCGCTGTTCCAGATTAAAGCGTAACTGCGTACATGTACACAGTCAGAGGGCATCGCGAGCCTACACCTGCATTTAAAAGATCGACACGCAATCCCACTGCAACACTGGAATGTTGTTCTGACAATATAATTTTCTTTTGTGTCCAGGGTATAGCACACACTCTAATTAAAAATTGAAAGTATCAACACTTGAACCCAGAAAATCCCAACCGAGAAAGAGAATGTGACTCTGATACCCTCATATACCCTAAGAACTGTGCCCGTGAGGATCCCAAGGATTAAGTTCCATGAAGTGGTATAAACTGTACAAAAGGGAACAATTTTTGCTAAATATACTTGGTTTCATACACGGAGCTTATTTGTAACATATGGCACGTTTCTTGTGTCTGTATATGCTGCATTAATTAAATTAATTCATGGAAGAAACCTCTTTAGGAGATGACTAAATCTTTAACCTAGCCAGCCCAAGATATATTTCAATGTATCCTCAGATCCCCTCAGCTTATTACCAGAAAGATAAAGAAATGACTTTTGTAAAATTTTAAAGGGATACAAAGAAGGTCATAGGGACTACTGCATACACCAATGATTTCTTATGATAGACTGATTTCAGGAAACATTAATGAGGCTCATGTGAAAATTGAATGCTTCATACAAAACGGCAATAAAAAAATTTAACCCGTGTTTCTCACACTTGTGTTTTGAGTTCCCAAGTTTTATTACATTAGAAGCTGGTGTAACATGTTAAGACCAAGTGGACATTTATTCTGTGTACCAATAAATCTTAAAGAATAGCTCCAGAAGATTTTGGGTTGAATGTCAGTGTTTCTATATGAATGTTCAGTGTGGAATTTTTTCTGAAATGTATATGTAATATGAAAATAGGAAGAAATTACATCATATTTAAAGCCACACCATGTGAGATTTTGAAAAATTCAGAATATGGTACAAATATCATAGCTATTGGCACATGTATTGTATTTTCCCAACAATTCAAAAACTTCCATGAGATTCAAAACAGTTAGCATATTAGGGAAAAATTAGATACCAGAACTATGTCTGTTAACATCTGAATCTAAAAACAAACAGAGAAACAATTAGAAAGACCTCAAGTAGATAATGGCTTCCTATTAATGAAAGAAAAGACGGTCTGTTTAAAAAGTGCCTAAAACTACTGGTGAATTTAAGATTTACCATACACAGACATAGAGAGAGAGAGAGAGAGAGAGAGAGAGAGAGAGAGAGAGAGAGAGAGAGAGAGAGAGAAGAGAGAAGAGAGAGGAAAAATATTGTAAAAATCTAAAGTAACCTAACTGGATGAAAATGACAATGATTAAAACAGTTAATATATATTATCCCCAAATCAGGTTAAAATATAATTGTAACATTTTAAAAACCCAGGACTCAAAAAACAGGGCCATAAATATTTATGTAAAATATTACCTACCAACGACACTGTTTGTCATTGTGTTTTTGCCATAACCCACTGAAGATAGAAACATTATAACCTAATTTTTCAAATGAGTGCAGTTTGACATTATCTTAATAAGTTACATAAAGGGTATGGAAACAACCCACATTAGAATCACAATTGCTTTTTAAAAGCAGTTTTATAAATGTTTAACTGAGATATTTTTAAAAAGCACACATTGAAAACATTTAGAAGGCTCTATGTGATGATCTGGACATGAATATGTATATACATGGAGAGAAACAAGGTAGCCGACATGTCCATTGTTCAAAAGTTTCTTCATGTGCTTTGGTTACTTTATTCTTCCCTCTGGCAGCCACGGGTTGGTGTGTCACTTGTCACTGTGGGTTATTTTGTATTCTCTAAAGTTCTCTGTGACTGTGGTCATATAGCGTGTCTCCTGACAGCGCTGAGTCCCCACCTCTTTTACTTAGCATAGTTATTTTGAGATCCATCCAAGGTGGTGTGGTCCTCAGTGGTTTATTCCTTTTTATTGCTTTTTTTTAAAAATTCCTTTTTATTTTACATTTCTTTTGTAGACAGCCTCAATTTGTTTATGCACTCTGCATGTTAATGAACACTAGCTTGTTCTCATTTGGGACCTATCACAAATTAAAATATGAGGAACTCTCTTATGCAGACACAAATATGAACTCGTTTTCATTGTCATGGGTAAAGAAGTAAGGGTAGAATGAGTAATGGCAAAGGTTTAGCCTTCTATCCTCTTAGGATCTCACTATAAGGGCTGGCCAGCTGGGCTAGAACTTTATATATAATGAAAATATTGTTTATATATAATGTAAATATATATATATGTATATATATATATATATATATATATATATATATATATATTTAGTGATAGAACTTACTATATAGAAAATACTGTCCTCAAACTCGAGAGTTCCATCTGCCTTCGTTTCTGCCTCCTGAACACTGGGATCACAGAACATATTTAACTCTGTGTGTGTGTGTGTGTGTGTGTGTGTGTGTGTCTGTGTATGTCTGTGTGTGTTTCTGTAATGCTGATTTTCACAGAGTTCTCAGATGTAATACCAACACACAATCCACAGAACAACAGTTAAATTGTACTTATTCCAAATTAAGAACTTGTCTTAGAAAATACTATTAAGGAAGTGAGAAGATAAATAAGTGTAATGTAAGTTGTGTAATACTTAACATAAGTGAAATATTCACAGCCTATATGATCATTTTTGAGACCTAAAATCTTTATATGGGTACGAATTAAAAATATCTACATATCTGATAAAGGATTCATGTGAAGAATATGTAGAGAATTCTCAACTTACTGAAAATGACCAAAAAGACAATAGAAATAACAACTAAGTAATGAAATGATTATGATTAGCATTAGTCATTAAGAAAATGCAAACTAACACTATAAGGTGATTACTACCACACACCTGTTAATACGATCATGTTTGAAAGCATCTGTCCTGACAGGAAGATCAATGGAATAGAATTGAATACCCAGAAATGAACCCACACACCTACAGTCACTTGAAATTTGACAAAGGAACTAAAAACATCCACTGGAAAAAAAAAAAAGACAGCAGTTTTAACAAATGGTGCTGGATCAACTGGATGTCAGCATGCAGAAAAACACAAATTGACCCATTCTTATCTCCTTGTACAAGCTCAAGTCCAAGTGGATCAAGGACCTCCACATAAAACCAGATACGCTATAGAGGAGAAAGTGGGGAAGAGCCTTGAACACATTGGCACAGGGGAAAAGTTCCTGAACAGAACACTAATGGCTTATGCTCTAAGAACAAGAATCGACAAATGGGACCTCATAAAACTGCAAATCTTCTGTAAGGCAAAGGACACTGTCAATAGGACAAAATAGCAACTAACAAATTGGGAAAAGATCTTTACCAATCCTACATCCCAGAGAGGGCTAATATCCAATGTATACAAAGAACTCAAGAAGTTAGACTCTAGAGAGTCAAATAACCCTATTAAGAAATGGGGTACAGAGTAAACAGGGGATTCTCAACTGAGGAAATTCAAATGGCTCTGAAGCACCTAAAGAAATATTCAACATCCTTAGTTATCAGGGAAATGCAAATCAGAAAACCCTGAGATTCCACCACACACCAGTCAGAATGTCTAAAAAGAAAAACTCAGGGAACAGCAAATGCTGGTGAGGATGTGGAGAAAGAGGAACACTTTTCCATTGCTGGTGGGATTGCAATCTGGTAAAACCACTCTGGAAATCAGTTTGGTGGTTCTTCAGAAAATTAAACATAGTACTACCTGAGGACCCAGCTATACCACTCCTGGGCATATACCCAGAAGATGCTCCAACATGTAATAAGGATACATGCTCCAATATGTTCATAGCAACCTGATTTATAATAGCCAGAAGCTGGAAAGAACACAGATGTCCTTCAACAGAGGAATGGGTACAGAAAATGTGGTATATCTACACAATGGAGTACAATTCAGCCATTAGAAACAATTCTAATGAATTGTTTCATGAATTCAATTTCATGAATTCATGAAATTCTTAGGCAAATGGATGGAACTAGAAAGTGTCAACCTGAGTGAGGTTACCCAATCACAAAAGAACACACATGGTATACACTTAGTGATAAATGGATATTAGCCCAAAAGCTCAAAATAAACAAGTTACAATTCACAGGCCACAGGAAGCTCAAGAAGAAGGAAAACCAAAGTGGGGGTGCTTTGGTTTTACTGAGAAAGGGAATAAAATACTCACAGGAGCAATTATGGAGACAAAGTGTGGAGCAGAGACTGAAGGAAAGGCCATCCAGAGACTGTCCTACCTGGGGATTCATCCTATAAACAGTTGCCAAAACCCGACAGTATTTTTTTTTCTTTTCTATATTCTTTGTTTGCATTCCAAAGGCTTTCCCAGTTCCCAGTTCCCCCCCCCTCACCATATGTCCCATAAGTCCTCTCCCCCCCACCTCCGCCCATTTCCCAATCACCCCCCCTCCACACACACACACACACACACACACACACACACACACACCATTTCTCTGTTCTGGTACTCTCCTACAAAACTGGATTTAGTCTTTTCCGGACCAGGGTCCTCTCCTTCCTTTTTCTTGGGAATCTTTTGCTTAGTTAATTGTGCCTTGAGTATTCAGAGCTTCTGGGCTCATTAATATCCACTTATCAGTGATTGCAATTCATGTGTATTCTTTTGTGATTGGGTTAGCTCACTTAGGATGATATTTTCCAGATCCAACCATTTGCCTACAAATTGCATGAATTCATCATTTTTAATAGCTGAGTAGTATTCCATTGTATAAATATACCACATTTTCTGTATCCATTCCTCTGTTGAGGGACATCTGGGTTCTTTCCAGCTTCTGGCTGTTATAAATAAGGCTGCTATGAACATAGTGGAGCATGTGTCTTTATTGCATGCAGAGGAATCCTCTGGGTATATGCCCAGGAGTGGTATGACAGGGTCCTCTGGAAGTGTCATACCCAATTTTCTGAGGAACCGCCAGACTGATTTCCAGAGCGGTTGTACCATCTTGCAATCTCACCAACAATGGAGGAGTGTTCCTCTTTCTCCACATCCTCGCCAGCACCTGTTGTCTCTTGAAAAACATGACACTATTATGGATGACAAGAAGTGCTTGCTGAAAGGAGCCTGTTATGGTTGTCTCCAGAGGGGCTCTGCCAGAGCCTTACAGATACAGAGGCAGATGCTAACAGCTAACCATTGGACTGAGCATGGGGTTCACAATGGAGGAGTTAGAGGTTGGATTGGAGGAGCTGAAGGTATTTGCAGCCCCATGGGAAAAAGGACGATGTCTGTTGGCTACCCAGACACCCCAGGGCTCTCAGAGAGTAAGACATCAATCAAGGGGTACACATGGTTCTAGCCAAAAGTGTGGCAGAGGAATGCCTTGTCAGGCATCAGTGGGAGGAGGAGTCTTGGTCCTATGAAGGCTCAATAGATGCCCCAACAAAGGGAAATGGGGTGTGGGGCAGGTGGGAGTGAGTTGGGTGGAGGGGCATATTCTTGGGGGCAGGGGGTGGGAGGCTGGGTTGGGGGTTTTCTGGGAGGGGGAAAACAGGGAATGGGTATAACATTTGAAATGTAAATGAAGAATATATTCAATAAAAAAAGAAAGAAAGAAAAAGAAAGCATCTGTCCTCACAAGGCATGTGACATTGGGCCTGAGTGAACTTGATGGGGAGGTGACACACTGACCTTGGTCAGCTCCCCTTTAGGCAGTCATGCTGGTAAGACTCTATAAATACAGTTCCCGACGTTCCGGTTTCCAGTACCTTTAGGTTGGAGAGCCTTTCGTGCTATTCCGTCATCCAATTCTTCTTAACCTATCTTCCCTAAACACCCACCACCCTTCCCATCTCTGAGATAGCAATATTTCCTGGGTTACCTCTCAGTACTCACTGTCTTGGACTTTTCTCCAGGCAGCAATCTGGACCAATTTGGGGCCCTTCTGGTTTCTGTGTCCTAAGAGACTCCTGTGTCTTTGGTGCCTATTATCTCCAGTGCAACAGCATTACATACATTTGAACCATTTCAGATGAAGAGGTTAGCCCGTGCCCTACAGCTCTCTTTTAAGCATAAGCATAAGTCCTGCAAACACTTAGACTTGTGCAAACAGCATTTCTTTTGTGGTGACTGAGCAACCTGAAGTTAGAATACGTCACTCCAGTCCTTTAAATTGTGCCTACAAAAACCAAAGCACTCAACAGCCTATACTAATGATGGATGGTTCCCTTCAAGTTAACTGACATAAAATGGTTATTTAAAAACAATTCTACAGAAAACAGGTGGCCTGTGCTCCAACAGGTGGCCCTTTACCCAAGCGGATACTGGCAGCACTAACTGAATTTCTTTCTTTTCTTTTTTAAAAAACAAACAAACAACAACAACAACAAAACATGGCCATGAAATTGGAGGAAGGGATCATGGGAGAATGTCTGGAAGGAGTTAGTGGGAAGAGGGAGCAGTTATGATGAAAATACAGTGTGTACATGTATGAAATTCTCAGGGAAATGCAAATCAAAACAACCCTGAGATTCCACCTCACACCAGTCAGAATGGCTAAGATTAAAAACTCAAGAGACAACAAGTGCTGGCGAGGATGTGGAGAAAGAGGAACACTCCTCCACTGTTGGTGGGATTGCAAAATGGTAAAACCGCTCTGGAAATCAGTTTGGTGGTTCCTCAGAAAATTGGGCATGTCACTGCCAGAGGACCCTGGCATACCTCTCCTTGGCATATACCCAGAGGATTCCCCTGCATGCAATAAGGACACATGCTCCACTATGTTTATAGCAGCCTTGTTTATAATAGCCAGAAACTGGAAGGAGCCCAAATATCCCTCAAAGGAGGAATGGATACAGAAAATGTGGTATATTTATACAATGGAATACCACTCAGCAATTAAAAATAATGAATTCATGCAATTTGTAGGTAAATGGTTAGACCTGGAAAATATCATCCTGAGTGAATTAACCCAATCACAAAAGAATGCACATGAAATGCAATCACTGATAAGTGGATATTAATGAGCCCAGAAGCCCTAAATACTCAAGACACAAATAGCAAGTCAAATGATTCCCAAGAAGAAGAAAGGAGAAGACCCTGGGCCGGTAAAGATTGCATCCAGTTTAGTAAAGAAACCTTGGGGGGAGGGGGAATGATTGGGGAACAGTTGGGGGGGGGAGAGGAACTATGGGAACTATGGTGGGTGGGAACTGGGAAAGGAGAAAGCCTTTGGAATGTAAACATAGAATATAGAAAATAAAAAGAAATAAAAAAAATAAAAAAAAAGAATATAAAATATGTAAAATGGGGGATTGTTCCTACCCTTTCACAGAGCTGTTCACCTTACATTGCATGGCTGAGCTCCGTTTGGCATGACTTCACAGAAAGAAATGCACCGAAAACTTCCAGCGGTATACTGGTGGCTTTTGGCTGCTTCTGCAGACTCACGCTGTTTGGCAGAGTAATGTCAGCTGATAGAGACTCATGTGAAATTTTGCTAAGAGACGTGGTGAGGCAGGACACGTGGAGGACACATTATGTTTGGAGGGACAGAGATGGAGGCTTGCATAGCTGGCTTTGCAAAACATTGTCGGTCTTATGTCTTCGATGATCTTCCCTTCATTGAGAGGCACAGGCAGAGGACTGCCGACATCCTGGCCTCTCCCACCGACTCATACCGATTAGGCAGAGGCCTGGCTGTTTCTGCCTTCTTGTGCCCCCACGGCTGATTCACGTTTGCTACCCGACACGACTGATCTGAACTGATGGTCTGTTCGTGGAGTGCATGAGAGTGGATTGAGCTGCTGAGGCTGATTCCTGTGAACTGATGAATGTCCAACAAGGCAGATGGGATTTACCCCAAAGGTCAATTTCTAAAGAACCCATATTAAAATTATTGCTGATTAAAAATTTAAGTCTACAATAGGGCATAGCGGAAAGAGCCTTTGCTTCTTGCCTTCTTCCATCCTTCCTGTTGCTATAACATCCCATCTCTGAGATTATAACCAACTTCCTCGGGAGCCCAAAGTAGATTAATGAGCAACAGCTCTCCAAGAGTTCCCCATGGCCTCTGTGCCGCACTGGGACTGGAGAGTCATCCAGCCCTGCGGACAAATACTGGATTCTCTGCCTCTCCGGGTGAGATGCCACTTTTGGACTACATGAATCATACCCTGTAAGCCAGTCTAATAAATCCCCTTTGGATAGATACATGTATTATTTCATATATTTGTTCTGGCTTTTCTGTTCCATTAGATAACTGTCTAATGTACCTTGTAATTAGTAAAATGAACTGTTATTTGCAAAGAAGACAGATAAAAAAAATACAGCAAGAAAATTCCCTCATCTGATATCAGAAAAGGTCCAGAGACTGTCTGCTGACAGGAGTGAGAGAAACCGTAAGTGCAGACACTGGGCCAAATGCATCTCTATCAACCATGGCGTTCTTCAGGTTAGAAACAAGCATAAATTAGGTTTGCCTTTAAAAAGAAGATCCAAGAACCCCTTTATTAGTCACCATGACAAAAGCAGCTGATAGTGACCATGTTTTCTTTTAAGTTCCAGGTTCCCTCTTCACACCGGTCACCCGGCCAGGTGACAGGTGAGGAAGCAGGATGAGAGGAAGTGTCCTCCATTTCTCAGGTTTCCACTGGGGTACACAGAACAGACCTCTCTCTAGTTACCATCTCCATGAACTGATTTTCACCTTCAAACTGTGTATGACACAAAATCCAAGGTTTTCCTTCTGTCATCAAAAATGAAACTGAGATAGCCCCGTGTTTTTCCTGCATAGACAAAACTATATTTAGCACCTGTGAACTTCCTTGTCTTTTTCTTTCTACAAATATGGCAATGAACACTTTTGTCTTCAGTGTTTTACTTCAAGATATTCCTGGAATGGTAGATTAAAGAATAAGTATCTGGTACAGTTTTTACTTTGAAAAAGAGTAAAGAAATTAAAGATATATTTACACTTGAGTGACTAAAAGTTAGACACTGGTAGGCAGACTGATAGGAAGGAGGGCCATGGCTAGATTATAAAAAGATGGTGAAATTCCAAGATGGCTTCCTCCTAACATTCCTGATCTAAGACAAAGCCTCACAGCTTATAACAAAGGCCTGTAAATTCAAGGACATCTTTATATAGCAGTTATAGGCCATCCTGTCTTTCTGATCAACCCTAAACTTAGGGAGGTAAAATATTCAGGGACTTTAAGAAACTCCAGCCCACAAGAATAATCTAGATTTTTCAGCTTCTTAAGACACCTACCATCACCACCACCAGCAGCAGCAGTTTTGTGTAGGTGTGTGTGTGTGTGGGGGGGTTGTATTTTTCTTTGTGTTTTCTATATGTATGTGTTTCTCACCCCCAAGTAGTTCTGTCTTCAACTACTCTCTGATTCTGTCTGTTCCTGTCTACTGTATTTTCAAGAACTTGATCAAGACCACTAGATGGTAACAGTAATATAAAGTCACCTACCCAGCAAACCCTTACCTTGCTTACATAGGATAAGGTCTCATGGTCTAATGTGAGCCAAAGGCTAGTGCTGGGAAGCTTCTGGCTGCGTGCTACATCTGCCATGTGCTTATGTCCTTCCTTCTGTGCTTATTTCTTGCAGGCAGGTGAAATGGTATGGGACTAGTTATGATGTGCTGGTTAAGTCACAAAGCCAGGCTCCTAAGTAAAGAATGCTATAGGAAAAGGAGATACGGTGAGTCTTGGATGTTGTCACTGGGACCTAAAGCTGTAAGACCAAGCGCACGATAAATTCCTCCTGCTCAGAACAAGGGCCACCTGCCCACATTCTGTCTCATGGAAACAAAGTGAAAGGTCTAAGCGGGGAGGAAGTGGAAAGCAGAGTCAGTCCTGTGGTCAGATCCACAGGCCGCATGGCTTAGGAGAACATGTCAGCATCTCTGGGCACCCCCTGTCTCTTCCCTAATCAGCTCACTGTGGTCTCTCCGCATTCCTAACCGTGCTTTAGGCTAGGTTCTATTTGGGAAAATGGCAAAAGCTTGGAGATTCAACCTGTTTCCTCATGCCTTGACTATAATTTTCTTTAGAAAAATAATATTCCTGCTTATAGGTGAAAAACATCCTAAAACTGAAAGAATGCTTTAAGTAGAGAACATAAAAAATAAATACCTCATTCTTAACAGTTTAGAAAAAAAATGGAGGTCAATAAAAACTATGTCAAAGAAATGAAGTTTCTAATCCATAAAAGGAGCATGAAAGGGACAGCACACAGGATACTGCATAAACCAAACTAACCAAGGGGACTTGAACATGAACTCTTAGACTGCTGAGATAAGGTTGATTATAGCATAATGCCCAGAACACAGTAATTAATATTTACTGAGTAAATTCATATAAAAGACTTTTTAAATTGTAATAAGATACTGTACATTGGTAGGGAAAGAACAACCTGAGCTAAGGCTATAAATGTGAAAGGTCAAAGAAAGGGAAAACCGAGGATGGAAACAAGGAAAAATGAAAGCGAGGAGAGGAGACTCAATGCAGAGGTGAGGAGAACGAGGCCATAAGGAGGAAAACCGTATCTGCTGTGGAGTTAGGAGGGAAACACAGTGAAAGTATCATTCCGTAGGAGAGTCAAATCTAAAATAAAGTTAAGGTACAACTGTAGTAGTCAGAGTTCTCTAGAAAAGCAGAGCTTATAGAACTTATATAATTTATTATGCCTTAACAGGCTGTGGCCCAACAATCCAACAATGGCTGGCTGTGAACAGAGAGTCCAGGAATACAGAGGTTGCTCAGTCCACAAGGCTGGATTTCCTTGTTGGTCTTCACTATATGCTGGAATTCCAAAGAAGTAGGCATGTATCTTCCCACCACAAGATCTGAATCTTCTTACTTCAAATTAAGCAAAATATCCCTTAATAGTGTGCCCTCCATTTTTGAATTTTGGTTAATTTCAGATGTAGTCAAGTTGGTAGTCATCACAGCTATCTACACAGCAGAAGACATCTATAACCAAGCTGAACTAAAAACAAAAACTAGGGAAAGGGGGCATGTAAAAGAATCTTGGCAGAGCCCGACAGTGGAGGTGGTTTCCTGTGGCATGTCTGCTTTAGATCCTCGTTCTATTCAACACTTCTACTCTGTGGTCTTGGTAAGTTGACTTAACCTTCCTGGAAGTTATCTCCTACTATACTGTGGAAGAGAAACAGTAATCCATGCTTCCCAGAGCTGTGGTAAGGATTGGAAGAAAGTTTAAATCAAAAATCCTTTGCATTGGTCTGGACACAGAAAAGAAAAAAATCACAGAGAAAAGTGATTATTAATATATACACCAGCCGGGCGGTGGTGGCGCACGCCTTTAATCCCAGCACTCTGGGGCAGAGGCCAGCCTGGTCTACAGAGTGAGTTCCAGGACAGCCAGGGCTACACAGAGAAAACCTGTCTTGAAAAAACCAAATTAAAAAAAAAATATATATATATATATATACACACACACACACACACACACACACACACACACACACACCAACTACACATTTAAGCCTACAGCTGCCCTAAATAGCAAAAAGTCACATTGGAAATGAACTTTTGATAATTCATCCAAACATGTCTTGTATCAGAAATCGACACTCATCCTTTAATGCCTACAAGCACCATTCAGCAGTCAGTACATGTTAAACTGACTTCTTATGACAATTTAAACTTTTGTGTCTTTGGGTCAAGTCAAATGTTAAATGTTGGAAATATCCGTATGAACTAATAAGGAATGGTAATTACCAGTTAACAGGCCTGCCTTCTGTGGAGAATCTATGATTGGTGAGCTCTGGATTGGTACTGCGGTCCCCGGGTAATTGCAAAGATGCAGTGTTCTAAACCATAGGATCTCCAACTGTGGTTCACAACCCCACACACTGTTGTAGCAATGAACCAGAGAGGGTTGTAACAAATCTGGCAACAGTAGGCTTCTGAATGCTCGATGGGCAATCAGTAATTCAAAATCAAGTACACTGCAGTGACTCTGTGGCAGGGCAGGCAGCACTTGCCCATGCTGTATTGACATAGTATATAATATATTATAGTATATTACCTATATAATACTTTCATTTTTAGACTTATTTTTAAAATCATTAAATCAACTCTGGTGTGGGATGATGGCAGTATTTCCACTGAATTCTGAAATGGCCCTAAATGGAAAATCAGAACTCAGACATACCCCACTGTGATATCCAGAAATAAAAGCCAGAAGGTACTGCCAGTCACGCCCACCAGCAAGGGTGGGTTGAACACAAAGAGGCAGTAGGTGGCCCCGAGAGGATGTAAGTCCTTCACTGTCATCCCCTCCTTCCTTCTTCCTGCCCTCTCTCCATCCTTGCCCCCCTCCCTTCTCATCCCTCCACTTAATTGATCACAACTGGCTTCATGCTGGCACGATGAGAAAACTGTCCTGTGAGTGAGGAGTCTGTAGCTCGGGTAACTGTCACTAGCTCCTCTTCTGCTGGGGGCTGCAGTCCAGACGCATCTGCTCTGCCTCCGAGCCACCCACTGGCTCCTCCTTCTAAAGCTAAGGAGGAGTCCGCTCCTTCCAACCGGAAACACTGCTGGAATTTCTGGTTACAGGAGGACAAACCGTCCAAGGCGTGTGTGTGAGGCCTAAGCCTCATGCTCTGAGCACACGGCACTGGGTAGCCCTCGCCTACCCAATGGGAAGTTCCAGGTGCCATCTGGGCTCACGTGTGGCAAGTCTGTTCCAGAGTGAAACTGATGGCAGGGAAATCAGAAATGAAACACAAAAACCAGTCTTTCCTAGAGATGAAGTCGATCCTGAAACACTGCAGATGTAGCCGGGTGGTGGGTCGGTCAGTACCCATCTGTGAGCCGGGGCTATGAGACAGCTTGTTACTTGCAACCCCATACATCCTAAGAATAGAATTGAAATGAAAAAGAAAAGGTGCACATACCTTCAAATTACGCCTGCACAGACGGGGAGGGCACTACAAACCACAGACTTACCTGCTCCATGCGCCTGCCATATTTGATAGCTGTTACCATACTAATAACTGCTATTTGGCTTCAGATTGTATCAATACAAATATTGTAAGCCACACATCAATATATGATGTAATTACAGGGGGAGGCCTCTATAAGGTGTTTATGAAAGGGAATTAGTATGGGGCTGACGCCAGATCAACAAGGAGAATAACAGCGAGTAAGCCAGCACAACGTGTATAACAACACAACGTGTAAAACAACACAACGTGTATAACAACACAATGCTTTTATTGATGGCAGAAGAAAAGTTTTCCACTTGTAAAGACATTTGCTCTATTGAGCACAATACTTCCCCCTTGCTTTGTGTAGGTTGAATTGTTTCCCTAAAGTCTGCCTTTTTATTTTCTTTCTCGAAAAATCATATCCAGCAATGTTGAGTCTCACTCTGGAGAAGTGGAAAATCTATCAATGGGCTTCCAGGATGTTCCAGTCAGTGGTTCTTCCTTCACAAAAACCCTGTTTCAAAAGGAAGGAAATAAAGTTGAACCTAAGATTATCTCTTCTATACTTCATAAAGGCAGAATTCTGCTGAAACTTTTTTAAAGTCAATGTCAAATGTTTTTATATCCGTAATCTCAATTAGAATGAATTTTTTAAAAAAAAGCAATCTCATTCATAAACTTAAATCTCTACAAAAAGCAACACTGGCACACCAAAGTCTTGGCTGGGCTGTTGTGGCACATACCTTTAGTTCCAACACTTGGGAGGCAGGCAGATTTTTGTAATTCAAAGCCAGCCTGGTCTACCGAGTAAGTTCCAATACAGCCATGACTACTCAAAGAAACCCTGTTTTGAAAAACCAAAACCAAAACCCCAAATTTAAAAACATACAGAATTCTTTTTCTTTTGGAAGTATATCTCTGGTGCTGCTAGATCCTTTCTCATTAGGGACTGACTGCAGGAACATACGAACTAAACGAGTAGCTCCTTCGCAAAGGAAGACTTAAATGAGAAGCAGCCCGCCAGCGGGGCTCTGCACCATGTCCTACCTCCAACACTTCCTCAGGAGACCTCGACATGAGCTCGTCCACCGAGGTCATTATCATTTGCTTTGGTCTGTCATTTGTCCCTTCCCTCGACCTGTTCCCTGCCTTGTTAGATAGCTATATTTTTTAAGTTCATTTTAACTTCTTTGAATGAGTGTATATGTATGTGCGTGCACACATGCACACACTCCCAATTTTGATGATGGGAACTGAACTCAATCCCTTGTAAGAGCAAGCAGCAAGTGCTCTTAACTGCCGAGCCATCTCTCTAGCACGAAACCCAGTGAAGATAAGAGCTGAGGTAAGTAACGGCAGACTGCTGGGTTAGCATCATGAGTGAACAGTGCGTGGGCAGGAATAGGTGACCTACCGCTGGAAACATTTAGCTCCTAAGTCTTTCAAAGTAAGCAGACTCCTGACCAGAAAACAGATTCCTCCAGATCCTCATTTTCTTTAATTACGTAATCATGTATGTGCATGATGGCTGGGGGAGGCATGCAGCATGTGTGTAGCACAGCACGCATGTGGATTTCAGGAGACAACTTTGTGCAGTATGTTTTTCTTTTCTCTATGTTTGTTGATGTTCCAGAAACAGACTCAAGTGGTCGGGTTTGTGTGAAAAACGCTTTACCCACTGAACCATGCCAGCTTGGGATACTGATATTCTTACATAATGCGATGCCCGTGCCATCACAGGCTAAGAGCTCTGTTCATAATCATTATTTTCCGATTTCATGGAAAAAAAATTCTGCAAAGACAATGCTGCACAAAGTTGCCCCAAAATAATCTACGTTTTAAAACATACTTTTTTACTAGCTAAAAATGGTGTTAAAAACTGGACCTTCACGAAGAAACATAGTCACAGAATCTATAGAGAACTATTCATTTCAAGGTTTTTGGTTAATAAACTCTGAAGATTATTCTTCCATTACATAAGAAACTAGGCCCAAAGTTCAGAATGGGTCACAGTACATACTGCTAGTCTTCCTACACTACGGGGCTCCAGCTCATCCGCCTCACACTTTCTCTCCATAGCCCAACATGCAACTTGAACTTAAGCAGTGGCTGGACCAGGTTCTGTCGTCCTGCTGACAACCAACAGCAATGTTTCTTAAACTCAGCAGCGATCGTATTCATACTCAGAAGTTCACGACCATACCGAGCACATGGCATTGAGACTCCAGTGTGTAACACACGCATCAGTAAGTATCCCCACCACTGCACAGGCTTTGGGCTCACAGCCTACTGGAGCCACTTGCTGGGGACGACTGTGTGCCCCTCCACTCGTCTTCCCCGGCATTCTCAGACTCTACTGCACAATGAGCTCACTGACAGGCCCCATGGATTTAGATAGCTCCTAGGACTCAAGCCATAGTATAGACTCCTCTTATTGTCCAAAACTGTCTAAAGAACTGTGTATAAATTCGACTTTCTATATATACTCCCGTTTCTAAACTACATAGAACAATTACAGTGTCCAGCATCCTCTCCAACCTCAGGTCCGATTTGTCAGCACTTTTCCTCACACCTGGAGCTATCTTTTCACTCCCCTGGGCCCTGCCTGCCTTGGAGCTGTGTGTCTCATGAGTCTCAGGTGACGCCCTCGCAATGAGACCCAGGTGACTCAGGTGTGTCTCCATCCTGGAGAAGCAGGAAATAGGGTTGTAAAGAGAGTTTAAAAAACTATTAATGAGCCCAGAAGCCCTAAATACTCAAGGCACAATTAGCAAGTCAAATGATTCCCAAGAAGAAGAAAGGAGAGGACCCTGGGCCTATAAAGATTCGATCCAGTTTTGTAGACCCAGAACAGAGAAATCGGGGTTGGGGGGGTGGGTAGTGAATGGGGGAGAGGAATTATGGGACGTATGGTGGCGGGGAACTGGGAAAGGGGAAAGCCTTTGGAATGTAAACATAGAATATAGAAGAAAAAAAAAACTGTTCCTGGAAAATAACCTGCAAATGCATAACTAAAATTCTATGTCAGTTATACTTCAGGAACATACTCAAAATATAAATGAATGGATTTTAAAACTAAATTTTTAGAAGTGATAGCAGAAATGCCTAGAGTATTCTCACCATCCTAAGCATACATAACTTCATATTTATATTTATGGAACACCAAATAGCTACTACCAATACACATCTTCTGGTTGGAGTTGAACAGAAAGTTAAGGGAAGTGAAAAGAAAAAAATAAGTCTTCAATTTTATAGCAAGAACAGGAAGAATACATATCTTATTGCTGAACTTCCCTTTCAACATCATTTCTCTGAAATATTTTATTATATTACATAGGCTTTAGTAATGTATTTTTGAGTTATAATGCAAAATTTCTCCTAGCCAACACTACATGTCTTGCTCACTTTACTCTTACATAAATTTTATGACAAAACTTCCTTCCCTGAGAAGCATCCAAGCCAAGGGAGCATCTGGCCTGTGAGAGAGGCTGACGTATTAATGTCATTGTGTAGCTGTGTACAGCATACAGGGCCTACCACGTGCGCAGTGTGCACGCTCTATCAGGGCTGGACCCGCATTCAGGATGAAAGTCTTAACTTGGGGCCTGGAAAGTGCGGCCACGGCACTTAAGCTGCCTGGGAAATGTGTGCGTTGTAGGATTTGATGTGGTAAAGCCACAGGTACCTCGGGGCTATGGTGTATCATGTATTTTTAAGCAGTGTACTCCTTCTCAAAGAAGAATTTCCATGGAACCTAAACATACAAAATACATGAAAGCACCTCCTGGAAGGCTGGGGGGCTGCCCCTCCCGCTGGGGGCATGTTAACCTTCCCTGCCCTCCACTTCCACCCTCTCCACCAACCCATCCCCACCAGCCCCAATGGCAGCTCCAGAAACCTGGCACCCTGCTGAGAACCTTTAGCTTCATTAAAATTGTTTTAAGTATTTTAAAAATCCCCGGAAAGAAGGAAAAGGATCTCTATTTTCATTCACTTTAAAGTGTCATTTAATTGTAAACACGGGAAGTTATTTTAAGAGTATATATTCAATCTTCTACAGTGTATGAGCGCCTTAAGTCCCTGTATTTACTTTGATTCTGCTTTAAAAAAGAAAATCCTGAGACCTGGCTCCTGTGTGCTACAGAAAACTGCCCAGAGTTATGCGGCAACTCCTCTTTGATCTGTGCGTGGGTCAGGACTGCTTGCTTGATAGCCTTGCACTGGGCGGGAAGAAGAGGCGGTGATGAAAGGGAAACGCTGCACTGGCTGCTCTGGCCGGTCAGAAGTCAATTACCATTAGGCTGTGGCTTAAGGCAGCCTGAGATAGGACGTTAAATGTTAGAAAAGTTCTGTGTTTATATTAGAATATTATAAATAGGTTCAAACATAAGTTTTGGTAAACTGAAGGAACCAGCTGAATCAGTCAGTCCCAGGAAATGTGAATAATTTAAATGTTAAATGGCATTTCAATACATTTAAAACATTATTTAACTTACATCAACATAAACTTGAGATCATTTCCTTCCCCCACTCCCACTTTTTTCCTTCCACTCACACCACACCCCACTCTTTGCACCTGAAGGACTCACAGCCACTGCTGCTCACTGATCAGGAGAAAAACAGATCCTGTCTAAAAACCTCGCAGAACGAATTATAAAATGAGGAACTGAGAAGGGTTCCTAGAAATTACCATTCTTGCTACTGAACACACTGGAAAGAAAATATAGTTAAGTCCAGAATAGTCTGTAGGACAATAAAAACCCAATGGGAAATTTGTTTTAAATTCTCCAAAAGTTCTAGCATAAGGGTCTGAAAACAGTAACAAGGCAGGCTGGTTAACAGTGTGAAAGTATTTCCTTCCAAAAACATATTAAGAAAAAAGGCCGTTGTCAAGTGTGTGCTGTTGAGACTTTCCTAATCTCCTGACTTCCTGCTCGCTCGCTCTCTCCCTAGTGACGATGATTTTTCAGACAGCTGAAACGGGTACGAATGCTTCTAGATAAGCAAACAGCCTCCAAGTCAAATCTGAGTCCGAGTCATGCTGTCTGAGTCTTGATGGTACACTGTGGACTACCCCCTCTTCTTAGATACACTCAGCGGGATGAATCAACGCAAGAGCACTCAGAACTGAGGCTTATTCTCTCCATTTGTGGATTCGAGTCCTGTATTCTCAGATGTGAGTATTCAAACGGATTAACTGAAAAACCCAGGAAAGAGAGAAGGGATGGGGGGGGGGAGGGAGAGAGAGGGAGGCAGGGAGGGAGAGAGAGAGAGGGAAAGGAGGAAGACAGGGAAGGAGGGAGAGAGGGGGAGAGAGGGAGGGAGGGAGGGGGGAGAGAGGGAGAGGGAGGGAGGGAGGGAGGGGAGAGAGAGGGAGAAAGGGAGAAGTACACAGAAGTTGGAGTCAGGAGAGGAAGGGGTAGAAATAGTATATAAATACAGTAGTCATTTATGAAATTCTCAAAAAACAATAAAAATAAATGTAATAAGACCATAAATGATAGAGAGAAATAGAGATGGGGGGAGGAAGAGAAAGAGAAGAGAGAGAAGAGAGGAGAGGGAGAGAGGAGAGAAAGAGAAAGAGAGAGGGAGAGGAAGAAGGAGAGGGAGAAGGAGAGAGAAAGAGAGGGGGGGCAGCATAGTGGTCTGGGCACGACTGTCCCTAGTGGGCTCACGTGTTTAGAAAGGACTGGGAGGCGGTAGCTCTGTTGGGATGAGTACGGCCTTGTCGTTTGGGATGGGCTTTGAGGTCCAGGTCCAGTTTCTTTCTCGGACTGTATCTTATGGATCGGATATGAGCTGTCAGCTCTTGCTGCATCGTCATGACTGCACACGGTCACTCTCCCTGCCATAATGGTCAGTCACAGACTAAGCCTCTGAAACTATAAGCAAGGTCCCCTTTAGATGTTTCTTTTAAACAATGTCTTGGTCATGGTGTCTCTTTACAACAGAACAGTAACTAGTAGAGCAGGAGTGGAGCGATGGATTTCTAGGATTTGTGGGCCAGAGCTAGTGGAAAAGTGGCGTAACATACTGTCAACTCGAAACTGCATCGCATAATCAGCTTTTTCCATATGTATCATTATGAAACATCAGTAGCTGAACTTGAACACAAACTACATGTTTCTTCATATGAAGACTACCTGGCAATATGAATTTTACCTTTCACATTAGTTCCGAGCCCGAGGAGGTTGGTAAAATTGCTGTGTTGGCCGAGTGGACCTTCGTGGCTGTCCATCACCCCCTCTGCGGAACTCAATGGTGTGATCGTAGGTGCCTTCTTCTTCCTATTTGCAAGAATAATGATTTAGTATGTTTGAAGAAGCTCCAACTTTCCTAAGTTAAAAATGGTTTGTAATCTTCATGTTAATATACCTTCTCAAGCTGTCAACAGAGAGAGGCAAGGGTAAGGGGTAAAGGCAGAGATCTTAAAGGAAACGATTTCCAAATAACAGTATGACTATCACATCAAGTGATGGAATGGATGTAAGGGAAACAGAGAAGATCAAATGTAATGCTCTTGAGTATTTCTTCTGAATACATGGCGGGTGTTTACCACAGAAGGGAGTCTTCCTAACATACCAAAGGGCCAGAGACATTCTCCAACTCTCTATGCTCATTTGATGGCATCTTCACTATTAAAAATCCTACATCTATGGACTGAGAAAATAATAAGTTGGAATGGAGGTGGGGTTATGCAATTTAAATATACAAAAAAGCTTCATGCAAGAGAAAGCATAGGAAAGCATTTATTCCCTTCCTTCCTGTGAGGGTGGGTCTACTAGCTCCAGGAAGAACACAGGGAAATTAGGAGACTGATTAGAGAGCGAGCAGAGGAGCTATAGTTCATTATGACATTGGAAAAGGACTTAAAGGCAACAAAATATCGTCAAAAAGCACACTGGTTTCTTACTGAGTGCTGCCGCCCTGGTTTTTTGTTTCTCTGTGTGTGTGCTTTCTAAAAATTAATTCGGCTATGAATTAGGTACTCAGAATGAGGAAAAAAACAGTCTCTCAGTTTTATTTATGCAAGAAATAGCATCTATTTTTACTGAGTAGAATTTAAATTCCAACTAAATTATCAGAGTACAATAATTTGCATGATTTTGGAAATTTATTCTTTCTCCCCTCTCCTCATGTTATGAAATCTTTTTTTCTCACAGCTTTCCTTTGACGCTAATAATAAAATAGGAAATTATAAGAAAGTCTGAGTTACATTTCTTGAAGTTTTATGTATTCTACCACTGTACTGTAACCTGCCAGAAGCAGGGAGATGAGAGACATTCTGACTGAAGAAATCCTACTACAGTGACAGTTAGTGACACATAGACAAATGTGTGAACACTCTCCTCATCATTAAGCATTCTCCACAGTCTCAAAAGAAAGCACCATATTTTATTAGTTTTAGGAAGGACACTGAAGTCCAAGAACTGTAAAAGACACCTAAAACAGATTTAGTTTGAATTCAAACATTGCTGTTTAAATGAGTCTCCATCTGTATGTAGAAGAAATGAGCTATAAGCCAAAACATTAATGATCATTTCCAAGGACCTGTCATGCCACAAAGAATAGTGAAATCTAACCATTCATCTGATGTTAATTCAATAGTCACCTTTTAGAGAAAAATGTCAGATACCCTCTCCTTTCCCCAAACCCCTTTCAAAGGACAACCTCAAACAGTTTGGATCTGGAGCTCAGCACAGCAATTAAAATGCAGGAAGAAAAGTTAGAAAGTTCTTGGGAAAGGAGAGAGCTATCGTTTTATTATTCTGGTCACTGTTCTGAATGATGATTATCAAATATTACTGCAAATTTGAAAAGGAGATATACTTAATTTTATGACAAATGACAACACTTAAAGCTATGCATATTAACTGAAAAGGATGAAGATATATCTGGCACTCTAGGAGAGGAAGTAATTATTGCAGGACTCAGAAGAGAATGCTAATTTTCCCTACACTCAGCGGCAGCACTGGCTGGGAGCATCTGAGAAGCCCTTGCTTTACAATGAACCACATCGTTAGAAGAGAGACACTGCACGTGCTGGGCAAGTGCCTAATAAAAATGCTATTGCTGTTGAAAAGCTGTCTCTCCGGCCTTAAAGGAGTCAGACTGCACTCACTAGAGCCAATTAGTGTTACAGAGATGACCAACCACGAAATTTCTTTCACATAATTTAATGTCTTCACAAGCTTTTTATACAAAGTAGCAGTCAAAAACTGAGATTTTCATAGCGTACTTTTCAATTACTGTCAAAGGCAGTCTTTGCTTTCATTAACTGTTAAGTTTCTCCTGTGGTGTAACTGAAGGGAAATACTGTTTACATGCAATACCCACTCCAGTCTGCAGGAGGAGCAGTGAGCGCTGACCGCACCATGGTCTTAGCTCAGACAGCATAGTTCTAGATGAGGCATCTGACCTGTCTCTAATGAAATCTATCCGTTGTCCTAGCCTATCTTCTTCCTTTGAGCTTCAAAACTCTATTACAGATTCCAAAAATTATTTCATAGCTCATGAGCACATTAAAAACAACAACAACAACAAAACCTGACACTGAATTAGAGCCAGTACCCTCCCAGGAGGCCATCCAGTCCATCCTTTTAGAGTTGATGGACATATCTGTCAACCTTGAGAAATAAAGTCCCTTCCCCAAGTCACAGAGCTCAATACAAGAAGTCCTGGTGGGATTACTGTTTCTGACTCTCAGCAAGGTTCTTTATAAGGCTTGGAATAACTTCATGTGATAGGAACATCCAGTGTGATCTTCACCTAAGCTTTTTAGACTTCATATTAGTTATTCGGGCTCTAAGTTTTGCTCTCTTCAGCTGTGACCAAATAAAGCCTGGTTCCAAAGAATGAAAATTCAAAGTGAGCTCCTTTTTATGCTTATGCTAGTGAATACTAGCCCACTGAAACCTTTCATAAGCAGACACCACACACACACACACACACACACACACACACACACACACACGCAAGAACCAGTCTGGCAAGAACATATCAAATGTATTTTGAAGCAAAGCAAAATAACCAACAAAGATGACAATAATTTCAACATTAAAAAATTGAAACTGTAAAAATTCTCCCATTCTGTAGATTCTCTTTGGACTCTTACTGTATGCTGTGTTTGGAGAACACACATCCAACTACATATGTCCTACTGGTAAGTGAACTGTTCTATGAAACTTCACTGTAAATTGGTCATTTGAAACCCATAAGTAGAGGTTTTAAACATGCTGATATCATATGTCCTCTGTAAGAGAGGAGCTGACAGATATGGAGGCTTACGAGGAGCTGCTCAGTCTTCCTGTAAAGCAAAGGACACCAGCACTTGAGTGGACACTCCACAGAATGAGAAACGGGTTTCTAGCTATACAGAGTTAGGATCTAAAATATAAAAGATGTTTAAAATTAAATGTCACAACAAAAAATTTTAAAATGAGGCATGCATGGACCTAAAGAGAGTCCTCAAGAGATAAAAACACAAATAGCTGAGAAACATCTTTAAAGTGTTCAACATCCTCAACCACCAGGGACTTGCACATTAAAATTTCGTCTCTTTTATCCCAGCCAGAATGGCTAAGATCCAAAGAAACAAATAATGACAAATGCTGGCGTCGGCGTAGGGTCGCACACACTCACCAGGCGCAGCCACTAGTGAATCAGTGTGGAGTGTCTCCACATGGTCCAGATACACCGCCCTGGGCAATCCACCGAAAAGACTAGACCTTTCTATAGCGATACCTGCTGGTCCGTGTTCGTTGCTGCTGAATCCACAACAGCTGGGAGACAGTCTACAAGTCTCCACCAACTGGGAACGGATAATGAAAATATCACATGGTCAAAGAGTGGAATACTACCCAGCTATTACGAAAAATGAAATTATGAAATTCAAAAGTAAACGGATGGAGCTTAAAGCAATCATCTCGAGGGAGGTAATTCAGACCCAGAAAGACAAACGTTTTGTGTTTTCTCTCATTTATGGATGCTAGCTTTGAATCTTTAAGTATGAATATCCACAGAGGCCAAAGGAAATAAATAAAGGCCCATTGGGAGGGCAAAAAAAATGTTAGTAATATAAAGGGTTCAACGGAAATTACAGGACAGAAAGGGGTAAACTGTGGGGGAGGACTGGGGAGGGTAGAAGAGGGAAACTGGTAGGGATAAATCAAACTAATGACTTCCTTTTGAAGAAGCCATAAGATGGAAATCTACGACTATAGAAGCTTCCTAAAGTGTATCTATCCACATACATCTTTTAAACATTGAAATGAAATTGTCCTGTATTAGGTGAATAATGACCCCAGAAGATACCCGCTAGCAAACAAATGAACTACTCAGTGGCAAGAACAAGCCGCTTCCCAGGGGTCCTTGGCCACCCAACACTGTTGGCTGCTGCCAGGGATCTTGGCTACACCACACACACACACACACACACACACACACACACACACACACACACCCGAGCTTGACAGCAAGATGCACTGCTGAAGACACCACGCACTTGAACCCCACAGCACGAAGACACCAAGCTACTACTGACCGGAGGGAGGCGTCACAATGGAGTTAACAGAATACATATGAGGTTCAATACACTTAGTGGTCTCTGAAATTTAGGCTATCTCACATAACGCTAATGAGAATACATCTCTGGGAGTGATTCATATGCAAAGATCTACTTTATAAATCACTAGGCTATACTTTGCCTGTGTGGTCAGAGTATATTGACAGGAAGATAACCAACCTTAAGATGAGACCTAAGCACGCAACCATGGTAAAGACAAACATGCTTTTACAAAACATTCCGCAACAGGCCGCAAGGTGACAACTAGACATATGACAAATGACCTGCTCATAAATTAACTGCATTCATATTTTATTGTATTAGCACAGGTGAAAATAGAAATGAAGGACGATCCACTCAGCTTCTATTTCCTTGAGGTCTGTGCACAGCCAGCCTCTACGCTCTGAACAGTGACATCCTGCCAACACTAATCTTTACCATTTGACTTTCTTAAGTTCTGTTCTAACCTTGATAGTTCTAACACTAAACAGCAATGCCCATGATATCCCAGAACTATGAACTGCAGGGCAAAGTTGTTGTGAAGAATAACAAACTAAGGCATTATTATTTACCTAATTCCACAACCTGAACTAAGACCCAGGCCCCCTTCACAGTCCTGGCTCCGCCTCTGATGTGCTTCCAGACTGTGACACAGACCTCACACACTTCAGTACTCTAAAGGGCACTGGAGAATATACAGGCAGATTTTTCTCTTGTATTATTACTAATTTAGAGGATAAATGTGGTGCTCCTTTTTTTCCAAATGAAATCTTGTGTTAATTCCAGAGGCAGACAGATGGGCTCAGGCTGAGAAGGGCAGCTGTGCGCATGCGCGAGCGGCGCCCTAGCTCCTCTCTTTCTTCGCGCTACGGCGCTCTGGAACCCGTGAGCCTCAACAGTCCACACTCAGCCCAGCTTCCCTCTGGCCACACACTACAAACTACATGGTGAAGTGGTTAGGAAGGCCAGGAACTGCGGCCCTGTCTCCAGCTGTTCACACGGAGGAAATCAGTGCCCTATAAATTGCCTCATTTGTTTAAAAAAAGAAAAAAAGAAACAAACAAACAAACAAAACCAACCCTCACCTTGTGTAGCTAAGTAGAGAAAATTTTAGGTTCAACAACATATGACATAGCTTTTAAAATACAAAACCACATATAGCAAATGTTATAATAAGAATGATTTAGCTTAGGATTAAGAATTTTTAAGGAAATAAATACCACTTTAAAATAAAATGGGGGAGAAAATTCATCTCCCTTCTTGCATTTTTATGCACCATATCTGGTAATATATTATTTAAAGTAAAACATTTTATGGCTAAAGAGAAGGAGGGAACATTAATTAAAGAAAGGAAAAACAAATTCAAACCCTAATTACCAAACGACTGTTTCTAAGTCTATGACACATACTCAAGTATGTATCACTGTTTTCATTCTGAAAAAATACAGAACTTCGAAAGGACTGTGGACCATTCCACTGAATAGATCATTTCTGACTTTCTCTTTGTGAAGACTTTATTCCCCGTGGAAGGCATGGTGGAGACACCTGTCGTCCTGGCAACGGCAGGCGGAGGCAGGGCCCATCGGCCAGCCTCAGCTATGGAGCAAGTAGGAGGCTAGCCCGAACTACACAAGCGCTTCCCAACTAACCAAAGCCTAGAAGGACATGGATAGGCATGAATAAATAACTGCCAAACAAATTTAAATTGGTTAAAATTATATTCAATTACATTAAAATTATTCTGAAATTGATGACTCTATAGGGCAACACAAAGTCATCTCAATGCACACATAGCTAGAGGTTTCTGCTCCACGCTCTGCCAAATAACGCACAACGTAAGACAACAACATTGCAGCGTGGATTGCTGAGTGTCCACAAAAGCAAATAGAGTAGTGCCATTATCACTGTTCTAACTAACACCAGTAAGGGTTTCTTCCCTTCAATGCAAAGTAAACCGCTGCTTTGAGCAGTTTGAGCACCCAGGAAAATTCAACTAAATATAAAAAGGCTGCATCGTGTCTTAAACCAGGAAAAAGGAGCTTTTAAAAAGAGAGAGTAGGAAACTTAAATAATAAAACGTCATGGGCCCTATTCAATACATTACTACCTCTATGGATATCCACAATTTGAAATAGACTTGGGGTATGTTAACTTTGGTGTATGACGTGTATTTATTTGTAAGGTTTTTATAATAAAGTCTCTAAAATTGAGAAATAGAAAAGGTGGTTGGATGTTTATACTACTGTAGTGTGGCATTTTAATGTTATTTGGTATTTACACTAATTATTTGAATTACTTCATCTCACCATTTTCTAGAAGAAACTAATGCTCAGAGTAATTTGTTCTGCCGTATTTAGTGACCATCTTTCAGCAAGGCAGTTCAACTATACGAACTGAAAGTCTTTATTTTGAACAACAAGGCATTTTATCAGTGCGCTTGCTTTGGATCGCTTTCCTTTAATTTGCTAGTAGTTCAGCTTTTCTAGGTTCACTTTTTGTACATCAACATTTTTCACCTTTACTACAGAATATCTGAAAAACGAGTTATACATATTTAAAGCGTACAATGAAATAAAACACGTACATGTACACTGTGAAATGATCACAAGCCAATTAACACCCCGTCACCTCACAGTTACCATGCTCCTGCTGGCCCGTTCTGCCTGTCTCGGGAATGCTGAGAGCCACTCACTGAGCACTGCGCATGTGCACAGCACTGCGCACGCGCACAGCACATGCGTGCTAACCCTCGCCGCCAACCCGCACAGTGCGGGGCCCTGCGGTCGGGCGCCACGACACTTGCTTCTCTTAGAACGTCTCCTCATTTAACCTGACCCTTGATCCTGGGATCGCTGTCCTGGTCACAGGCACTTGTAATTAAATTTGACTGTATTAGATCCTCTGTATGGGTGAAATAAAATATACACTCCCACTTTACATAACATACTTTAAAAAGATTTTAAAATTATGAGTGCCTGTGTGTGGATTATGACCCTGTGAATGCGGAGCCCCAGGGTCCCCTGGAGCTGGAGGTCCAGGTGTTGAGCTGCCATGTATGTGATGGATCTTAACTACGGAGCCTGGAATCAACTACGGTGTTTGCGTGGAGAGCAAGAGCAGTAGGCGATCTTAACGTCCAAACATTTCTCTAGTTCTGATAACAATATCAAGAATCCCATGTTGTATGATTATATGATAGCTTCGGCACAATCACCATTTAATGGCCACTGTTTTTGATGAAATAGTACAGTTAAACCTAAAGAACTATCTCTTAGAAAAAGAAAGAAAACCATCTCTCTTGAAACCAACAGTCTTAATAGGTTACAGACTTTGCGGGACTCTGACCAGGAAGTGTATACCTACTCTAAGCACGCTGAAAGCTTTCTGTAGACGAGTCTGTATTACAGCAGGACTCTCAGGAGCTCTATCTTGGCATAGAGTCCACCAGGTCCAAACCACGGTACTTCAGTATTCATTCCTATCATGGTTTTGGGTAGGAAATGGTACTGATGCGAGTATAAGAGAGTTGTATGAGAAAATAAAGATGCCAACAAATAGGCAGTGCATTTGACATTAATCCAAACTGAGTGCCTGCTGATAAAATACATGCTTCCTTCAACTGAAGGACGTAGATTGAGACACTCTGCTGAAAAGTAAACAGAATATGCCTTACGTTCTCTATACGTCACAGTAAACACGTAAGTTATATTCTTTATCATGACCACTAATCACAGGTGACAGACTCCGATTACACTCTCATAATCTATATTACTTTTACAATTTATAATAGTAGGCTAACATGACAGGATTTAAGACAGTAGCACTGATGCTTTCCGTGGAAGCAGTACTGGCCAGGTTTGCTGCTTTCACTGCTTCAACACCAAACTGGTTTTTATTGTAAAAATTCCTTTCAGGGACCAACTGAAACGGATACATGTGGTATGCCACAGGGACCAGGACACAGATTTTAAAAACTGAATTAGAAAATCAACAAGAACATTTTATGTCCAGTCGATAAATTATAGGAGACATCTCTGCTTTTTTAAAATGTACTGTAGACGGAGGGAGGAAAGGGATATTTAACAGAAAATGCTTCATAAAATTATCAGTATCATAGGACAGAGAAGTGAAATAAGATCCTGATGTTTTCTCTTCTTAAGCATTAAGGAACTTACACAAATAAAAATATAATCTTAAATCATGCACAACCTCAAGTATCATGCCAAATTCTTGGTCAAATATACACAGCAAAAAAACGTGGGTGTGACAAACCATGGTCATTTCTCCTGAGTGAAAAAAGAACACACACATTTAAAAACACTCGGGCAGGCTAGTCAGTTCCTAGGGCTGCAGTCTGAGGAACCTGAGGGGGGTAGAGACACAGCTTTTCCCACAGCACAGGAATGGAGGTGATGCCTCCTTGAGGTCTGGGCCTCAGCACTGGCAATCCTGCTTTCCTACAAAGGAAGGAAGCACTTTCACAACTGCTGACCAGGCTTTCCGGCCGGGACTACTTCCCCCTTCATGTATCAGGCTAGGCAATGTTAAGATGAATGATTTTACCTTTCCTTGTTCTTTCAGTAAGAGCCACTTGTCAAATGTCATTATTTCCAGAATCCCCATCGCTGTGAATATTTTTAGTGCTGACTATTCTACATAACTTGCTACTTGGGATATCATTTCAAATATGACTTGTCTGAACATACTGTTAAATATCTCTCATGAAGAAAGTACTCTCCTCTCCTTGACAGATATATGAGGCAGTTGCTTTGAAGCTTTTATCAGTTGCTCAAGCAGTTCATTCACATTGTGCTTGACATTGAGTGAAATCCGTACAGCGGACTCCCAAGGCTACTTCATAATTCACTGCATGCTCATTGAGGACTCTTCCAACCCTAAGCACAAAGCTCTACAGTAAATATAGCCGAAGTTTATGCAGTAGAAACAACCTCATTTTGGCACAATACTCTTATTGGTTTATTGTGAATAACTGTGCACAACAGATTGTATAGCATTCCTGAGACTTGTCGGCCTTCATTTTGCAGAATGGGTGTTAGTTAGAGCTAAAGGGTAACCTCCAGGCAGGCTGGTACAGTACAACTGAGCCTTGGCGTGGCTGGACTAGCTCACAGTATATCCAGAAACTGAAAAGACATCACAGCAAAGATTGAAGTCTTCCAGTACTTCCAACACGCGAAAGGAAGAGGTCGCCTGACCTTCTTCCCCATAGTTCTAACTCCTGCCTGCCCTTGAGAAACACTGGCTGACACTTGACCAACACTCATCTTCATTTCTGTACTGAAATAACCTAGAGGTTTACTCATGTGTTGGATCTTTTAGAGAAATAAGATAACTCAGTTGACTCTTTGTGAAAACTAACACTGGTTGAAAAACGTTTTGTCAGACAAATTTATCAAAATACAAGCTTACCACAATGATGAAAATAAGTTAAAGTAGCATACAGCTGGGAGAATGAGTATCCTTTACTCCCATCCGGAGGTGAGCTATACTCTGTTGTTTCAGAAAATGTCTAATCTAAATCAGTCCTTCACCTTAACAGTGCAAAGAAATTTAGGTGAGTAAGTTAATGGCTCAGAATTTGTGCCTGTGATTTTGTGTGTGTGTGAAGCTGGAATACTGTTATTTGCTTCCTAGGAATCCCAGTGTGGGTGTTTTGTCTCTCTTTCTCTCTCTCTCTCTCTCTCTCTCTCTCTCTCTCTATATATATATATATATATATATATATATATATATACACCACACATGTGCAGTGTCCGTGCAGGACAAACGGCATCAGATCCCCTGGAACCAAAGCTACATACATATGGTTGTGAGAGAGTTCTGGGAACGGAACGAAGGTCCTCTGGAGGAACAGTTAGCACTATTAACCAACATCACTAGCAGACCACAACCAATGCTTTTGTTTGTTTGTTTGTTTTCACTTCATCTAGAGACAAAGGTCTTTTTCCTCTGTGTAAATAAAATCCCCTCAAATGAACATAAGTTGTGTGTATTAAAAAGTAAATAGGCAGTAAATAGGCAAGTAAGACATGTTTGTAATCCTATCGTTACGTAAGTAGTCAGGAGGGCCAAGAATTCAAAGCAAGTGCCCGAGGTTACTCTGGGCAAAGTGAGACTATGCCTCAAAATAAGTAAGTAAATAAATAAATCAAAGAACTATTAAAGACATAGTAAATAGGTCAACTGGATTCGAGGGAACAAACAGTCAGCTATTGGTGATGGTGTCTAAATCACACAGCAATATGCAATAACAGTAACAATTGAGATAACAATGAAAATCAACAAGAAATTAGAGACTCACTTTACAAACCCCTTTCATTGTATAAAATCCACGATTCAAATTCCACTTTTATTATCTCGGAAGAAGGGCATGTCAGTCTTTAAAACTAAACTAAAGAAGCAATAACCTTTAAAAAAAAAAAAAAAAAAAAAAAAAAAAAGCTTGTCCCATGGTTCAATACTAATTTGTTCAAAACCCAGGTATAGACAACAATCCAGTCACCGTCCAAAAGCAGGTGAACTCACTGCATGACTGGCTGAAAGCACCATGTGTGTGCCAGAGCAGAAGCCATCCATTTATGAAAGCTATGACAAACTATAGGGCTTCCGGGGTGTATCGAAAAATAATTTAAAGGGAAAAAAAACTTTAGAACTTTGTAGCCCAAGTCTTACTAATGCAAAGAACTATCTGGTTTGAGAAAAACTAATTTACTTAAAAGGATTTGTGAAACTTACATTAGACTCATGTTTTAAGAGTCCGTGAAGATCTCCACTTTATTAGTAACACTAAAATAGAAACGTTTAATAGGGCAGGGCAAGAATGGTGTAAGGGAGGCGCTTGGTTTCCTTCCAAGAGACAACTTAGGACAGGTGTGCAGCGCCTAGCTCTAGAGCAAGCTGCTTCTGCAGTTGAGAGAATCAGGCCTCAGGAGGTGACATTAACGGGGTTGTCCCTTGCCAAGCCTCAAGGAACAGTGCTCAAGAAGCCACAGCACCAGGCACGTCCATCTGGAAGATGCTCACCGAGCAGTTTCTATTTGGTCACAATAAGCTGTGGGTTTGTTTCTTTTTCTTGGCGTTTCCAGAGGCGCACGCACGGCTGAGATCGGAGCGGTACTTATTTTTCCCAGGCTGTGGCGGACTGAATCCGCGCTCTGCTCATCGGCGGCGGTGATGGACGGGCTAGATGAGGGGCCTTCATCGTGACAAACTCTAGTGAGGTCAGATAATGACAGACCTCACATCTGAAGTGGGTGTGCTTGCTCAATAAAACAACAGTATTTGTATGCTAAATTTCTTAATATAGAACAGCAAACATCCACAAGGCTATCTACACTGAGCACATTCCGCTTCACTCTGTTAAGGTACCCTAAGTATCGCCTTATCCAGAGCAGCTGTGGCATCTAAGTGAATTAGCATGAGCAAAGTACTAATTCCTTAAAGTGAGATAATATTATTAGTTCCTGAAGGTGAAGCTCTAGTACTACAGCACACATTCATTCTCATTCTCATATTCTCTCTCTCTCTCTCTCTCTCTCTCTCTCTCTCTCTCTCTCTCTCTCTCTCTCTCCTTCCCTCCCCAAGACAGGGTTTCTCTGTCTAGTCCTGGCTGTCCTGGAACTCGCTCTGTAGACCAGGCTAGCCTGCCAAGCGTTGGGATCAAAGGCATGTGCCACCACTGACCAGCTCACTTTTTCTCTTATTAGTTAGTTTGAGTCAAACTAGTCTACTATTTCATCCTACTGACTTACACAGGGGATGGACTTAACACTTGATGCTATGTCACCCTACTGACTTACAGAGGGGATGGACCTAACACTTGATGCTATGTCATCCTACTGACTTACAGAGGGGATGGACCTAACACTTGATGCTATGTCATCCTACTGACTTACAGAGGGGATGGACCTAACACTTGATGCTATGTCATCCTACTGACTTGCAGAGGGGATGGACCTAACACTTGATGCTATGTCATCCTACTGACTTACAGAGGGGATGGACCTAACACTTGATGCTATGTCACCCTACTGACTTACAGAGGGGATGGACCTAACACTTGATGCTATGTCACCCTACTGACTTACAGAGGGGATGGACCTAACACTTGATGCTATGTCACCCTTCTGACTTACAGAGGGGATGGACCTAACACTTGATGCTATGTCATCCTACTGACTTACAGAGGGGATGGACCTAACACTTGATGCTATGTCATCCTACTGACTTACAGAGGGGATGGACCTAACACTTGATGCTATGTCATCCTACTGACTTACAGAGGGGATGGACCTAACACTTGATGCTATGTCACCCTACTGACTTACAGAGGGGATGGACCTAACACTTGATGCTATGTCACCCTACTGACTTACAGAGGGGATGGACCTAACACTTGATGCTATGTCACCCTACTGACTTACAGAGGGGATGGACCTAACACTTGATGCTATGTCATCCTACTGACTTGCAGAGGGGATGGACCTAACACTTGATGCTATGTCATCCTACTGACTTGCAGAGGGGATGGACCTAACACTTGATGCTATGTCACCCTACTGACTTACAGAGGGGACAGACCTAACACTTGATGCTATGTCATCCTTCTGACTTACAGAGGGGACGGACCTAACACTTGATGCTATGTCATCCTACTGACTTACAGAGGGGACGGACCTAACACTTGATGCTATGTCACCCTACTGACTTACAGAGGGGACGGACCTAACACTTGATGCTATGTCACCCTACTGACTTACAGAGGGGATGGACCTAACACTTGATGCTATGTCATCCTACTGACTTACAGAGGGGATGGACCTAACACTTGATGCTATGTCATCCTACTGACTTACAGAGGGGATGGACCTAACACTTGATGCTTGTCATCCTACTGACTTGCAGAGGGGATGGACCTAACACTTGATGCTATGTCATCCTACTGACTTACAGAGGGGATGGACCTAACACTTGATGCTATGTCATCCTACTGACTTGCAGAGGGGATGGACCTAACACTTGATGCTATGTCACCCTACTGACTTACAGAGGGGATGGACCTAACACTTGATGCTTGTCATCCTACTGACTTGCAGAGGGGACGGACCTAACACTTGATGCTATGTCATCCTACTGACTTACAGAGGGGATGGACCTAACACTTGATGCTATGTCACCCTACTGACTTACAGAGGGGATGGACCTAACACTTGATGCTTGTCATCCTACTGACTTACAGAGGGGATGGACCTAACACTTGATGCTATGTCACCCTACTGACTTACAGAGGGGATGGACCTAACACTTGATGCTTGTCATCCTACTGACTTGCAGAGGGGATGGACCTAACACTTGATGCCGAACTAGCTCTCATTTTGCCTTTTAACTAACAAAATTATTTTTATAAATTGCTCACAGTAATAAACAACATAATGCAAAAAACAGAGTAAGAACTTGGTCTAAGTTAGCACCATGTTTGTTCATTTTTCTTCCAATGAGAAAAGAAACCTCTAGGCAGTCTTTATAAAGACAAATCAGACCAGCATATCAGATACACTAATCTTATTACTACTTTTTTTCAATATAAAAAGGTCTTCTCTTCCTTGGTATCAGCTGAGATGGAGCCTAACTCCTTCAAAGACATGACTACTAGAGGAAAAAGCAAAAACGAAAATCTTAAGTAATCAAGTTCACTAAAGCAAGTATCTTTATATTTTCAATTGTAGATTCTAAGATATTTACCTCCAGAAGTTTAGATGAACAAAAATATCTTTCCACAATAAACAATTCACAAGTTCCTAAGTTTACTCAAAAATGTTCCACTATGGCACATTTGAAGTAAGGGAGGTTTATCAATCATAATTTTTTTAGAAAATCCCACATTTAGTAGTTATTTTAATGTGTGTTAAAACATCAAATAGCAAGATCTCTAAAGCAAGATATTTTTCTAAGTTCTTTGGTCTTAGTGGAAGATTATAAACCAGTGGTTCTCGCCTGTGGGTCACCGCCCCTTTGGGGATTGACAGACCCTTGCAAAGGAGTCATATATCAGATGTCCTGCATATCAGATATTTACATTATGATTCTTAACAGTAGCAAAATTACAGGTATGAAATAACAAATGATTTTTAGTTGAGGATCACCACGTTATAAAGTACTGTATTAAAAGCTCACAGCATAAGGAAGGTTGAGAACGAATGTTATGTTATTCTACGTTGTTCTTAGAAACCATGCCAGTATTTTGGCATGGTAGCAATTAGAGATCAATTGTCCATGATGGGCTCTACTCTCCTGGACACACGGAAGTTACTATAAGGTAATGTATAAATTCTCTCATCATTTAAACAAAAATCTGTTCTAAATAGGATTTCCTAGTTTCTTATTTGTATTCTACTTTTAAATTCTATAGCTGCAGATGGATAATATAATAATACAAAAATGATGATGAACGTGTATGACATTTTCCTACACTTTAAACTGTTCCATGTTAAGAGAATTTCTCTTCATGAAAGAGTCAATAATATATATATACATATATATATGTATATGTATATGTGTATATATATATATACACACACACACACACACACACACACACAAACACACATACACACACATACACACACACACACACACACACACACATCAACAGGTTAGGTTAAACTTCATGAGATTACAGGTTTCCTGTTTTCCTTTTCTTACTTCTTGCGGGGATTTTGAGTTGGGATTCCTGTTCCCTAGCTGTCCTGAGCTCAGGTCAGCCTCCTGCCTTGGCTTTCTTAGTGATGGGATTTGTCATGCACTGCCACACCCAATGACACAGTCGTTTCCAAAAGTCATTTCCTACCTCACTGTACACACACACACACACACACACACACACACACACACTACTACCATCACCAAAGGAACAATAAATACAGGAAACCGCTCTCTCTCATCGCTCTTGCCTCTCCGCACTCTCACCTCTCTGACCCCTCTTGGGCTCTTCTCCCCTCCCCCCCCCCATTCTCTATGTGGTCATGGCCGGTCTCCACTCCTCCACTTCTCTACTCTCTCTGCCTCTCTCTGCTTCCACTACATCATTAACTCCCATCCTCTTCCCTGAATAAACTCTATTCTATATTAAATAAATAAATAAATAAATACAGGAAACCGCAGACTTTAAATCACCTCCCCCAACACACACATGGGAATCTAGCATTGGTATTAAATGGGTTGATATCTGGTATCAAGATAAGCTAAAAAGATACTGTCCGGGCTGAAGAGATGTTCGGGGGTGAACAGCACTGGCTGCTCTTGCAGAGCCCCAGGGCTCGATTGCCAGCACTCACACAGCAGCTCAAAGCCGTCTGTTTGCTCCAGTTCCAGGGCATTTGAGGCCCTCTTCTGCTTCATCAGGCACTTCACACAAATGGTGCACAGACAGACATAGAGGCAAAGTACCCATACACCTGAAATAAAGTCTTAAACAGGAGCCTGAAAGAGGTTAATATTCTCACGATCATATTACTATTACTAGCAAATTCTGAAAAAGTATTTCTAGAGGCATTTCCTAAATGTCTTTGGGCAACATACGGTCATTACTCTAGAGACTTTCCAAAGAGTTCCCAATAAGAACCTTGACTGGAAACTGGACGAGTGGCAGACTGCTAGCTTGTGCTTAATAAACACAGAAAGGCTGTCTTGTTTGTACATCAAATGTTTTTCAGGCAGGAATGAAAAAAAAAAAACAGAAACGGAATGAACTGTCACGGAGCAATTCTTGTTCAGTTTACTTGCTTCTGACTTTTCCAACTGAACACATAATGGAAAGTTATAAGAAGTTTATAAGACAGAATACACACACACACACACACACACACACACACACACACCAGCTATGTGTAACTTTATTACTTTAAAACAACTATTTGCTATATTTTCATTCAGGCCTAGAGATTATTTTTGTTCACTAACACATATCATAATATTTCATTGTGATATTTGTCAGGTAATATTCCAACATTTTCATTTTCAGACATTTATGTACTTTCAGTTTCTTGCTTTAAGGATGGTACAGTAATCCCATTATTGATCCCTTGGAGACGTTAGCAACCACAGAATGGCTGACTGTAAATCTGAGTACTCTGAAATCTTGGGGGTGGGCGTGGAGTGTCAAAAGGACCTTGTCAAGTCTCCCTGCCTTCAGCACTGTGTCAGGGTCCAGATTTCCCTGCATGCTTGACAGCACGAATGTACCATTAAACGTTTCCACTGACTGAGGAGTCTAAACTGTAGTGTCCACTGTGTCAACCTGCATTTGTCATCATGGTTTCGTTATAAAAGATGGCACCGCTACTTCAGCAAGAAACCATATGAAGTGTAAGTCAATGGTTCAAGGCTTAAAAAAAAGAAAAGCAGAAATCTTAATAAAATCAACCTAGTAATGGTATGAGTGTGCGCTGCTGTGTGCCAAGCAGGCATTAACGGCAGGCAGTCCATGGTAAATGCTACTGTTATTCACAGCGCCAGCCAAGCATTCTTGGGCTGTGGGAGAAGTTGGGCCAAGCAGAACTGCATCTTGATGATCCTTTCCTTTCCTTTCCTTTCCTTTCCTTTCCTTTCCTTTCCTTTCCTTTCCTTTCCTTGAGCCCCGTAAGAATCATTCGGTCTGAAGTGAGATCCAGAAAGCATATCATAGTCCTCAGTCCCACGCATCCTTCATGACTGAGCGCCCAGAAAGGCAGGCATTATCAACCAAGGCGGGTGAGGTAAGCCAGCAATGTCCTAACAGGAGAAGCCGTACCAGGTACTCCTAAAGGAGCTGTCCACAGACAGAGCTATCACATCTCTTCTCTCCTTAGGTTAAGGAGCTAGGTTTCCAGGGTGACTTCTGAGGACCTTATTTCCACATAGAAATGGAAAGGGAGGAACATTTGAGCTCAGTTCCCAGTCGACCTGCTTAGCAGTGGAGGTGGGAACAAGACTAAAAGGCTCTCCCTCTACCTCTCCCTTCTCTTCCACACTTCCTGAGCCTTCATGCGTTAGACTTACTCTTTGATGCTCATAAGCATGCAATGCTGAGATTAAAGAGGTGAGAGGAGGGTGAGAAGAGGTAAGACTATCCCGCAGTCCAGCGTGAAGATTAGTCCATGTAGTTTTACAGTGTGAGAAACATGCAGAGGGCAGGACCATGTGCGTGGTTCCTGTGAGCAGAGGGCATGGGAGAAGCAGTAGTGGAATCATCTGGACTGCATCAAGACTGCACAGGTCAGAACACCCGAGAGGGGCAGGGAGGGGCCAAGCCCGCGCTGATGAAAATCGTCCCTACGGATGTTGGGAGGCTACAAATCACATTTATGCAGACCATACTATTTAATCCTCACAACATCCTGCAGTGAAATTGAGACTCAGAGATGTCAGGTAACTTACCCAAGGTCACATAGGCAGAAAGTGGCAGAGCCGGGACTGGAACCCAGGTCTTCTTCCTCCTGTGCACTCCCAGCTCCCCTGGAGCTGAAGCAGGGGCAAAAAGGGAGGTGGAAGTAATTTGCCCACAACCAGCCCTGCCCTGGCCCTTCTTTCAGAGGCTGAGCAGAGCAGACATTTACTCTCTCTCTCTCTCTCTGTGACTCTTTCCACCAAACCATTTCAGGATACAGCACAGAGAATCTCAAAGTGTTTGCCAACCTTGGACTTAAGAGTGGCAATAAATGGTAATGTCCAAAGCTACATCTCCCTACGCTTTGCCATTTAGGTAAAATTCACTGAAATCTCAAAGCATCATAATTCTCACCTCAGAAAGCAAAACTTTAGTTTTTACAATTAAGTTTTTTCAAGCAGTTTGTTCACTGTGTTGTTGAGCACGTTCAGTCACGTTTAAATGACACTGTAAGAATGATTCTGAAAACCAATGAAGTGCCAAGACACCAACCTACCAACACTGTCCCACGCTGAGAAACCACTCTTCACTCACATACTCATCTTAACTCTGTGATTAATGCCATATTTAAAAATTATATCATTAGAATGAAAGTCCATGCATTGTCTTCTTCATATCCCACATCTTCAACAGAAACATGTATGTATTATTATTTTGATAGAACCTATATTCTTTATGGCTAAAATACTTTTAGTGTTGTGTTTTAGAATTATATTTCTTAAGACTTTCTACTATCTAGCTTGGAGAATAATAGTTTAACTTCTCTTAAAGAAATACATCTTAATTTCTTACTTGAATTTCTAACAAAATATAAACAAATTCAATGAGAAATTTTATTTTCTTTTCTAATGTCCTAAGAATATTAGGATACAATTCATATTGCCTGTGCCTGTGCCTGTGCCGGTGCCGGTGCTACCTTTTCATCATCCCTGGACCTTTTTGTGGTTAAGTCTGCACACATTTCAGACCCTGATCGTCTTTATGACCCAGGTAGCAAAGTATGGCTTTCTACAGATCAGGACGGACAGGAAGGTCTTTGCACCCAAAGCCATGAGCTGTTTTCTAAGCCTCAAAGACCACTTTAGTCAGACAGCAGAAGCACAGTACTATCCAAGCTGGAAAGCATCCATCCTAACAGTAATCACTTGATATCTTCAAAACGAGAAGGATAAGGGACAGGAAATAACAACAGGGGAAAGGCTTGGACAAGGAGGAAGAAGAGAGGCAGAGAAGGGAGGTAAACAGGAGGGGGCGCCTAAGGGATACAAAAAGCTTAAAGTATTAACACCCTCAGCTCTTGATAAATTTAAGACTTATTTCATATTTTAAAATACTGATGGAGTCTTTTGACCATCTTATCAGAAAACATGTTTCTGTCCTTTTTGCATATTATTGCAAACTTTTTTTTTTTTTTTACCTAAGTCTTCTAGGATAAGCGCTTAAGTCCTAAGACATTCATTAAGTGGTACTAAAAATAATTACCAACACTTAAAAAGATTATATGATCACAATTTTTAGAGTTTGAACCATACAGAGCTAAATTAAGCTAAATTCTAATTCCTTGCTTTGCATAAGCTCTTTGTAAGTCATGACTCAAAGGAGTGACCCTAATAATATCCTAATTATACCATCTGAGAAAAGAAATCATATTTATTCATAATTTTTAAAATACTAGGGATTGATTATCAAAAAAAAAAAAAAATCAGAGCCTCAGAAAATCAATGTTGCGCTTCCAAGGTTAATTTCTCCACACTACGCCTTCATGTGGCATGTGCTTCACCAGCTTTAACCAGAGCCATGGCGCCAGGCTGCCATTTCAGAATGGTGGCATCTTACCAGTACAAGAGAGAAAGAAGACAGACCTTCCACGTCACATAAACAATCTTCCAAAAAGATTTTGTGTAAAACAGTCTTTTACACAAGAATAACACAGTCCTTGGGGGAAATTACCATACAGAGCTGTGATGTTTAGGTCTGGTATCTAGGTGGGAGTTTTTGATACTGCAATCATATTGATTACTCAGTAATTACTGACTTTCACTGTGTAGCCCTAACTCAGTTTTTATATGAATTTAAAACTCTGATGCTGTCAACTTTAGGAGAGACAGCACTTAAGAGTATACGATCACTCATTATTTATATGATTCCCTTTATATTCTACCAGCTGCATCCGACTGTCCATTCGGACTTCCTTTTTAAGTACCCAGAAAGAGGGTATTTTTAAAAGAATGCCTTTCCTCCTCCAACAGATCTTAGAAATAAGCTTTGAGATGAAACTCTGGATCATGCATTCATCTGATTTAAGGAATGGTGCTAGGAATACAAGGACAAGAGACCCTGAGAAGAAGACGAGAGTCTCCTTCCTAAGAGGCTTAAGTAACAACTTCTGATGAGTGCATGAAGACCTGGGAGAACCCACTAAGCTAGCGAGGGTGTCATGCCACGCTGACGGCACAGCTCTGTCGGGCTATCAGCCGCCTCTCCACTTAGGAATGCCCAGTTGAATTAACTGGTTAGGACACTTTTTTATTTAGTAACCAATGGTAGCTTAGGTAGCTTAACAAAGTAATAGGAGCTAGATTGTTGGAGAAAAAAATATGAAAATACCTCATTGTAGGAATATAGAAATAGTATGGACAATAAGGTCAGTTTTCAGAAAAAGCCTTATTAGGAATATTACCTAAAAATCTTCCCAAAGAACAATTTCTTAAAATTAATATATAAAAACTTGCAGAATTAGGTAAAATTAAAATAGAATAAAATCATCCTCTTTATGCAATAAAATACAATTACTAAAAACATAAGGACAGAAAGTGTCTTAGAGTTTTTTAGGAAATATATTTCGTCCTTTGTTTACAGAAGGTAAAGATCTGAGGATGTTGGAGAACGCTGGCTTGGCATGCTCAGGGCCGTCCTATAGATGGGACTGGGAGAGCAAGGGAGACAGGCAGCCATGGTGCGTGGGTTCTCAGGAAAGGAGAACCACAGAGTTCCCAGGAGCATGCGAGTCTGTGACGCTCTGTAGGCTAACCCTGTTTCTTTGTACACCTAAAGTTCTTATTAATTTGATATGAAATCAAGGAAGCTCTGTAATTAAAAACAAAAAACAAAAACAAAAAACAAAAAATAGCCCTAACTCACATTTTCCACATTTGTTTACGTACTCATGTTCCCAGGACACAGCTGGCAGCACCCAGCACATGGACTAGCTTTCTTGGGCTGCTGCCCTGAGCTGCTTGGCTAGAGCCCCGCCCTCCGCTGTGAAGGAGTGCCTTCACGCCCTCTGCCACTCACAGCTGCAGCAGCTCCTGTGCCTTCTGAGTGGCGCTTGGAGCCAAAGGCAGGCCTTGGGAGTCATGTCCAGCCAGAGTGTAAGTAAACACTAGCCAGTGGTTTCCACATGACGGAAGTCGAAACTACAGCACCAAAGTGTTTCTCACAGAAAATGGGACGTCTGCTCTTCGCTAGAGATAGGATGATAAAACCTACTGTAGATGATTCTATAATAGATAGAATTGGTCCAGTAAAGTATACCCATACTTGTGACTTAAGTCACAAGGATCAGCCTACCAGATGATTAAAAAAATTAAGACAAAAATCAAAGAAAGAATGTTTAGAAAACAGAATGAAATCAAAGATTGCTAAAAAATATAAATAACATTAAATAAGGAGACACAAATAACATAAAAAATGAAAAGAAAGATATTATTCATAGCTCACTCTACTGTAAAGTCAAATATGTACAAGATGTTCACTGCTCAGTATTATAAGGATTCATCAACATCGCTGACTAAAGAGAGACTGAAAGCTGAACTGACAGATCAATTGAAAATAAACTGAGCCTGTGGCACACGGTGAGGGACAACATTGTCTGCCATTACAGATACAGGCAAAAATCATCCAAAATCCATCAGATCTTCCAATCTAACGGAATCTTTAAAATGAACTACCATGTAATATTGTTAAGGCATATTCCCAACATAAAGCTGAAATTTTAGGAACACAGAAATACACTTAACAAAAATATCGTTCATATTTAATTTGCTACTTGATATCCTAGGAAATAAGATTAGCAAGTATAATGTGCATATATCTGAAAAGGAATGGTAGAACTCAACAGTGGGATCATGGCTTCCAGGCAAACAGAAAGGCAGTATTTACACACAGAACAACCTGCTGACTCAGGTGTCAGAGGGAGAGAAAGTGCATGTGACAACTCCAGCCCTTCACAGCCGTGGCCCTCACCCACCACACCCATAAAGTCTGCTTTGAAGGAAAATGTTAAAAAATTTTATTCAGTAAATGATAGTTATAAATTAATTCCTGAATTACACAACATAATATATTCATAGGCCCATACTTTAGGTTGGTGTCCATAAAGGAGACACTTAAGCGAGAATAGATTAATGTAATGTCTCCTAGAATTATTCTAATATGTAAAAAGGCAATTTTATGCTAACCTGATATGTGATATTAATAATTAATTTCTGCCATAAATTACTTTATAAACTCTAATTAAGGTTGGGAACAAACCTGAGGAGTATCATTAAATAACTTTAATAGAAGGCATCATGGGGTTGCCTACGATGTTACTTCGCTTTGTATCTCACCTTCAGAAAAAAAAAATCAAGTGAATACAATAATACAATCTATACTTTAACTGATCAATAAAGGCACCTCAAATTAGCCTAAAACTATCTGAAAGGGTCCTTAAATATGGCTTAAGAAGATCAGAACATTTTTTATAAAAATTTTGACAAACTTTTTTATAGAACCCTGAAAATTATATAATCTCAACGATGGCATAAAATACCTCTGTAGCACAGTCTCAGAGGGCCACGGCTAAGCCCCAAGGTTTTCATAACAGCCTTTTCACCTTATCTTCTACCGAGGAGTCTGAGTTTCAAGGGTTATGCACAGTTTCAAGGCTGTGTATTTGTAAGGAGTAAATGAGGTCCAGTCCCCATGTTAGCAGCTTTCCTATCTCCAGGAAAGGGATCACATACAGCTCACAGGTCTCGTAGGAATCATTATGATGCTGAGTAATAGATAATAAATAAATAAATAAATAAATAAATAAATAAATCACATCAAATGTAACAAATGTATTAAAAAGAAGCTAAAACACCATTTGTTGTTAGTTCATCTGTGGATAATGTGCTTACAGCATGCATGGATAAGGCTTCGATCACCAGCATCATTAAAATTAATTAAAAACATTAAAAAGAAAACACGCAGATGAAGGTCTGGGCCCATAACTTAAAAAGATGTCTTAGGTTTTCACGAGACATACAGTTTGCTTCAGTCTTTATACCATAAAAGAAAACGAACACTGTCCACATGTAAACATTGCAAGTTTCCCACAATATGAGTAAAACAAAACAAAACAAAACAAAATATGCTTTAGTGTCTTCAAAGGCCAAGGCAACTTTTGGTTTTAGCACTAATATGGGCACTAACTTATCAAAGAATTTATCAGCAAGAATGGCAAGTCTACGGTCAAACAGGCATTTGGACTAAATCCTAATGGTCAATGTCTCACTGTTACATAACTCTAATTGCTTCTGAAGTTAATTTGTGTAATAGTTATCATCATTTTAATGTCTGCTATGACTCTGATATCATGTACAAGTTGTGCATAACCTAATTAAATTACTCACGTGCCTTGTCCTTACCCAATCAAGGCTTCTTTAACTCACTGTTCCCTCCGTCCTAACGCCTTATCTCCCTATTCAGTAACTAAGTTGGGATTTCCCTTGTTCCTCTGTGCTTTTTTTTTTTTTTTTAGAAAAGTATCTTTAGTGGAATAATTTATGACTTTTTATGAATGCTATTTGAATCTAAAAGAATAACTTTAAGAGTGTTTTCCAGGATGCTATCATTGAAGAAAAAAAAAAAACAAAAAAACAAAAAACCTTGCCCAAAGTTATTTCAAAACTAAAACATCAGAGTCTAACTATGTAACTGAGGGCAGTCGTGCAGAGTAAGTAGTCCAGTGTGGTCTTGAATTTGTGAACTTCCTATCTCAGCCTCCCGAATGCTGAGATTTCTAGCATATGGCACCTAGTCAGGCTAGACCTTACTGTTTAGATAGGAAGCAAGGCCAGTCATAGTACAGTATACCTATACTTCTAAGTACTCAAGATTGTTTAGGCCCAGGAGAGCTCAAGGCCAGTGTGGACAGCATGACAATATTTTTGCATTAAAAAAAAAAAAAAAAAAACTCAAATAAGACAATAGATGCAATAATGAAATAAATAGAAAAATATATTTTTATTTTCCATTAGTATTTTGTATGCCTGCATGTTTGTATCTGTGTTTGTGTGTGTGCGTGTGCATGTGTGTGTGTGTTCCTTGCATATCTGCATATATATATACATATATGTATATATATATGTGTATATATATATATATATATATATACACACATATATATGTGTGTGTGTGTGTGTGTGTATATATATATGCACATGCCTGGTGCATGTATACAGGGAGCCTGCAGGTAGACGCTGTATTCTTCTATCACTTTACACTTTAGTTTTGGAGATAGACTCTTGCTGACCTTCACTGGCTGTCCAGTGAGCCCAGGGTTCTCCTGTCTTCAATCCCTAGTCCGTGGATTAAGGACGTGAAACTCTGTGCTTGGTTTTGACATGGGTGTTGGGGAACAAACTTCAGGCCCTCAAGCTCGTACAGCAAACATTCTACCCACTGAGTCATCCCATCAGCTGCAGAGAAAGAATGGTTTTTAATACATAAGTTCATTATTGTATTTTCTTTAACAATAATTTTGTCTTTAAACTAAAGTGGAATAAAGAATCATCTACTGGTATCTTGCTTTAAGAGTTCAAGATGAAGATAACTTCACATAACAAAAATATGCTTCTTACTTTTGTGTACAGGGTGGAGACTTTTGTGTGCTTATATATACTCATTACAGAAATACTGCCTTTAACCTGGGAAGAATGTAAGAAGTATTTGCTGAGTTATTAAATGACCCCACAGAAAGACATAGAAAAGGATGATTCTCTACAATCCCTCTGCCACCTTCCAGAATTACTGCCCAAGCCTATGTGCATGGTAAGGCCAAAGAACTAACCCCAGTGCTGATTGTCTGGTTGAAATAACAGCAGCTATTTCCTGACAGAAGTTCCTGTTGTGAACAAGAGAAGCCTTGGATACCAGCGTGCTCCCAAACACCTCTTAGGAGGTCTCACAGTCTCACAGGCTCTAGGTCTTGAAGGCACTTGAAAACACAGGTGACAGCAGTGCCCAAGTAGCTCTTTCTTCAGAAACAACTCCAGGAAAAAGAAGGGTCAATCTGTGCAACACAGCCAACTATTCCACAGATCTTCCAACCTGCCTGTGGCATCTTTATACTGGTTTCCTCTTCATAGTTTTGGAGTTCAAGGGAACCAGTTAGAAAGGGGCTGCAGTGAGGACCAGTAAGCGTATGTTCTTGCAATGCTTTCTTTCTGACACAATGGAGAGTTCGTGAACATAACGGTTCTCCATAATGCATCAACGATCCTGCTAAAGTGAGAAGACTCTACAATGGGTCCAGAGCACACACATGTGCATATCAGCATTCAACAAACAAACACAAAATAAAAAGAAACTTGTTTTCTATTTATTTTATTTTAGAATGTTTTGTTTTGTTTTGGGGACACTATATAGAGTCCCAAAGGAAGAAGAATGGGGATAATAACTGGAGCATTTATATAATTAAAAATGAACTGTAAATAGCACATTATAAGAAATAAATAGGAAGTTCATTACAAAATAAATATTAAAATAAAACTTATTTTAATATTATTTTAGATGCCTGTTTTTCTAATGAGGGGGAGAGAGGGAGGGAGGGAGGGAGGGAGAGAGGGAGGGAGGGAGGGAGGGAGGGAATGGATTTGGGTGGGAAGCGAAGTGGGGAAGAGGTGAAGGGAGCTGGCAAAGGGGAAACTGCAATCAGAATAGACTGCATGAAAAAATCTTATTTCCAATAAAAAATTAGAGTATAAAAAATACTCAAAAACATCTTACAGTAGCAAAAATATCCAGATAAAATCTAGTTGTAATAACAACAAAAGTTCAAGGTTAACATAACAAGATGTTTAATAAATCATTTTCAAAGCAATGAAGTATCCATTCAAAATCAGAACATGTATTTTGAGTGTCTAAAATATCATCCCTGAATATGTTCTAAAAATCAAAAGGTGGGCACTTCCAGATTAGAAAGGGAAACAAATATTTGGCCACCAACATAGGTAAGATAAATAATCAACCCCTTAACCTCATGAGAAAAACATTAACACTTAGATTTAAAGCATTAATTTTTATTTTAATTTTCCATACAACCAACTATTAACTCAGTCTTTATGTCTCAATATTTCATGCTTTTTACTTGCTGATTTCTCCTTACATCACTGAGAAGCAGTACAAGCAACTGGTTTTTATAAAGGCTTTTTTGGTTTATATGCAAGCTATTTTTGATTGTTCTGCACTTTACTGGAAAAACATACCTTTGCTAAATGATCACTGATATTTTTGGAAAACTTAAGAGGCAATTTTCCAACATCTTATGCCAATAACAAACATAGATCTTAATCAAATAAACATAGTATTTCACCCAAAAATACACACATATATAGTGCAAGAAGGTAAAAGCTGAAGGTTCGATGTTCCACAGTGTAAAGAACAACTATGCTAAGAACCCTAGGCAGTTCTCTGCAACTTTGCAGCCCTTTAAATCTGCACAGTGAGCTGGTCAACTAGAACTGCCTTCCTATTGGTACAGTGCATGTTTTGCTTATAATTTTGCAGAGCTTTGATTAACTTAACCTTGAGACAATCCCAAGATACAGAAAGAACTGTGCTCAGAGACTGCAACACAAATACTCTCAGCACTAAGAGAATTCTACCTTGACTCTACAGCACATGTACTTACATCTGCACAGAATGTACTACTGTAGTGGATTTTTTTGTATGTGCCTATGCACACACAGATATTGCTTAAATGGAGAGAGAAGAGAAGCGTTAGGCTGGTGGTATCTGTGAGTCAAGAAGACGTACCTAGAAAGTAACTATTCTAGCAGACAGAATGGCTACCCTTTTCCTCAGCAATGGGGCCCACAGTCCAAACTGTGCATGCAAACCAGTATACATTAATTTATGCAAACTCCGCACACAGGAGGAAAAAGAATGGCAAAACCTTCAGAAGATGTAGTGATTTTTATCCTGCTTCTGAAAAATAGTTAAGGTGTCTCATTCCAGCTTTAAAATATGTGAAAGGAAACCATAAATGAGTATGAAGACTGTTAAGGCAGGAAAGACAGTACTAACTGCAGCACTTCAGGACCACACCCTCTAAACGAGGGAGTGTCTGTGGAACAACAACGCCATCAGGTCTGACAGACTGCCCTAGAAGAGCACAGAGTCAGGAAGAAAACCAAATACTTCCTTTAGGAGGAAAGAGTAAAATCAATTCCTCACTAAGATTTCTAAAAAATATAAAAACTCAGTTACATAAAAACTCTACTTTGAAGCCGGCATAAGAATGTACACCTGGTCTGACAGGTAGAGGCAGAGAATTGGTTTAAGGTCATCCTTGGCTACATGACGAGTACAGCCTGGACTCTATGAGACTACCATATATCACGTAAGCCTCTAGATAATTCACACATTAAAAATATGACTTCCACTTTGACACTGAATGCTATGACTCAAAAGAACAACTGGGAGCATGTAAAAACAGCCAGCGGTGACTCAACTTCTAGAAACAGAGAGTGAGTAAATCGTAAATTTTACCATTAAAACTGGGTTAGAAAGAATTAACAGAAAACGAGGGGTGGTGGTGGTGGTGGGGGTGAAAATAGCTGTCACAGGAGACCAAGAAGAGTAAAGCTACGTGAAACCAAGTTTCTCCAAGAGAGGAAAAATATAATTTAGATAAGGATGGTATCTTGGTCTCGTAAAGAAAAACTTTGAAACTTTAGAATAATGAAGCGGAAAGAGATGACCTCTTAACCCAATGAACCAACAGTGATGTCATACTAGAAGGTAAAATGATAAATTACCTTACAAAATGACAGTTTTTCTTGAATTAAAAAAAAGGACAAATATCCATGCCTCTGAATGCGAATGCTGCAATTGAATTTTGTGTTCTTGCTTTACTTATATTGGAAGATGAGGACACCAATAAAAACATTTCAGAAAAACCTGAAAACACCAAATCTGAAAGCAACTCCTGACAGAGCAATGCAGAGCTCCAAAGGAGAGGGATGAGGGCGGCTCCTCACAGAGGGAGAGGGTTTTCTGTTGTATTTCATACAATTAGGGAAATTGTGACAAAATAATGAGAATAAAACCTTTAGGATACCACTTGTCTAATGGCTATCTGTACTTACATGTGGATGGTAATCCCTGCTGTATAAATCAGGGGAGTCCTATAAAACACATGCTCTCAGAGGCCAGAGAAATCCTAACTTAACATGATCAAAAGTTATTACACAGCTTGGACAAACTGGTAATAAAATCAATCAAGTAATTACTACGCTGCAATATTTAGTTACTCTGAGCATATACATATGTGTAATGATATGCATGTGTTAAACAATGTACAAAGCCATACATAATTTAAAGTGCTTTTCTTAATTGTATAGGTACCTAAATAATACACAAAGCATGTATCCTATAGAGATTGAAATTTGACAACTTTTGGGCATAATTTAGCCAAATTTAAAGTAACAATTTGAAAAAGAAAATTTGCATAAAACTCAACTTTACACATACAAATATTTGTCAAACATGGAAGCAAAGGTATCTATTTCCGAAGCATGATAGAACAACACATTATACATGGAAGCAATTGCAAGGCATTCATTTTAGTTCCAATAAAGTTGCAATCTTTAGTTGGAGTAGCCATTTTCAAACAAACTCAATATTTTTCACTTGCAAATTTTGTATGACTATATCTAATCTTTTAGAGCTATTTATTTTCTTCAAAGTAGCCTTTGTACAGAATTTGGATAACGTACCCATGCCTCTGTCTGAACAGGCTTGATATTGCTTAGTAGCACCTCTTCATAGTTCCCATAGTCCGTGAACTTAACGACCGCTGTCATCCCCGAAGAATGCAAGGCTTCAACTTCTGCTCGGTAAAACTGAAGGTGCAAAAGAAATTTGAAACAGGAGATCAGCTGCCTACAAAGACAGTGTCTACATAACAAGTTCATGCTCTCCACATCTTCTAAAAGCTGGGTTATCTACGTATGTACCAGGAAAGAGTTGGTTCTTTTTGTATTATAGTAGCAACTAGGACATCTTGTGTAAGTATTAAGTCAGTCCCTGATGTTCTTTCCCACGTCTGGGTGCTAATAACTTTACAGCAACACGCTGGGGAGGAATCCTCTCCTCCCCCACCTTCCTCTATTGTTTTAGACTCACTGTTATGTTGGGAGCTCTTTAGTTATATGTTTGAATCTTAAACTTTTCAAATTACCTAAGTTCACATAAGTTCAACAGTCATCCTGTATCCTAGGAAAACAAATGTCTGCTTAGCAACTTAAATGTTTAATCTTTAGCTCCCAGGACTCCACAGAGTAAAACTCCTGAAAGGGTGCAGGAGTCAATTCATCTGGTTTTTATCTTCTACTCTTTAAAATACAACCCTGACACAGAGGTGAGTTTTTAAAGCCTTATAAGAAACCTAGCACCAAATAAAGCCATATATTTAATTTCTTTTTGAAAAAGTATATACAGTTTTATAAAGGTTATCCGTGTTAAAACAACAACAGCAACAAACTTCTCTACAATGTGGAAATCACTGCGATAGTTGTACTAGCCTGCTAGTTAAAAAGCTGAGAACTCAGGACGAGCTCCCTGTGGCGATGGAGCACACTGAGCGACAAAGAATATTCAGCCAAGTCAAGTCTTTCCCGGGGAAGCTATGGGGCAATAAACATGCACACGGCAAACTAACGCAAGTTTTCAAGTATTATGATATCACATGACTGCTCAACAAATAGCAAATTAGGACTAGTACATAATAAATGCCATATAATAGAGGGTCTACTAACAGTCTGTATTTCATGCATAGGTATGAAAATTGGAATGATATTGTAGTATCAATGAAAAAACTTGGCAGATCTAAGATTGCAGGCAAGAAAAGCAATTTGGAGGCTATTATAATAATATTCAAGTCCAGAGGGAGAAATTAATTGAGTTAATTTTAGTGTAATGAGAGATGGAAAACTGCCTCAAATTCTCAGTTCTTCTATGGAAATAAAACAAGTATTGTGAGGAATTATGTAAACATTAGAATATACCTGTTGAACATCTTCAAAACATAATCACAGTAAATATTAAGGTATGGCCTCCTAATGGTAGTTATAGCCCATTTCTTTTCTTATACTTCTATCTTTGTTTTTATCTAAAAAAAAAATGTGAAAGTTGTCTCTTCTTGACAAAACATTTAAATATGCCTCTTAAGCTGGGTAGCTTTGGGGGTAACTAAGAATAGTGTCAATTTTAATACTTGAGTATAATATAGAATCCAAAGACACCTATCTAACTGAAAGGTACATGCCGGTGTAAATGAAAGTGATCACCTTAAAATATCCTCCACTGGCTCTAGAACACTATAATAGTTCAAAATGTTCTGAATATCATGATAATCTGGACTATCATTATAAACCTATTCAACCAGGCAACAAATGAATTCAGCACATTGGTTTTTTTTACCTAAATTCTTAATCAGTCTTTATTTTGATAAAGTACCTATTAAGTATAGGCTACCGTAATAACTAGAATGCTTCATTGAAAAGAAATGTTGTCTTTGATCCTACACACACACACTCTCTCTCTCTCTCTCTCTCTCTCTCTCTCTCTCTCTCTCTCTCTCTCTCTCTCTGATTCATTTTTAGACAATTATAGTTAAGATTAAAGTTTTATTGAAATGTGTGCCAAGGTCTGGGAGGCATTTTGGTGTACAGAGTCAGAACTACCGTAGTGCTTAGCAACTACTGAATTATGGTTTGTTTAACACTCAATTTTTGCAGAAAAACTTGTCTGCCAATTTCAATTGGAATACAGACAGATCTGTTCTTCTCTGTTGCTCCATTTATCTCTGGCTGATCATTTATATCCTTTTCTGTCTTTTGGCAGTGGACAAGAATACCAAGGAGATATCCTTTTTCAAAGAAGGTGGTTTTAGGTTTGCCAGCGGCTGGCTAATAAGAGGGTTGCTATCACTAACAGAGGCATAATTTTTATAGGATGTCAGTGAAAGACTGCCTTATTTACAAGGTCTTCCCAATATGGTCAAACTTCAACCCTAATCTCTTCTTTCTCTGGCTTTAGTACAGATCAATCTATACTGTAGATTACCTTATATAGAAAACAATACCTAACTTCTCATGCAAAAGTCTGACCTGGTAGAATTTTTCTAAGGTCTACAATGTAAGCTTCTTTATAATTATTTACAACCTTTTCCTTGCCTATGAATGATGTTGAAGTAACTAAATATAAAGAATTTTTCAATATTTAAATCAAGCATTTTCTTTTGACCTCCATGGGCAACAAGAATGAACATGTCAAAACCATGCGTAACTTGAGACCCAGGAGAATCTGACCTCTCTCCAGATCCCTGTGGGCACCAATCATATAAGTGGTGTACATATACACATGCAGGCAAAAACACTCATACACATAAAATAAAATGACAAAAAAAATTCAAATAAAGTATCTTGCAGTAAATCTACCAATGAAGTAAAAGACTTAAACAGTGAAAACGCTGATAGGAAGGAAGGAAGGAAGGAAGGAAGGAAGGAAGGAAGGAAGGAAGGAAGGAAGGAAGAAGGGAAGGAGGGATGGAGGGAGGGAAGGAGGGAGGGAAGGAGGGAGGGAGGAAAGCAGAAAATAGAAAGAACTTCCCATGCTCACTGAAAGATTAATACTGTGAAAATGACTATTCTGCCAAAAGTAATATTATGCTGCTAGATAAACACAATATTAAACCAATTCTAACTTGTTAAATTCATAGATCAATCTAAGAAGCTATTTTAGTAGATGTAGACTAAGACAGTTATCCACAACTAGTTATATTTCACAGAATGAGAGACCATAGAATGCTAATCCCTAATGGTGACACAAATACTGCAATTGGCCTCCCAAGCCACAGGGAGGCGAAGAAGCCCAAGATGGCGGATGATTGCAGAAAAACATTCCCTTCTGAACACAACAGGGCAGTGGATGAACTCACAGCAGTTATGGCAGCATGGACAAAACCTGTGTCAGCCAAGGACACACCAAGTACCAGCAAGGAAAAAGAAGCTGGGCACACAGGCCCACTCCAACTTCAAGCCTTGAAGCTAATGGCACAGCCTTTGAGTTTGATATTATATTTTAAAATGGGGCATGAATCTACACAGAATCCTCAAATGATGAAAAGCAAGTGACCAAGAAACATTTTTTCAAATGTTCAATATCCTTAACCACCAGGGATATGGAAATTAAAACTACTTTCATTTTCTCCCAGCCAGAAAGGCTAAGGTCCAAAAAACAAATAACAGGAGTTGTCAGGATGCAGGAGGGAAAGACAAACAGCCACTCCCTGCTGGGGAGAGGACAACTGGTGCAGCCTCTGTGGAGCTCAGTGACAGCAGCTCTTCCACAGACCCAGCCCTCACTTCCACTGAGAGGACAATGAGAGGACCCTTACCCCACTAGAGAACACCTGCTCGCCCATGGTCACCAATGCTCTACTCACTGTGACGGCTAGGAAGAGGAAACAGCCTAGGGGCTAACAGCTTACAAATGGACAATAGAAATTTGTTACTCAATATTACTTAGCTATTAAGGAAAACAAAATTATCAAATTCACAGGTAAATAGGGGTAAACCAAACTAATAAGGACAAATGTCCCGTTTGTCTCACATTTGTGAATATTAGCTTCAATCATCGGGTATGCATGCTTCATTTGGAATACCCAAAGAGGTCTGGAAATTAGTGAGGGCCAACAGGTAGAAAGGGAGGTAAGTGGAAGGAAATACAAACTAAGAAGAGTGGAATAACAGGAAAATGGATAAATGACAATAAAGACCTTCAGAAAAATCATATGGAGACCTGCTACGATACTTCAGAAGCTTCATATCTCTCTCTCTCTCTCTCTCTCTCTCTCTCTCTCTCTCTCTCACGCACGCACGCACGCACGCATGCACGCATGCATGCACGCACAGAGAGATAGAGAGAGAGAGAGAGAGAGAGAGAGAGAGAGAGAGAGAATAGACTTACCCTATAACAAGATGGCAATACCTTTATAAGCCCTTCATAAGCTAACAAACAAAAGCCCTATGCCAAGAAGATTACCGCTTTTGGAATTGTTGGTCAGTGAGTTCTCATAGACTGCAAGCATTACAGGTTAGTGCCAATGGCACTGGTTACACTCCAGAACTTGATGGTAAGACCCTACTGCTGAAGAGAGTGCATACTTAAGTCAGAGGACCTGGAGATAGCAAGCCGTTACTATGAAATGAAAGCTACATTTTGACTAGCTAACGTTCACAGTTCTGAGAGGTGCTATGCACACTACTATAGGAGAAAAGTTAGCATCAATCTTATGCAGCTACAAACCCTGCCAACAACGACTGCCCTGGCAAGACATGCCCACTAGTGCAACAGAGGCATGAACAGAGCGAGCACAGCCTGCCACTGTTCAAGTGGAGCTAAGATCCATTTCACAAGTTGGAGCCCATACCTGGCACGATCAGGGCTAAGAATCTATGGCTGGAAAGGTCCCAGTCCCTGTGGTAGAACCTAATACTATTATTCTGCGAAATGGACACAGTATTAGACTGTTATACCCACAGATTAACGCACTTATCAACTCACATCAGAAAAGCTTCTATTTACAGTAAATGACAATTAACAAAAAGACCCACAATTGGTCAAGGTGCAGCGAAAAAAAGGCTGTGGAGTGTTCAGTCCTAAGTGAAGCATAAGTCATACTCCTAGCCCCAGGGATCAAGGACCATGCAAGGGGAAGGGCCAGAAAGAGGCAGAGGCAGTGGAAGGCTAAGGAAAAAATGCTGTCTGGACAGAGCAGGAAGCTCTACATATGAATTCACAGTGGTTGTGAGAGTGTGCATAAGATCTGTACAAGCCAAAGTCAGACGAAATCACAGAGTGGAGGAGAGGAGTGTACAATGTATGGCCTCTAGCTGAGGAACCACTGGCCACTGATAGTTGCTGCAGGAGGGAGACTCGGTTTTCTTTAAGAGTGAATCCCCTGGTAAGTTGACTATGCTACAAAGACTCCACATCTAACACTATGGGGGCAGCATCAATTGGACTTGATGGGTATAATATTTTTAAAGATTTATTCATTCATTATTTATTATTATTATTTATTTATGTGCACTAGTGTCTTGCCTGTGTGTACAGATCTGGATGAGGGTATGAGATCCCCTAGGGCTGGAGTTACAGACTGCACTGGTGCCACGTGTGTGCTGGGAATTGAATCCTGGTCCTCTGGAACAGCAGCCAGTGTTCTTATCTGCTGAGCTCTCTCTCCAGCCCCCGTGTATAAAAAATTTTAAAAAGGGGACACAAATCTGAGTAGTTGGGAGCAAGAAATGGATCTGAGTGGAGTTAGGAAAGGTGACGAATCGACTAAACCACACGGCACAAAATCCCCATTTAACTCATCAAATTAAGAAACAGCATTCTGGGCTCTCTTCCCTTTCTGTGCCCACCCAGTCTCCCAGCTCTGAAAAGATTCTTATCACTCTATTCTTTTGCCTTTTCCCCATCTTCCTTCCCACCATGGCTTTTGTCAGTCCCTTTTAGCCAACAAATACATATTAATTTATTTATTACAAGGTGAAAACTAGGTTATATGCATTTTTCTTTTTTACAGGCTGAATACATATACATATGTGTATATATATATATATATATATGTATACATATATATATATATTCTCCTTAAATGAAAATTTACATAATTTTGTACCTCTGAAATGATTTCCTCTTGGAAATGAGTAAAATTTGCAAGAAAGTAAGCACCTTTAATTTAGCAACTAGTATGTGAACTATGGCTGAATTAAGTTTAATCACTTTTCATATGGTTCTCATATGTAAGCTAAAACAAATTCTACCTAAGTATCCACAAAAAATGTTAAATATTTTATGAATTACATACCTATAAATCTCCTTAAGGGCTCAAACAGGTATGTTTACAGTATAAAACACAGATAATTTTGACAGATTCCCACAAGAATATTACATAACATGTAACAGCGTATTTGCAACATTCATACCTTGTTGTCTTCCCAATAAAGTGCAAAACATTCATCTCCAGGTTTCCACATTTTTGCATACTCCACAGGAATAGAAGACTCTATCACCTTTTCAGGCTTAATTGGCCCAGATCTTCTTTTGGGCCCACTATTATAAAATATTTTATCATCATAGGGCACTGCTGTGACAGGTCCTGCTGGCTTAATTGGTCCTACGCGTTTTCCTTTCAGAGGCAGATCTGTCTCTCCATTTGGAACACCAACAAAACTATGACTTTGGGCAGGATTCTGGTAGTCAGTATTTACACTAAAATGTTTTTCAATTTTTGCACCACTAAAGGCTTCACTATTCACTGTCCGTGATTTCCTGTCATAAAAATGATCAGGATTACCTGTTTGGTTTTCTCTTTTCCCACGTTTTTGATTATTATAATCTACAAATTCTGGAGGAAGTGGGTTTTCTTTTGCCTCTGCATACAAAGGGCCTCTGCCTGGTCTGTTTTGCATAGAGTTATCTTTCTTTTTAAAAGCGCCATCGTTGTGCTGAAAACCTAGAGAATACGAAGCATCTTTAGTTCTGTCATGTCTAGAATACGGCCTATCACACTTGGTCCTCTCTTCTGCCCACACATCGGAACCTGAAGAACTACTCGGTCTTTCGGATCCTCTACTTCTAGATAATATGCTGTTTTCTAAGGTTGACTTGGAATTGGGGGTGTCTCTTTGAAATCGAGGAGGTTTCTCATTTCGTGGCTGCCTGGGATCGTTCCGAGGAAGATGTCTTGATTGACTGCCATCCTTTACCCCGTTCTGCTCAGTGTTCGATGCTCTGTGCTGTCCTTGATGAAGGTGCTGTGGCTGTGCCTTAGGTTCTAAGAGGAAGAAGTACGTCATGCATATTAGAAGTAAGACAGCATTAATAATTACTTATTTTGTAAATGCCTAAACTTACATTGGTAGACGGTTCCTATGCTAACATCGTCTATCTTCATACCTTGCTACCTTACCTCTTAGCATCTTCTGAGTACTAGTTATTTATCATGAAGTTTTCCTGGTTAGCATATTAAAAAGTTAAGCAATGATGTGAATCAAGATAAAAGTACTTTAGCAGCTACAAATTTATTCTATGTCAAGTGAGATTACACACATATATACACACACATAACTTTCTTCGACTGTTTCACACACACAAAAATTGCTTACACTATTCCCAAATATATGATTTATCTTTGATGAACATGTTTGGTTTTCTTCAGTTGTTTGTTTTGACATAAATCAGTGTCAAGATACAAGTCCTTGTACATTGCCTGGAATCACCCGATTTCCAAAGATGGTCACTAATGACATTTGGTTGACCTATTTCCTGCATTACAAGAAAACTACCTTCATGGTTCTCCAGATATTAAGTGCCAATTTATTATATAGCTATATGTTTCCAACACTTACTAAAAGCAAAAGAATTGTCAAATAAATTGCTTAGGTCAACAAGAATAAAAAAGAGGTTTTGCTCTAAGTCACAGATTATAAATCAAAATTCAAAATGGCAAGATGAGCAAGAAAATAAAAGAAAACTCATTATAGCAGAGGTACTATACTTGACATTTAAAGTAAAATGAATTATTTTCTAGGTAAGTTTCTATGTGCAGGCTAACCATCTATTAATTATGATAAAAAATACCCAAGGCTTCAAAAGCCTGCTAACTAGATTTATGGGAAACTTTCCCTAAGAGTATCTATCTTATAAACATACTCAAATGTCTGACTTTTAACAATCACATTCAATATAGAAACCTTTCTTATTTCTTTATTTGATGTTTATGGGTGTATGGCATGGGTATGTTCACAGGCCAGATCCTCTAGAGCTGGAGTTTCACGAAGATGAAATCCACCTGATGTGTGCTGGGGACTGAACTCAGGTCCTCTGGAAAACCAGCAAGCTCTCAACTGCTGCGTCATCTCTCTACCCCACAGTCTGTTTTGGAGACTCTTGCCAACATTAGAATTTGTCTAGGAATAAGGACATAGGGATCCGAGAAGACTGGTGACATACACAGTGAGTGTGCTCAGCAGAAAGGCATGTCAAAGACCAGGGCAGCAGTGCTCTCTGGTGGCCACTCAGGGGACGCCACACAAGCACCCTTCACACATTATCATAATACAGAAATGTGGAAGCTTTATTAACACAGCAGAGTAAGGTTCCTTACAGAGTGTACTCAGGAAAATTTTGTTGCCAAAATAAATCTAATTTGACTTGCCACCAGCTAGATATGGAAATGTATTTGGGGAATGAACTTTTGGGCTTGCTATGTTTAAGACTTGTTTTTCCCTTAAATTATTTTAGTCATGGTCACTGATATTCATGATTATCAAGACATTAAAAGCAGGTAACTGTGAGAGTAACTGCTATAAAAATACATAGAAAGAAGATCAACTGGATCTGATAACTGTGAGATTAGTTGATTTCAGTTTTGAAAGAGAAACCAAGAAAAGCAAAATTTTCTAGTCTACAATTGGGGTTATTGTGTTTACATGCCTCTTATGTAACAATTTAATTTTTTTACTCCAGAACAAATATCCACAAGAAATTCCAACGTAGCTCATCTCTTTTTCTTTTTAAATAAATAACGAAGCTTAGAAAACTGCACAAGGGTAAAGAGGACATGTCATTCCTTCTAACTGTCAAATTGTCATTTCTAAGTATTGGCTATAAATCATAAAATAAAGCAAGTAATTTTACTAATAAAGAACATATACTTCATTTTCAATATTATGCTGAGATATGCCAAGGCCCAGCCTCCACTTGGAGTGGGGTTCCTGAGAGAAGGGGTGTCTGGGAGCCTTCAACACAAATTCTCGAATCGCTGGCCCAAACTGAAGCCCCTGTCCTGCTCAAGACGGCTGCCTAGCCAGCTCTCTGTAGAAAGCTCTCGGCTCCGGAGTCTGTTCAAGACAGTTTTCTGCTTAAAATAGCTCTCTCATGCTAGGAAAACTCTAAAAGCTCTCTGGATAGCTCCAGAGTCAGAAAAGCTGCTATAAAAAAATTCTTGGATTTTCTGACTGAGTAAGAAATCCTGATAGAAAAATCCTAAAAGACAGTCTTGGGCTTTCCATCAAAATCAGAAAGCCAGAAAAAAAAAAAAAAATCTAAAAGAGCTGTATTAGCTCTCTAATTCTTGGGATTTCTATAATTTTTATTAGATATTTTCTTTATTTACATTTCAAACATTATCCCCTTTCCTGCTCCCCTACCCAAATTATCCTATCCCTTCCCCCTCCCCCTGCTTCTATGAGGGTGTTCCCCCACCTGCCCATTCCAGGTACCTCAACCTGGTATTCCACTACACTGGGACATCCAGCCTTCAGAGGACCAAGGGCCTCCTCCCACTGATGTCCTACAAGGCCATTCTCTGCTACATATGCAGCTGGAGCTATGGGTCCCTTCATGTGTACTCTGTGGTTGGGGGTTTAGTCCTGGGGAGCTCTGGGTAGTCTGGTTGGATGATATTGTTGTTCTTCCTATGGGGTTGCAAACCATTTCAGCTCCTTCAGTCCTTGCTCTAACTCCTCCATTGGAAACCCTGTGCTCAATCCAAGGGTTGGCTGCGAGCATCTGCCTCTGCATTGGTCAGGCTCTGGCAGAGACTCTCGAGAGACAGATATATCAAGCTTACATCCAAGATACACAAAGAACTCAGCAAGTACTTCTTGACATCCACAATAGCGTCTGGGTATGGTGACTGTGCAGAGGATGGATCCCCAGCTAGGGCAGTCTCTGGAAGGCCTTTCCTTCAGTCTCTGCTCCTCACTTTGTCTCTGTATTTGCTCCCATGAGTATTTTGTTCCCTCTTCTAAAAAGGACCGAAGCCTCCAAACTTTGGTCTTCCTTCTTCTTAAGTTTCATGTAGCCTGTGAATTTCACCTTGGGTATTCTGAGCCTTTGGGCTAATATCCATTTATCAGTGAGTGCACACCATGTGTGTTGTTTTGTGATTAGGTTACCTCACTCAGGAGGATATTTTCTAGTTCTGTCCATTTGCCTAAGAATTTCATGAAGTCATTGCTTTTAATAGCTGCGTAGTACTCCATTGTGTAAATTACCACATTTTCTGTATCTATTCCTCTGTTGAACGACATCTGGGTTCTTTCCAGCTTCTGGCTATTATAAATAAGGCTGCTATGAATATAGTGGAGCATGTGTCCTTGTTATAGGTTGGAGTATCTTTTCGGTATGATCCTCAGGTAATAATACTATGTGCAATTTTCTGAGGAACTGCCAGACTGATTTCCAGAGTAGTTGTACCAGCTTCCAATCCCACCAGCAGTGGAGGAGTGTTCCTCTTTCTCCACATCCTTGCTAGCACCTGCTGTCCCCTCAGTTTTTGATTTTAGCCATTCTGACTGGTATGAGGTGGAATCTTAGGGTTGATTTGATTTGCAATTCCCTGATGACTAAGGGCCAGAAATCCTATTAGAAAAAAATTCTACAAGAGCTGTATTTGTTTTCTATGGATTTTCTGACCAAAATCAGAAATCCTTTTAGAAAAAAAGTCTTGAAGAGCTGTGTTTGCTCTCCTGAGATTTCCAGACAATTCAACTCTTGCTAGGAAAAACATCTAAAGAAACAACTGCTATCATGCTCTGCTAGCTCATCTCATGTGGATCAAAACCCCAGTTTTTAATTTACATATCAATTCATATTAGGTTCCCTTTAGGTCATCCCAGGAATCAGCATTTCATGACTGTAGTCTACTGACTATTAGGAAAAGCAGCAAAAGTATATTTTCTTTTAACATTGCAAAAGAATTCAGAGATCTGCCTGCCTTTGTAAACTTGGCTGGGTTGGACCCAGTCCTGAGATTACCATTCCAACCGAAATTTGCTCTGTCTCAAGCTGACCTTGAACTCAGGAATCTGTCTGCCTTTATAAAGATGAACAAAAAAAACTTAGCTGGGTGGGATTCTTGCCTTTGGATCCCCACTCCCTAAATCTCTGCATGTCCTTCCTTAGCATCTTTATGACAAGCTGACTCAGTGTAGCTACCTCTGTTCCTTTAGATCGCTGAAGCCCCTTACACAATTCATACTACATACTTACATTTTGTATAGTTGAGAAATCATATATTCTTGAACTCATGTTTTCAGGGTTTCCACAGCTTTAAGGGCTGTCCTGAAGGTCACAGCATTCTACCACTTTGCTGAGACATTAGACACACCCTCACCTCCCAGATTCACGCTGTCCTGACTATCATGGAGCATTAACCTTGGCAGAGAAGACAATCCTCGAAAAATATTTACATTGTTATGTAAACAGACCTTACACCCACAGCAACCATCAGGGGAGGGCACCATGCCATCCTGTCCCTTATAGCCAGAATCCAGGTTCTCTCTGCCACTTAAACAGAAAACTAGCATTCCAAACTGTCACACTCCAAACAGCACCAGACGCTAAATCTATAACCGTTCCAGTAATACAAATGTATATGAAAGAGTAAATTCATGAGCTTTTAAAACTTAGCCAAAAGTAAATAATAACAAAAAGTAGCAGAAGCAATTGAGGATTTTTTTTTTAATATCTTAATGCTTCTGATTTAAAAATGGAATCTTCCAGAAAATACATGGAACATTGAAGATTACATGGCAGAATACAGGAAAGCTTAGCAGAATATGATGAACAGTATTATAAAATAGACAAACCATGAACACAATAATAGCTCAAAAAGAAAGAAAAGGTATCAAGGAGTCTTGCTGTGAGTTAGCATGAAATGAAGTAAATATACCAGGTCATGGATTCCAAAATGTGTGTTTGTAACAAATAAAATGGTTTCAGCACTATATTAAATTCAAGAGTCACACAGAAAGAAACTATCACCAAAACTCAACTACTTCCATCAGTATTAAGGGTGCTGAATTAAACAGTCATCTTACAGTATGAATACTTCTTTGCAAAATACTCACTCTCCATTGGCAGCTGCACCTTCATTTTAAGGTAATGCTTGAATACCCACTAGCATCTGACTCTGATCTGCAGCCAGCTAAACAGACAGGCTAACTGTAGCTCTTTCCCTTTGCCCCAGGCTCACCTCCAGCTCTGAAGTGAAGCATGCTGCCCCTCCTGTGCCCTCCCATGTCCCATGGATCACACGGATCTTCCCCTCCACACTGGGTGCTTTATGCCAGCTCCCAAGTCCAGCAGGTGAGCATTCCCAGAGAACTTTCAGGCCGTACAGGCCAGGGGAGGAGGCTGGCATTTCACCCCTCACTCCACCCCTCTAAATCCAATCTTGCAGCCTCATCACCAGCTCTGTAGAGGACGGCTGTAGCCTCCCCTACTGTCTGCCTCCCACTCTAGTGCATCTAGCAGATCTGCTCTAACTTTCTTCCCAACTCGTCCTGTTACCCTAGTCCACAAGTCTAGAAGGCACTGCCTGGGAACCCACATGCCGCTCAGGCCAGAAGCTTCACTGCAGACTGATTACTCCCTCTTCTCTACATCCAATCCTCCAGGCTCACCACCAGCTCTACAGCGGACTGGCAGTTACTGCCCCTCCACTCTCTCTGACTCCATTCCCAGGGACTAAGTATATCCCTGTGGAACACCCTGCTTTGCTCGCGCTGCCCCATCCACATTCTTGAGTGTCAGCTCTCACTAACCAGGAACAACTTTTATCCCAGTCCCACAGAGGCCACACCTGTCAGGATCCCTGAAGAAGTTCCTACCAGGCAACACTCAGCCATTACACTCTAAGAAACAGAGAGAGCCACAGAAACCATGGAACAAAAAACCCACGAAAAGAGACAAGATCAGACGTCAGCCCCTAGAATTACAATCTTCCCATGCCTAGATGCCTAGACACTGCATAAAAACATGATTAAGGAAGGCCAGGCTACTGTGCCTCAGCTGGAGGCCAGCAAAGCCATAACACCAGGCCTTGAGAACTGAAGCATGAGAAAACCCTTAAAGAAATCTAAGAAACAAACAAAAGCAAAAGGAAATGAATAAAACAATTCAAGACCTCAAAGTGAAAACAGAATCAACAAAAGAAAGCCCGATCTGGGAGAAATCTGGAAATGGAAAATTTAGGAACACAAACAAGAGCCAGAGGCAAACCTCACCCACACGATACACAGGATGAAAGAATCTTAGACAGCAAAAAGATAATGAAGAAATGGATACCCCATTTAAAGAAAATGACAAATTTAAAAGACTCCAACACAAAACATCCAGGATATCTGGAACACTATGATAAGACCAAATGTAAGAATAACAGAAATACAAGAGGAAACCTAGTTCATAAACACACACAAAAAAAATGTTTTCAACAATATAATACAAGAAAAAAATTCAAACCTAATGAATAAGGGGCTTAAGAATACAAAATATCAAATAGACTAGACCAGAAAAGAAATTCACCTTAACACATAATAATCAAAACAGTAAATATAGAAAACATGAAAGAATAGTAAAAACTGAAAGGGGAAAAGACCATGTGACATATAAAGGCATAAGAGGAACACCTGATTTCTCTATGGAATCTCTAAAACCCAGAAGATTCTGGACAGATGTTCTAAAGACGCTATGAGACCACAGTTGCCAGGTCACAAAGTTATATTCAAAAAACCTTTCAATGACAAAAATTGAGGAAGGAGAATCAATACATGATAAAAAAATAAATCTGTCTATAAAACCAGCTCTACAGAAAGCATTAGAAGAAAAATTTCAATTGTCAAAGGTCAATCCTGTCCAAGGAAAAACAAGAAATAAATAACTCCAAGTCAGCAAATTAAAAGAGGAGGTGGGGAAACACAGCAGCAATTTCAGTTACACTCTGAACTCTGGTTAACTCTGAACATCAATGATCTCAATTCACCAAAGAAAAAACACAGACTAACAGAATGGATATAAAACCAGGATCCATCCTTTGGGTACATTCAAGAAACTTTAACATCAAGGATAGACATCACTTCAAGGTAAAAGGATGGAAAAAGACATTTTAAGGAAATGAACCCATAATGTAGCCATTTTAATATCTGACAAATAGACTTTAAACCAAACCTAATCAAAAGAGTTTAAAAAAGGACCTATGTACTCAACAAAAAGAAAAACCCACCAAGAGGACATTGCAATTCTTAGCATTCACCAAACAAAGAGTACCCGAGTTAATTAAAGAAAGACTACTACAGTTTAAGTCACATACTGACCTTGACACAGCAAGAGTGGGTGACTTCAATACCCAAATTTTAGCAATAGAGAGGTAATACAGTCTAAACTGATAATTCTGGAGCCATCTGATATATTAAACCAAATGGACCTAACAGATATCTACAGAACTTTTCACCCAAATACAAAAGAATATACTTTCTTCTCAGAACTGAACGAAGTTTTCTCCAAAAATGGAAACAGATTTAAGACAACAAAGTAAATCCCAATAGAAACAAGAAAACTGCAATAACACCCTGCATCCTATCTGAACACTAAAAATTAAATCTGTATATCAGAAACAACAAAAAGGTTATGAACCCACAGAAATTCAACAACTCACTACTAAATGAAAGATAAGTCAAGACTAAAACTAAGAAAGAAATTTTAAAACTTTCTTTAATCAAATGAAATGAATATAGAACATACCCAAACTTATGGGACACAAAGAAGGTTGTTCTAAGTGGCAAGTCCTACATTATCACTAAGTGCCTACATTAAAGAAAAAGAAACATTGAGTGATCTTATACTACCAACTAAACAGCATATCTGAAAGCTCTAGAGCAACAGGATACTACACCCAAAAGGGGTAGATGGCAAAAACAAACTCAGGGCTGAAATCTTTAAACAAGAAATAAAAATAAAAAAATACAGAGACTTAATGACTAGCAAAATTAAAGACAAAAAGGGTCAGAACAGCAGACTGAGGAAAACCAGAGACTTTAAAAACCCATACTCCATCAAATTCAAAATTTCTACAAGAAATGGATAATTTGCTCAATAAAACCATTTATCAAAGTTAAATCCAAAACAGATAAGGTTAAACATACATATAACCACTAGTAAAATAGAAATATTCATTAAAAATCTCTAAACAAGGAAACAATAACAACAACAAAAACCCTAGGCCATTGGTTTCAGTGAAGAATTCTAGAGTTAATGCCAAAACTCCCCAAACTATTCACATAATAAAACAGAAGGAACATTGTCCAATTCATGAGACCCAACAATCCTCTATGAACATAGATGCAAAAATTCTAAATAAAATATTTGCAAACTGTTTCACACACACACACACACACACACACACACACACACACACACACACTGGGTATTTTCAGCTCCTTTGTCGAAGATCAATTGGCCATAGATGTGTGGGTTTACTTCTGGGTCTTAAATTCTATTCCATTGATCCACCTCCCTGTCACTGTACCAATACCATGCAGTTTTTAACACTACTGCTCTGTAGTATTGCTTGAGGTCAGGGATGTTGATTCCCCCAGAAGTTCTTTTGCTGTTGATGATAGTTTTAGCTATCCTAGGTTTTTTGTTATTCCAGGTGAATTTGAGAATTGCTCTTTCTAACTCTATGAAGAACTGAGTTGGGATTTTGATGGGGATTGCATTGAATCTGTAGATTGCTTTTGGCAAGATTGCCATTTTAACTATATTAATCCTGACAACCACGAGCATGGATGATTTTTCCATTTTCTGAGGTCTTCTTCCATTTCCTTCTTCAGAGAGCTGAAGTTTTTGTCATATAAATCTTTCACTTGTTTGGTTAGAGTCACACCAAGATACTTTATATTGTTTGTGGCTACTGTGAAGGGTGTAATTTCCCTAATTTCTTTCTCAGCCTGCTTATCCTTTGAGTATAGGAAGGCTATTGATTTGCTTGAATTGATTTTATAATCAGCCACTTTGCTGAAGTTATTTATCAGTTGTAGGAGTTCTCTGGTGGAGTTTCTTGGGTCACTTAAGTATACTATCATATCATCTGTGAATAGTGATAATTTGACTTCTTCCTTTCCAATTTGTATCCCTTTGACCTTCTTATGTTGTCGAATTGCTCTAGCTAGTACCTCAAGTACTATATTGAAGAGATATGGTGAGAGGGGGCAGCCTTGTCTAGTCCCTGAGTTTAGTGGGATCACTTCAAGTTTCTCTCCGTTTACTTTGATGTTGGCTACTGGTCTGCTGTAGATTGCTTTTACTATGTAAAAAAGAAAAATTTTGCAAACTGAATTTAAAAACACGTCAAAAATATCATCCACCATGATCAATGAGGCTTCATCCCAGAGATGCCAGGATGGTTCAATAGATTAAAACAAAAAAAAAAATCAACAAATGTAAATAATTCACCTATAAATGAATTGAAGGTGACCAGGGAGGGAATCCAAAGAGGAGAGCTATGATTACAAGTTATGTGTGGGGAAATGTGCAAGCGTATTACAGTAGAAGCCTCCTAAAATGCATATCCACACATGAAGCTGATACAGATAGAACGACCGACTGATGGGGAAGGCAGCATGGCAACCAGACGTCTCATCACCAAGTGAACCGTCCAGTACAATTACAACTAACTGAGTTATCAGCCAAAGGGATCCCATGGGAACACCCCTCCCCCAAGCCCCCAAAAAACAAAAACCGGGCTGTTGCCAAGACTATAGGCTAGCCTCCACAAACAATCAGCCAGACTCCACTGCTGAAGACAATACTGACACAAGTCGCTGAACATGGCAACACTGAACTGGTGACTACATAGAGCCTCTGTCATATTGGCGAGTGTACCCTGCAGACTACCAAAGGAGAAGTGTACACGCCAACCCAGCCTCAACCCCTCTGATCTAACACATGTCCTGTATGTATGGTGTGCTAGTGCAATGATAGCACACATTTGTGAGAATAACCAACTAATATCTAATGTGACTTAAGGGACACTCTACAAGTTGGCATCCATAATACCCAATACTGCTTGGGTGTCCACAATCCTGAGATTTGGCGGGCCAGGGAACTGGTGTAAAACCAAGTGTACAAGTCTTTTTTTTTTTAAAGCACTACAATGACTTCTAATGACATCCTGCTATACTCATGGATCAGTCAGCCATCAGATAAGCTTCCTCCTGATAGAAATAAACACAGAGACCCACAGCCAGACACGATGAAGAAAGTAAAATATCTTGGAACAGTGTTTTACCTTCTTTTACCCTTGGGGTTTCTGAGAAATCCCCTCGGGTCTCAGGGACCCTGTGGCTGTGGACGCTGAAGGAGGGTCAGAGCCTACAGAACACCAGAGGAAAGCCCTCCACATCACCTGAATGAGGCCCACGTGACACTGAGACTGAGGCGGTGGAGCACATGGGGCCCAAAGGGCTCTTCACCAGTCTGGGTCCCAGAATGTAACAAGTGGATGCCTTGACCCATTCAGAAGAAAACTCCAACTGACAACGTGTGCAAATGAAAACTCAGTTTCCTCTCAGGGAGTCTCACTCTCAGGGCAGGCTCCATGGCACCTGAAAGTGAGCTCAGCGGCACCTTTGGAGGCTCCTTGTCTCAGGATGGCACGCCGGGTATCTCTGTCATCTACAAACATTATCTTTAACTTTATTTTATTCTCCTGTTTTGGTTTCCCGTTTAGCTCTTTGGGTCCTTTGCATATACACTATGGCTTTCAGGTCAGCATTCTTATGGGATTCCTGTGTGAGCCAAGGGATGGGTCTCTCCCCTGTATTCTTTTTCTTCTGTTTGTCCAATTCTGATGTGTTTGCTTTGCTTTATCTTATATATAGGGGAGTAAAAACCATAATCATGATAAGTTATATGAGAAATATAACATTTTTAATAAAAGGAAATTTTAAAAAACTGAATCTGTGCACCTACACCTGTATATTGAAAACACAATATTATTATCCCTATTTTATAAGTGAAGATTCAAAGTAATGTACCTCTACTAAAATCCTACCTAGAAAGTGTGGAATCTTGAGCTTCACTAAAACCTTACTGAATCTGAGGCCTGCGGCTTCTCTTTATGCCAATCTGCATCCACAGAAATGCTAAACAGAAAGCAGCCAATGAGAGAGTTGCTGCTCACTGTGGTAAGGTTCAGAAAGTGCAAATGCCCCTAGTAATCCTTGGATGCCTGAAAACCACATCTGGATGTCAGGGCTGCTAAAGGGAGCCCTATAATCATCAACATTTTACATTCAAGCAGAAAAACTGAAGCCACTGGAAGAAACTGGGCTACCATTTAATAGCTTTAAAACTCAGCACATAGAGAAAGCACAGTACGGAGGAGTGTCTCCCTGGCCGGCCATCCACTACATCTGTAACATTAGGCAAGATATTTAGCTTTTCTTAGTCTCATCTTAAAATCAATAAATACACAAATAAATATGTACTTCAAATATCTGTAAAATATTTAGAACAGTATATCTTTAAAAACTCTCAGTAAATGTTCTTGCAATCCTTATCTATAGTTGTGTAAATAAGCTTATACATTAGTATCCAGGAAAGTCCTGTACTTCACTGAGAGGCTTGTGTCTGTTTACACCAGTGGTTCTCAACCTTCCTAATGCTGTGACCCTTTACTATTTCTCATGTTGTGGTGATGACCCCCAACCATAAAATGCTTTCATTGCTACTTCATAACTGTAATTTTGCTACTATCATGAATCATATTGTACAAAGCTATGTTGTATTATAGTCTTTCAGGGGTTCATGACCCACACGCTAAGAACTGCCACAAATGCCCACCATTACTTAGAATATTAAATTTACTTTTTTGCTTGTTCTGTTCTTTGAGTAGGAAGAATGCTTTATTAAAAATTTTACTGCAATGTTATAAAAGAATATTCAGATACATTAGAAAATAAAAGTTATACTCTCAGACTGTTTTTCACTTAAAATATAAAGAGTTTATATAAAAATCCATAAACCCTTACATTTTTAGACTGAAACCCTCACTAGCCTATCACTAGAAACATGACCGTGTAGAGTAATGTACCTGCACACAGCAGCTGCTGATGTCTCAGACGCTACTTTTTAATATAATGCACAGGAACAGAAAACTTCCATGCACAACATTCTCATACTCGGGAGCCGCAGCCTACTCTGAGATTGGCAGTGTTTCACAAAACCTTTCACGTCAGTGCACATAGCTGGCTCATTCAGTTCAGTGCCATAAGCTTTTTTATTCTTTTATTCTGATATATTTTTATTATAAAAGCTTTTATTATCCCTCAAATTTTGAAATATAACTTACTTTTATTTTTCAAAATTGAAATATAATTACATAATTTTCTTTTTCCTTTTTTCCTTCCAACCTAATGTACCCTTACTTCAATCTCAAATCCATGGCCTCTTAAATTGTTGTAACCATAGGTTCAAGCAAACTGGAGCCATTCAGTAAATATTTGCTCATAGAATTACTGACAACATCAGAAGTGAGACGAACCCCCAAGTTTAAATTACCTGTTTAATGCTTTCACCTCTGCTAAGCTAAGGGTAAAAGAGAAAGTGCCACCTTGTGTTCTGCCTTCTGAGGGTGAACAGTCTATGAAAGCACACTGGAGCACATTCAGACTGTGTACAAATGATTACCGGAAAGACTAGTATAGCATACATACAACATAAGTGTCCAATGCGGCTCTCTCCTGCGCACAGAAAGAGCTGAGCTACAAACCAACTACAGAGCCTCTCCTTCTTGTCTCTGACAAACTCACAAGCACTTCAGCTTCTTCATCAAAGAAGTAACCCTTATCACAGAATTAGGAAAACTTAACTTAAAAATGCACAAGGGCATGTGGAATGACAACTATGGTTCGGAGTAATCGAGTCCTGTGCCTGAGCAGAGTTCGGGTGTAAAGGTAGGACACTGAGGCTTAGCTCTTCCTTAGCTCACGGCAGTTAGTGAGCACTGAAGCGGACGGTGTCAGCACTGTTCTGGTCACTATACACAAGGCACAGGACAGAACCACAATCCTCTATCCTGTGGTAGCTATTTATAATGGGAAGAGGTGAACAACAATACACTCGTGTAGAAACTAATGTAACCTAAATTCTCAAAGGAACTTCTGCTTTGTATTTTACTTGAGCCCTACAGGATAAGAAATGTAGAACAAGCGGGGGGAGAGAGAGCACTCCTCGGAGAGGAGACACACAGCCATCTCATGTCTAACTAAAAACATCACCTTTACTGCTTTCAAAGGGAAAAGTACTGTGTTCCAAAATCTCCAAACTGATACTCATTTATGCTAAATAAAGACGCCAAATCCAGAAAAGTGATTACACATAAATTAGCATTTCTTTCAATCTGATAAGGCCTTCATTAATTATTCAAAAATATACAATGCTTTCTAAGGTTCAATAAATTCCATCAAAGGTATGATACATATTAAATGAACATCAAACTGAAGATGAACATATTTATTAAAATTTTAATATCTAAAACTTCCTTAATTAGAAAGTTATAAAGCACATCATTGTTACTATGACTTGATAAGTGGTGAAAATTCTGAGAAACAATGTAGCAGACAGCAGTCCCACTCACAGCAGGCTCCTGTCCAGCCAGGGCCAGGCTTAAAATGTACATCATGCAGGTACTGCCTGAAGATGTGAGTAAATAAATAGTTCAATCTAAAGCATGTCCCTCTATATGTCAAAAACACGTTTAAAAAAAAACAAAAAAAAAAAAACCTCCAGGCTACAGTTACAGTAACACTCCCTATTCTAGATGGTGAAGTCCAAGCAGCTGGCCAGGTCAAGTAAATCTCAGTGCACAGCTGGATGGAACCAGTCCATCAAGCTACAAGCTCTAAATCACTAATAAAAATGAGTTATCTTTACAAGTTTCTCATAAAACTCTGAATTATCATGAAAGTATTTTTGCCAGAGATTTTTTTTTTTTTTTTGGTTTTTTGAGACAGGGTTTCTTTATGTAGTCCTGGCTGTCCTGGAACTCACTCTGTAGACCAGGCTGGCCTTGAACTCAGAAATCCGCCTGCCTCTGCCTCCCAAGTGCTGGGATTACAGGTGTGCACCACCATGCCCGGCTGATTTTTTTTTTTTTTTTTTTTTTTTTTTTAAAAGGGACTGCGTGAACAAATCCCTGTAAAATGAGAACACATCTTTTGGGGAAACTTGGTTGACTCTTCCTTCTCTCCAAACATCATAGGAATATGGATATGTCACAATTTCATAGTAAGTACTGAAATACTGAGGAGAATTTAATTGCTGTTTCTAATTCTGCCTTCTCTGCATCAACTGCCGGCAGCCACTGGTTCTAACACAGAACTCTGTACTCTGGGGGAGTTCTGGATGATCACCACACCCCTGCAGTGTGTGCACACGATCTAGGCCGTTCCCTCTGCCATCTCCTCAGGTCTCGGCCCGGAATCCGTCGTGAAAGTGTCATCTCAGCAAGCCTTGGGGTGAAGTCAGAGTCCTTCACGTGTGCGCAGCAGCGACAGGGCAGAGCTGCATGGCTCACCTCGCCCTGAGAGCTCAGACGTGTCTCTGGTTTGCTCCTCTGCTCCTCTAACAGTGTCTAGTACATAGTAAGCCCCAATTAATGTGTGGACTGGATAAATCAAACCACTCCAGTACTTTCTAAAACTATGTACATGAACTCTTCTTCAGAACGGAGTATGCTTTCCAGGGCCAAGACCACAATAATTTTATTCTCTCTTAATCAATATTCTCCCTAAATATATATTCTTGAAAACTCCAAACTAGACTCACTCTTCTTTGCCTGCTGGCCTGATGGAACTGAGCAACTGCTAGATCCACAGCTGCTGCTGACCATTGTTGGGGAGTTGAACTACAGACCAAAAGCAAGAACTGGAATTAAAAATCACAACTCATGATGCTGATAGAGGGCTTCAAGAAAGACTTATACAGTTCCCTTAAAGAAATACAGGAAAACATTGGTAAACAGGTAAAAGCCCTTAAAGAGGAAACACAAAAATCCCTTAAAGAAATACAGGAGATCATGGGTCAACAGGCAGAAGCTCTTAAAGAAGAAATACAAAAACCCTTTAAAGAATTACAGGAAAGCACAATCAAGTGAAGGAACTGAACAAAACCATCCAGGATCTGAAAGTGGAAGTAGAAACAATAAAGAAATCACAAAATGAGACATCTCTGGAGAAAGAAAATTATAGGTATAGAAGAGAGTGGAGACTCCCAACTTAGTGGGCCAGTAAATATCTTCGACAAAATTATAGAAGAAAACTTCTCTAACCTAAAGAGATGCCCATGAACATACAAGAAGTCTTCAGAACTCCAAACAGACTGGACCAGACCAAAAAGTCCTCCCGGCACATAATAATGCACTAAACAAAGAAGGAATTTATTAAAATGGCTACATTTTGACTGTTATCTGCCATATAAGGTCAGATATGAAATCTCCCCCTTTCCAGCATAATGTCATAACCAAAACGATCCATACTTTGTAGCGTTTTGGGTCTTACGATTGCAGTGTGGAAGTGCATGACCAGCATGGCACGAGAGGTCCATCCAGAAGAGGCCACTGTGCTTCAGGTCGTCGTCAGCCTCTCCCCTGGGAACCAAGCTGCCTGCAGGAGAGCCTGTGAGGCCTTCCTTGGTCAGGGGTTGCTACAGGAGGGCCCACATCACTGCGGATGCTACCGGACCTGTGCAGGAGATCCTATATAGAAATCAGGCCTAGCAAGCCACGGGAGCCAATCAGGAGATAGCACTCCTTTACGGTTCTGCTTTAGTTCCTGTCTACAGGGTCATATGTTGACTTCCTGCTGTGATTTCCATTCAAGGTAGACTGTAAACTCTAAGCCAAAACAGACCCTTTCTGCCCAAGTTGCTTGTGGCCATGGTGTTTATCATAGCTCTGGAAACTAAATGAAGACACTTGCTAAGCCAACCATTGACTTTTGGGAATCCTAAAACTAAACAAAATCCTGAGACACCTTGAGGTGAACAGAATCAAAACACAGATGCTAAGGAACTCTGGAATTCAATGATATTAGAATTGTTTGTATGAGTATGTGTGCATGCATGTGCATATATGTGTGGCATGCACATAAGTACATGTGTATATGGGTGTGAGGTGTATGTTATATGTACATGTATATGCACATGCACGTGTGTGTGTTTATGTGTGTGTGTGCAAGTTTGTGTGTTATTGAAAATTGAACTCAGGGCCTCACACACACTGAGCAAGTGCTGATCACAGAGCTATGCCTCCTAGTCACAAACATTTCTGGAAGCTCTAAATCTATACAACTCTATAAAGACCCAAATACCAATGCTGATATAAACCTAAGCCAAATCATCGGCTCATAACAACCTTCAGAAGCTTATCTGTCCATTATATGTTATGAAGACTATCCTGAAAAGCTTTCTAGATGTTCTTTAGAAAATATTTTTACATCCCTACCATCAGTGACAATATAATATTAGAATATAATCCAAGTAATATATTCCAGGCTTTGACTCCAATTAAAAGCAAACAATGAAATTGTAAAATCATCTAAACACTAGTTCAGACACTGGTCTCAACTGCTCGTTCCTATAAACTTCAGGGCAGTTAAGAATGTTGTCACTTAGTGAAGTATATTAACAAAAGAAAGAATACAAAAGATTATGTAAAAAAATACACTTGAGAACAAGCACAAATCCAGTTCTATCATCAACCCTACAGCCTGCACAGTATCCATGAACTCACAGCCAAGGGAACAGAGGAAACCTCTAAGCACGATGGCTTCTATCTGTGAATGTACTCATTTATCGTACAGCTGTTACACTTATGTGTGGAAACATGGGTCTCTTCTGGATGGTGTCATCATTAGAGCCTGGGACAGAAGCTGCAGTTGATGGAATCAACAGAAAATCAGCAGTGACTCCGTGTCAGCCTGATTAAAGCATTGCCTAACACACTCAAAGAACTAGTTGACCTTGTTCTGACAATACAGTTTTCACATAAAAGTCTAAACATTATTACAGAATACAAATATGTCTGAAAATGTACTGCCATTTATGAGACAAAACAACAATTCAACTTTGGAGCTTAGAAATGCTTATTAAAGAGGATTTAATTATTTACTTAGTGAATGTTATCATCTATTTAATATAAACTTTAAAATGCACAAAATAAGAGGGCTTAGCAGAAACTATCATAATATGATAATCAGATATGATCTGACATAGTTATAAACTACAATAATATTTCATTTCCATATGCCAAATCACAAATGAATTACATACTCAATCCCACTAAAAAGAAATATGAAGTCAAAGTCATGATTTAGGAGACACCTTAAGATGCAAATGCAGGAATCGGAGATAAAATGATCAACAGAGGATTGAATGGGGCCTTAGAGAATGCAAGGCTAAGGATACTGAGAAGCCAGCCAGGAAACAGAGAGGCGTGAAGAGGCAGCAGACTTTTTAGAAGCAAATCCTCTTTACATTGTTCTTGTGGCAACATGAAGACTGTTTGAAAGAGCTGATAGCAGTCCCAGGAATAAGAAGCAAAAATAAAACAACCACAAAACACATCAGTCCAGCCCATGTGCGGAACTGATTTTACCGTTTACAGCACATGAGCCTGTGACATGAGCCTGTGAGAGGAACCTGCACACCAGCTTAGCTCACAAACTCAACTGAAACCTTAGCGGCAGACTGTCCAGCCATTTGTTACACAGTAATAGAAACTAAGGTGCCAGTCTCATACCAATAAACACTGCTCTCCTGTGTTATCCTCTACAAACTGTCTGTATCAAACACTCACTTTTTCCAACATTTTCAAAATATCTTTTTATAATTTATATATTATATATTATAAATATTATATATATTATGTATATAAACTACTATATAAATATAAGCATATATTTGCATAGTTTGTGTAAATAACATTTATATAAAAAGTAAAAATCAATTATAAACCCAAGTTTTCATGAAATACAGACACTTAAATTTTGTATTAAAAGCACTTTGCAACCAAAGATTACACATAGAGGGACCCATGGCTCCATCCACATACGTGGCAGAGGATGGCCTTGAAGGGCATCAGTGGGAGGAGAGCCCCTTGGTCCTGTGAAGGCTGGATGCCCCAGTGTAGAGGAATGCCAGGACACGGAGGCGGGAGTGGGTGGGAGGGTGGATGGGGGTTTCTCATACAAGCAGGGGGAGGGGGGATGGCATAGGGGATGGCATATAGGAGGGGGAAACCAGGAAAGGGGATAACATTTGATATGTAAGTAAAGAAAATATCCAATAAAAAATTTGCCAAATAAAAAGCATTTTGCTTCTAAATTTGGCTGAATTAAAAGGGAAATGTAAAAAATAACATTTTAATCTTTAATATTTTAAACAGTATTTGAAAACATTTCTCATATTCTACACATATAAAAGATACATGATTAACACACTTACTTCCCCGTGCAGTACTCATGTTATTCATTACTGTACGTCATGGGAAACAGTTGGGAAAGCACATTCTCCAAGCAACATTTTCTCACACACACACTCACACACACACACACACACACACACACACACACACATGTACATGTGAAGAAAACCAAACAGACCAATTTCAGAAATAATGTAGGTGATTCCAGGTTATGCTACAGTGAATTTTCCAACATAACAGTTTGTACATCTCCCTTTCCAGGGTATTAAGAGTCGTGGGTGGAGTAGTTTGGTGATAATACTCAACATACATTAGAAGCAAAGTAAGCTAGCATTTGTTTTCAGAATGTAACAATTAAAACTTCCTCCTGTGTTTTGGCCACATGAAATTCACTATAAAAGTTCTAAACAACCATCCAGAATAGAAATAATTTTGTACAACTCCGAATGAGGTTGATCTTTTAAAAAGAGACTGAGTTAGCCTACCTTCCACATTCAGAGTTCCCATTTTAGACTCCAAGAAATCAAACAGTGTGCTTGGTGCTGACGGCCTTGCGTTTCCCAGGTCGTCTTCATCTTCCGCCCGGCCTCGACCCCTGCCTTTCCCTCTTCCTTGGTGTGAAAAGCACATACATACATACACAGTGTGTGAAAAGCAAAAGAAGAGACCACTAAAACCAGGGCTGTACATATATTTCTGCTCACAATTCATAACAATAAAAATGCTTTAAACAAAGCTACTAAGAAGTACTTTTGCTATTCTACATGATCTATCAAAGATTTATCAAACAAACACAGGACTTAGACTTGAAAAAACACATATCACTTTTTTTTTTAATTTAAAAAGATTTTACCTTAAAATGTATTTTCTTTCTACAAAAAATAAGGCTGACTTATCAAGCTTAGCATAATTATATCTGTGCATAGTAAAACAATGTAAACACTGCTGTAACTTAAAGGCATCTCACACACTCACATGAAATTTAGAATATCACTCTACATACTAAAATGCATATGTATAGTTATTTATGTTATGTACACTGATATTTCTCAATCTATTTCTCAAACAATACCACTTTATCTAAGTAGTGGATAACATTTGTTTAATTTTAGGAGGTTTAAAAAATAGTAAGTCTTTAATAAAATGGCATAAATATAGACATAACTATTAGAACAAGTTAGAGTGCATCATAGTCTCTCTCTTACCTCTAACAACTCTGCTAAAAATAAAAGTCACTGTTAGACACAATCTATATAGAGGTAGGAAACACTCACAGGAAGCGGCCTGCCTGCCCTGTATGTCTCCAAGCCTCGGGCTTCTAAGAACCACTGTTACCTAATACTACAGCCCTCAAAGTACAAAGCTCGGCCTCGGTCTGCCCCACATCTTGCTGGCACATGAACTATACCTCGAGGAGGAGGGCCTGCGACAGGCTTCTGCTTACTGCTGTTTAGAAGAACATTCAGTGCTGCCTCTAAGTTGTTGGCATTATCCATCAGCGCTTGCCTCGACGCCTCCTTACTGAAACCCATTTCGGTTATGTGTTTCAGGGCTTTCTCATCAACCTGTAAGGAGCAAAGAAACAGCTATACTAGGGTCTTACATAAAGTCCACTACCCATTTTAACTGTCTTTTACTCAAAGTTTCATTCATAGCTATAGCAAAACTGTCACACTAACACAACATTCTGACTTATTGTTTTTCCACACTGATAGTCAAGGAAGAATCTGAGTTATAGTAAGTTTCACTGAAAATCCAAAACAAGAAAAAGAAGAGAAAAGCTTATGCTATATTAGAATAAGCTCTTAGGAAAATAATATGGCAAAGAAAACATGACCTCATACATTTTTATAGTAAAAACAAAACAAACAAACAAAACGAATAATTATATATCCCCATCCACTTCGGGGGGAGGGGGGAATGTAATTTATATAGCACCTCAACAAAAATACAAAGAAGAAATTAAAAAAACAAAAATAACAAAAAACAAAAAAAACAACAAGAAGGAGGAAGATATTCAGAGCACAGCCTGTTTCTTTTGTGGCTGAGCCCTTACCCATTACACTTACCAGTTCTCTATAGACACCTTCATTTTTGCTCTCTGACTTGGAAGCCTTTTCCTTCTGTAAAACCTCCCTATTTCGGTGACTGGCAGCACCAATATTGAGATTACTTCTGGCACTACCTCCACCTCCTCCAAATGTCTTGGTCTTTAGATAAGAGAAAAACAAAACAGATGTAAGTAAACAGTATTTTGAAATAGTCAAACAAAGATATTACTTTAAAAACCAAAAAAAAAAAAAAAATTAAAGCTTAATTATTATGCCGGGCAGTGGTGGCGCATGCCTTTAATCCCAGCACTTGGGAAGCAGAGGCAGGTGGATTTCTGAGTTCGAGGCCAGCCTGGTCTACAGAGTGAGTTCCAGGACAGCCAGGGCTACACAGAGAAACCCTGTCTTTAAAAAAAAAAATTATTTTTCACAAGTAAAAAAATAACTTGTAAATAGCATAGAGCATAGACATCTATAAGCCAAAATATTTTCTTTCTATAAGTCCAGACAGAGCACAAAAAAAATTACTAGATTTCATTTAAGTCACCAAAACAAATCTATAGGTATATCAATACAGACTAAAATGAGATGATGTAAATGTCATAAAGATTAGTTATCTAAATTACTCCAGTAAAATATTTTAATACATCTTGGATCTAAGCCCCAGAACCATCTACAGCTCAAGGATGGTCTAAATAAAGTACTAAGCTGAACCAATAGTCAATTAAAGCATGTCATGTATGCTGTGGATCGTTATATGATCTTAGAAATTAAATATAACATGAACAAAGAGTAGAACTCATTTATTATTTCCTTGTTTACATTCATCATATATGTCACTCCTTACCAGCTATATATAAAAGGTTGAATCTGTATATTCATTATTTTGCTGATATATTTGAATAAACTTGAAAGCTGATTTCATCTCATTAATCATCTCTTTTCAATGAAGGAGCTAGAGAAAGGACTGAAGGGGTTTTCAACCCCATAGGAAGAGCAACACTGTCAACCAAACAGACCTCCCAGAGCTCCCAGGGTCTAAACCACCAACCAAGGAGTACACATGGAGGGACCCATGGCTCCAACCATATATGCGGCAGAGGGTGGCCTTTGGGGGCACACCCTTATAGAAGCAGGAGGAGGGGGTGGGATAGGGTGTTTCTTGGTGGGGAGGCGGGAATGGGGAAAGGGGATACCATTTGAAATGTAAATAAATAGAATTTCCAATAAAAAAATGACTAAGCATAAAAATAAATTAAAAATTAAAAAATAATTATGAAAAAAATAGACGATGAAGATCACTGGCTGGGAAGATACAGGATTATGACTAATGAGCATCCCACAGCTGACTCATCAAAAGAGAAATCTTATTATATAATATTTTTCTCTCTGATACACTTGGTAAAATTAAAAGCAAGTTAAAACTTGATTTTTTATTAACAATAATTGTTGAAAATATATTTTAATTAAGAAAAGCACATTATAGATGATTTTTATTATATATTACATATTAATAACTACAGTAAAACAGCATCTTAATTTATTCAACATTGTGAAATTATTTTGAACTAGATTAAAATGTAAAGTAGAATGTAAAAATTGAGAAATTAATGCTAGACATACATTAAAGCACATTTTCAGTTCTTGAATATCATGTTATTTAAATCTGATACAACTTAAAGATAAAACTATATCTGGACATTACTATTCAATTTTGGGTTTATGGAATTTCAGCAAAAATAAAAGTCTTCCTTGTCATCACATGTGTAATTGTGTAAAAATGCAGTTTAGATCCAGAACAGAGAAATGGTTGTGGGGGGGGATGATTGGGGAATAGTTGGGGGGGGAGAGGACTTATGGGACGTATGGTGGGGGGGATCTGGGAAAGGGGAAAGCCTTTGGAATGTAAACAAAAAATATAGAAAATTAAAAAAAAATTTTTTTAAATGCAGTTTATATAAACATGGGTGAAGCTCATTCAGAGGGCACCGCAGCACTGGACACCCAGCTCTGAAGTGTCTAGACAAGCTGGTTCATGGGAATCTCGCTCCTCCCCTCAGGCAAACCACTGGACTTGCCTTGCACTGCTTCTCTAGGTTCTGAGCCCTATAGACCGAGTGAGGAGACCCAGCACTGTCAGGTTACACGATGTCGCCCACAGTGCTGCCGCAGCACCGCACAGCAAGTGTGCCAACGCACATGGCAATTGCTATTTTGGTAGAACACAGTTGCCTAAAAAGTCTGGAGTCTGACTTGTTTGAATTAAGATTTATATTCCACAATTCCAAAGAGCGTTTGCTTTTGATGACAATGAAATACACCCATTTTATTTCCTTAATGTTTTCTTTGCATTTTGTGGGTTAAAAATGGGAGAACAACATTTTCAGCTGTTTCAAGGATTTAAAATAACTGCAACTCACAAGCCATAAACAATGCAGAGTGGTGCGGCGACATCCTGGTGGGTGGATTAGGCACCCTAAGGCCATCACAAGTGCCTGCCAATCTTACTGTACTTCACAGCCCACACACTTTTACGCCTCATGGTCCAACTCTCCAATCACTGCTTTGCCATTGTCCCTGTCAACTATGTTTGCTCTCTTACTGTTAAAAACTCAAAATGTTTACCACAGCAGGATGAGTGTAGAGGAGTCAGTAACTTCACTGCTCCAGCATCAATCAACAACCTACGACACTTCCAACTACCCTTGGTAAGCGCTACTCTCTCCCTTACCAGGACACATACCCAAATTGTCCTATTTCTCTCTATACTAACGATCGGTCTGAAGGAACTGACTTCTCATCTACCCTCCAAAACTAAACTCTTCCTGCGTGTTCCCTTTTCTTTTTTCTATAAACCCTCATTCGTTGGCGATCTGACTTAGCCCAATACCATCTGTCTTAGGGCTTCACTGCTGTAAGCAGACACTGTGATCAAGGCACTCTTATAAAGGACATTTCATTAGGGCTGGCTTACAGGTTCAGAGGTTCAGTCCATCATCACCATGGTAGGGAGCATGGCAGCATGCAGATAGACATGGTGTGGGAGGAGCTGAGATTCCTGCATCTTGATCTGAAGACCACTAGGCAAAGACTGGCTTCCTAGGACAAGGGTCTTAAAGCCCATGCCCACAGTGACACACCTACTCCAACAAGGCCACACCTCCTAACAGTGACATTCCCTGAGCCAAGCATCAAACCATCCAACTACACAGAACTCTCAGATGTAGGGTATCTATGCCAAAGCTCTTTTCAAATTACACTCCTCTGACTCACTGCTCATTAGACATTACAGCAAGGCATCTAGCATGCATCTCGAGTCATACATTCAGAATGGAGTACCAGTGTGCCTTCACTTACAACCCCCCACTCTAATCTTCTGGATTTCAAGTATCCTGACAATATCTCCATGTAAAATCTTTAGTCATTCTTTACTTCTCTGCTGCTGTAACTTCCTGTATCTCTCAGAAGACTCCCTAATCGCAAAGTTTCTGAAACCAACAATTTTGCTCAGCCTACGGAGAATGAAGAAGATACTATCACTTCTTTTCCAGAATCAATTTGGTAATCTCCCATCTTGTCTACAATTCCAATCTTCCTTCTTTATAACTGCTTCTCAATGAAGCAGTCAGAAGTAGTCCTTTTAGATATAGAATGGCTGATGTTATTGCTATGAGCAAAAGACTCAAAAGCTTGAGATGTCTAACAGGTCAATGTCTTTTCAACAGCTGTGGATGCTGCAGTAGACCTCCATTTTCCTGCTCCTGCCTCTTGCACAGAGCACCTTCCTGTTTACAACCTTTTCTGCAGCTTTCTTTTTTCTAAAAATCACTCTTCCTTAGCTATAACACAGTTCATTCTCTCACTTCCTTCAAAGCACTGATCAAATTTCATTACCCTGAGGCATAAGATGTATACATATAAAAAAATTGAGGTATGAAATTCATCGGTATGTCTTGTTATTTACAATGTAGACTGTCCATACCTACAGGTCAATTTACTCCTTCAAATTGCTACTGGGTAACACCGGATAAGTCCTGAGTTAGTTAACTTAGACAATTTCATACACAAACTGAAGAATTCTGAAATCTGTTTCTGTCCTAAAAAACTATGATTCTTTATACTTGTAAAGAAAACATGGTCAATTTTAACACTGAAGTACATTAGAATGTAAACCACATGCTCCAATATATAGACATTCGTAGCTACAGCAAATAAAACCTTAAGAAGAAAGCTTGAGATGCACATGAATCCATAGAACAGGTTATATCAAATATCCTCTTCTAAATTTTAGAATCTAAAACAGATAGGGCTGGAGAGATGGCTCAGCGGTTAAGAGCACTGATTGCTCTTCCGAAGGTCCTGAGTTCAAATTCCAGCAACCACATGGTGGTTAACAGCCATCTGTAATGAGACCTGATGCCCTCCTCTGGGGTGTCTGAAGACAGCTACAGTGTACTCACATATAATAAATAAATCTTTAAAAAAAAATAAAATAAAACAAATAATATTTTAGGGAAAAATAAATATATTTCATATAAACTACATCAAAATAGACTTAATTTAATGGTCTTAATTGCCTTAGAATGAAACGCATACGGAAGAATACCCCCTTGTGATAACTGGCACAAAAGGGTCCTGATCTGTGCAGGGTGTAGGGGAGGCTGTGGGTTTTTGTTTGTTTGTTTTTTTTTTTTGTTTTTTTTTTTTTTTTTTTTTTTTTCAAGACTGGGTTTTTCTGTGTAGTCCTGGCTGTCCTGGAACTCACTCTGTAGACCAGGTTGGCCTCGAACTCAGAAATCCGCCTGCCTCTGCCTCCCAAGTGCTGGGATTACAGGCGTGCGCCACCAGGCCCAGCAGCTGTGGGTTTTTGATGTGACCAATTACAACACCCACAGCAGTCATAGCAGGTCACTACTGCTCCTAAATTGACAACTGAAGCACACGGGGCACAGGGGTGCATGTATTTGGCCCTGTCAGCCGCCATGCTCTGGCTGCCTGGCCCAGAGGGCTTGCTTCTGGCCCTACTCCACGCTGGAGAGGACGACATGAGGAAGCACAAGCAAACGTCAAGTTTCCTGGTGACGCTCTGAAGTTAAGTAGAAAAGTGATTAGTCACAAACCCTCACTGCACTCTGAGCACAGGAAACTATGTCAATTTTAATGAATAAAAATTCTATCCGAGAAACTCACAAACAAAAATTCATATCAAACTGAAAAAAGATTAATCAACAAAGAAAAAAAACCTAGTCCAAGTAAACAAGAAATTAAAACCAAGCTTGGCCACTATGGTCAAGATGGAGAACATGTGTGTGCACGTACATGTGTCATCATACAATCACATATAATCCTACAATTAACATGTTTACTGTAATCTAATTGAAATAAAAATAAGCTAGCAAGCCATAACTCTGATGTACTAACTGATCCCAGCTCAGAAGTTATTTGGTACAAATCTCCCTTTTCAGAAGCAAGCATTACAGCGGGAGATTAGCTTGGGAAAGTAGTAACTAGCTCAACTAATAACAGGAAACCCTCAGCTGTGATACAAAAAAAAAAAATGTGTTTTAAGTTATTTCATTGAGAAAGAAATGACAGGAGGGATATGGGGTGGACTACACGCTGACTGAAATATTTACAAGATTGGCCAAGGCGACTTGGAATACAGCAGCAGGCTTAGCCCAGAGAAGTGTGGCCTTCCTCTTCCTGTCTGCATGCTGGGAGAGGAGCGTGGACCCGGGGATCAGTTACGAGAACAGCAGTGATGACCACGGGGTCAAAGACTGCGCGGGCGGGCAGCATCTGCGCAGCCCTCTGCTTACTTCTTTGCTCTTGGCGACCTCTGCAATGGCAGCAGTCCTTTGCTTCTCAAATTCGTCATTGTCATTGGCAGGCTTGGCCGGCAGCGAAACTTGTAACGTCTTTCTTCGATCAAGTTCTCTGCTGTCCACTTGGACGTTAGATGCACACTTCTGAGAAAATAAATTCATATTGCTCAGTAATTCCAAAAGAAATTCCAAGAAATACAGTTTTTCATAAGAACTATTTCCTCAAAAGAAATGACATTTCTCATTATTGGTAAAGGCAAAAGTATCACTCTATCCAAGAGACTTAAAAATAATAAAAAACTACACACACAAAAAAACTAGGAAGCTAATTACAATGTTACTTTTAAATAGATATGTTAAAGATTATATATCTGTGTATATACATACATGTATACATACATCATCTAAATGAGGCCACACATTTACAAAACAAACTGGGCTGCAAGACCCAAGTTTCATTCTAGGGTAATAACCTAAAAACTGTTGGAGATTTCAAGCCATCTACATTAATTAAGACCACGTAAATTTGATTTGTAATTAAAGAGTTCAATTTTCACATCACACTATGATATCCATGAGTCAGGCAGTACACCTAATAACATGTAACAAAATGTGTTGGAACTTGTAAGTCAAAGGCTAAAATCATGCCCAATTAAGATGCAAAGTTTTGTTCATTGTTTTATTTAAGGTTTATACTTTTAATATCATAATTTAAAACAGGTGTCTCTATCTGAAGAAAATCCCTGAACTCCACACTAGTATAAGCCCTCTAAAGTGACAGATTGTTTTCCTCAGCTCATTACCTAATGAGAAGGAGAAGGGGAACTAGTGTCAAGAGTGTTACACAGACGCAGCATTCCCCTCCAAGATGAACACGCCATTTGTGGCCACACAGAGAGGGCCAGCACTACGGTCTCAGCCTGCCAATTGCTGGAATACACTGCACAAACTCTTCACAATGAAGAAAAGTAAATACCATCACTGAAACTAACTCTTCTGTTGTACTTCCTAGTCCTGCACTTATAACAATACACACTTCAATTCTGGACAGTAACTGAATCATTAATTGTCTCTAGAAAAAAGTCATTTTTATATCTTAAGAAATTTAAGAAAAAATTTTACAAATGTCTCAGGAAAAAGTAAAATTGTACAAGTATGTGTTATTATTTTCAAGTATAACTTACTATAATATTTTCATTCTGAGCTCTTTTATTACAAACAGAATGTTACTAACATGGACCACAACACTAGTCTTTCTATCTACCTTTATCTTTAAAAAAGGGGTAGGGGGCATGCCCACAATGCAGGAATGACTAATTTAATTCTAAGTATTGCTCATAAATACTATTTTAAAGATGCCAATCAATTGATCCTATCCCATATCTTCATATCAACTGTTATCTTTTTAGTATCAAAATTTCAAACAAAATTCAAATAATGTACAAAATAAAATGTTGGTTTCAATTTCATATTTCTATGTCCCAATTCGCCTTCACTTTAGCCAGAATTCTGTAAGGAAAGGACAGAGTAAAAACAGTTTAAAACTGCAGTGGTGGCAAACAAGGCCAAGCCAACGGCCACGGGAGTGCTCTCGGCCTCATCTAGGGTGAAGCAGGAGAAGCAGAGGCGAGCGCGGAGGAGATGAGTCCAAGTTACGTACAGAAAGGAAGACAAGACCCAGGCCAGCTGGAGGCCTTCCTCACATCTCCTTTACGGTGGGAAGGCTGTGGTGGTGTGGCTGAGAATGGCTCCCACGGCTCCCGTGGCTGAGTGTCCAGACCCCAGCTGGTAGAACTGTTTGGAAAGATTAGGAGGTGTGGACGAGGCAGAGGGCATCAAGTCTCTGGAGCCCAGGCCATGCCCAGTTAGCCTCTCTCTCTCCGGCTGCTGCTGGATCAAGGTGTAACCTCTCAGCTTCTGCCCCGAAACCATGCTGGTCTGCCTGCCACTGTTTCCCGACATGACAGTCTTGCACCTTCTGAAACTTTAAGCACCAATTCAATAATTCCTTTTAAAAGTTGTCTTGGTCACAGTGTTTGGTTAGAGCAATAGACTAAAGGTTAAAAATTAAGGCCCACACATCAATTTATTTATTTTTTATATAAGAATAATCCAGGCTGCTGTAGTTGAAAACATCAACATAAAATAAAATTGGGAGTCTGACTAGGATGGGTAATTGAATGGAGGCTAAGCTGAAGAACAGAATTTGGGGGGAATTTTGGCTTTTTTTTTTTAATCTTCTTACTTTTAAAATTCTCATTTAAATACTGTTTTCCATTAACCTATCTTAGATGTAATTTGTTCTACATACATAATTCTTAATTGCTTCAATCTTTGGGATAAGAGCAATATTATTAAATTCCTTGACCTTCACATTTCGATATAACTCTACGGCATGAGTAAATAGTTTGGCACAGTCACACTCAGCTTAAGCACAGTGAAGAATGTTCGTTCCTGACTGATTCTACCTGCTGAAAAGAAAGTTCTTACCTGTCCAAAAGGTAAAAAAGGAGGTGGGCCACCTTCAGCTCCAATATTGCTTCTATTATGCTTTAATAAGCTCTGTTTAAAAACAAAATCAGTCATAAAGCATGCATATAAACACACTAGCCCCAGACACCAGAAATGCACAGCTTACAGTAGAATCTTGAGACACAACAACCTTCTTTAAGGCATTTCAAACTACAAGACAGAAAATACTGTATTCTTTTCTTCTATAACCTGGAAAAGTGCTTTCCTTGTCTCTCCTGACCAAAATACACTCAAGTTTAATTTTTAGATACATTTTTAAAGCTGGTGTCCTTTGGAGAAAACAGACCTCCTCAAAATACCATCAATTCATAGAAAATATGCCATGGCAAGAACAGTTTTACTTTGAAACGCATAACCAATAGATGAATAATGTCTGAAACTTTCCTACAAAAATAATGTTTTTAGAGATAATACTTACTAGAAAAAAGCCATTACTGATAAGGGTGATTTCTAGTACTTTAAATACTAGAATCCTATGGTTCATACTATGTAAAGTCACACAATAACATTTCTCGAATTACCTCACACTGTATTGTTTAACATATTCGAGTTCCTGAATTATGTAAACACTCATACATTTCCTGTAGATCACAGACTGAATAATATGTCATGGCACCTTAACATCAGCTTACTGAGCAAAGGGTGATAAAAACGGTACAGGATGCCACGTTTCTTCAGTCTACACGTAAGTTATCACTCTCCTTCATTTCAAAAAAGAAGCATGACACACATGATTGTCTAGGGCCCTCTGCTCAGTTTCAACTCAGTTACAAGGAAAGGATTATGTAACAGCTATAAATCAATTTACACTAAAACGTCCTTTAAAAGCTAACGTAAATTAACATTTCTCGTTAACATGAAAAAATAAAACAACTTAGAAGACTTCAATTTCTTGCACTGATGAAGGTACAAAAGCCAGACCTAAGCTCCCCTTGTACACAATGAGTGACCTGGCCAGTATATATACAGAACCCAGCCTACACAGCATAGGACTGCTACTCCTCCAAAGGGAAGAAGTAAATCCAACTCGGGTGTACAATGCAGAAAGCATAGCACGGAGGAGTCATAGAAAATAACAGCCTCACAACAAGACACTCAGCATCACTAGGCCTTGGATAATGCACATGGAAACTAAAAGTGGTTCTATTTCACACACACTCACTCACTCACTCACTCGCAGAGAGACAGAGACAGAGAGAAAGAGAGAGGGAGAATAGGTACTATGAGAAAATAACCAGTGTAGAAATCAGAACTTTATTAAAAGAATAAAACAAAATTACCATAAAATCCAGCAATTCTACAAGTACACATTCAAAAGACCTGAAAGGAGCTATTATTTGTGCATCCATGTTCGCAGCAGCTTTATCCAGAGTGAGAAAAGACAGGAATACCAGCAATGCCCACTGACAGATGAATAAACAGAATGTAGTATTCGTAAGCAATGGAATACTATTGAGCCTACAAAAGGAGGGAAGCTCTGACATCCTACTATATAGATATTATCTTACACAGGATAAGCTGGACATGAGAGAACAAATACTGTTATTATAACACATCTAAGAGATATCCCAATAGTCAGCCCACAGAGACAGAAAGTAGGATGGTGGACACATGCCTGTCTGTGTGTCTGTGTTGGAAGTGAGTAAGTTCCTACCTGACTTAATGGTTTTAAGTGGAAGGATTCTGCCTGGGATGTTGGAAAATTATATAAGCATTGATCTGACTTTAACATATCCTTTTCTTAAGTGACAAGATACTGTAATATTAACATTTAAGACAATGAGTAGCTCTTACCCCTCTTACACCGCTTCTCTCTCTCATTCTCTCTCTCTCAGCTTTTCTCTTGCCCCCTCTTGGGCTCTTCTCCCCTCCCCCCTCTCTCCACATGGTCATGGCCGGCCTCTGCTTCTCTACTCTTTCCCTCTCTCTGCCTTTCTCTGTCTCTAATACCCTCTTAACTCCCCTCCCCATGCCCTAAATAAACTCTATTCTATACTAAAAAAAAAAAAAAAAAAAAAAAAAGGCATGAGTAAAATGTAACAAGTACTGAAAATTGCCACTTCCTTTTGAGGAAGAATGTCGTAGAGCACAGCAGATCGTTTCTCTATTGTGCATCATGTGCTATCTTAGTAATTCTGACACAGAAGACCAATGCTGCCGCTCCTGTGGGGAGAGCTCATGGTGTCCGAGTGTCTAAGCCATCTGTGTTGCACACTTACCCTCTGTAACGCCCACTTGTCAATTAGGTGTTCCACTTCACCACCAAGAACTGTGGTGTTAGAGTCACTTAGGAGCAGGAACCCGTTCTTTACGTCAACAGTGCCAGACAGCTTCACTTTGGTGCCAGGCGGAGTGTTCAGGCTGAGGCCAAAGAAAAACAAAAGGAGTTGGCGGTTAAAGCTGCATTGAAACTCCTCCACAAACTGCAAAGGCGTCTCGTGACTGAATCACAGTACACGACATCTAAGCTAGATCTTAGAGGACTAGCCATAAAGTAAAAGTGGATCGCCGTAAATGAAGACCAGGCGATAAATAAATAAATAAAATGAGCCTCAGTTTCCACAAGTTACAACAAATGTGAACAAGAATAATAACACCTCACAAAGCTGTGGTGGTGAAGAAAAAGGAAAGATGGAAAAACTTTTCTTTTTAAAAATGTATTTTATGTTTGTGGGGTTTTGTCTGGAGTCATACCCCTGGACCTGGAGTTACAGATGGTTGTGAGCCATCATGAGGGCGCTGGGAATTGAACCTGGAACTGGAACGGGAGAGCATTCAGTGCTTCTAACCACTGAGCCATCTCTCCAGCCATCAAAGTACTGTCAACTCTGCCATATATGAACACGATACCTCCCTTTCTTTTCTATAAGGTTTTCCTCTACAGGACAAAAATATATCATTACTAAATTAAATTTTAATATAGAAAAATATACTTAACCAGTAATAAACACAGACATGTATCACCTATATGAGCTATAGTTGTCTATAAAAATCCTGTTGTTAAGTCATCTAGTCATGTTAGTCATCTGAACACGAGAATTAGTTATTCAATAATTTAAAAAAAAACTCTAACACACTGACTCGGAAGTCATGAGCATTAAATGTAACAAGACTGGCCTATGAAAGGCCAGTGTTAATCAGATGCTTGGTAGACCCTGCAACACAAATTCTTGCACAAAAACCAGAGACAAGACGCTTATCCTCCCACCAACTTTGCTAAAGGAAACTCAGGATGAAATCCATCACATCATGCTGGTTTGTTCTAAAGTAAAAGCACAGATGTAAATCCTGCTCCATCTCTCCCACAGACAGCAGAGGAGAGGCTCTCCAAGCAGGACTCCTAAAACAGTCTGCCGTGAAACACTGGGATGAATTAGAAAATTATTCTACAATGGCTTCATTATTCACATTTTTAAGGCTCATGAAATTCATCACATGCTGATACATGCAACATCAAATCAGTGAGTATTACTACCACAGCCTTTTAAAAGACAGCTAACAAAAATCATTAGTGAAAAGAAGTAATATGCCTTCCAAACTTCAAAGAACACATAGAGAGTAAGACAGATTAGATACTGTTCTGTGTATCAGGTATGTCTGATATGTATATCATTGCATATTATCAATCCTATCTCAATAAAGCCATTAAGATTGTTCTTGGCCTCACAAGCATAGCATTCCTAGTCATAACTCAGACGGATGGAGTGAACAGTCACGGACAGCCTTGCCCAGCCGCCGTACAGAGCGCTGAGGGCAAAGGGCGGTCGCTGAGAACAGCGTCCCATCTCCAAGCTCCGCATAACCATCAGCAGCACAGCTACACTAACATGCTTTTGCCAGCATGGGGAAGGAGTGCTAGTGGAGTTAGGAGGAGTTGGGAAGGGGAGAAAATTGTCAAAATACATTATATTAAATGCTCAAAGATTTAATAGTATTTTATAAACAAAAAATTTTGTTTAACAAAAAAAACCCATATTTTTAAACAAAATAAGAATTTAGAAGGTTGCTCCTTAAAGAATTCTGTCTCACAAAGTAGGAAGGCACAAACCTCTTTAGCTTTAGTTATCTCCTCAAAAAGTTTATTAGCCTACAAACTTGGCTGGAATCTTAGTGTACTAACACACCAAATATGTACAGTTAGCTGCTAGCCTGTTAGGGAAAAAAAATACTTAAAGATATTCTAATATCTCCAAACAGTGAATAACCAAAGATTTTCTAGAAAAAAAAATCATTCATACATATCTTAAATTTGTTTATAGTTAACAGAGAATAAAGAGTAACTAACTTCATCTCTAACAGTCTTTTAGACAAGACAAAAAAAAAAAAAAAAAAAAAAAAAAAAAACATGAAAACCCCAGGAATTTCTTATGGAGAAGCACAGCACTAACTTAAGACCCCATCCCTGCTTTTTCAAGTTGTGACACTGAAGTCAGGCCTGAGAAGCACGCCCGGGTTCTCCCAGCGCGTCCCCTGTCACCTTATGTTTGAGATGTGACTGAACTCCACCGCCGCACAGCTCGTGTGACCGTCGGTCATCTGCACGCGCAGCATCCTTGGTGCGGCCTGGGACTCCTCGTTGTCCTTTGGCGCAGCGACATTGCGGACCTTCTGGATTTGTAGCACACATGGGCCTTCAAGCTGCCACACACAAGAGAACAGAAGTTATCTGAGAACCACGGCTCTGCTTTCAATTACAGTGTTCCTTTCTTTAATGGTTATTTATTATGATTTATACAGACAGCTCCAATTAAAATCAAGACTGAAATCACTTTATCAATTTACACTTTTAGTCTTATGTGCTTGTAACAGTTCACATAAATCCTGCTCCCATCCCTTTCCCAGGAACAGGCATTCAGGAGACAAACTATGGGACAGTATTTTAAGGGACGTCAACTTACGGCAGGAGTTCAAAGGAATGCTTCCTATACAAACATCAACTTTACAGTGCTCCACAGTGCAAGGCACATAAAGGGTCAAGGAGTAGGTTTCACTTATTTCTACCCTTCCCTTTGAAAATGGCATTAAATCCGATGCTATATGACAAGGAGAGAAGAAAATGTTCTCTCTTGCCAACTTCCAATCAAAGTACAAAATAAATCAATGGAGTAATTAGCTATAAAGCTAAAAGTTTTAAATAACAATATGTTGATAGAAAAACTGGGGAAAGACAGTTGAATTTGCTTACATGTAAAAAAAAAACATAACATAGTTTAGGGAGAAGGCTATTTTAAAGTTACAGATTTTTTTAAGTAAATATTTCTGTACGTAAAAAATTAACACATACTTTCAGAAAAGAAATAACAGTTGGCAAACAGTTACACATTATTTCCCAAGCAAACAAGTCTCTAACCTGGAAATCTGCTCAGCACTCACCGGGAACAGTGTCACACTGAGTTTCGTCTAAGCGCTAGCTATGAAAGGAGAATTCTGCCTCTGGGAAAGATGGCAGACTAGAGGGGGCTGCCGAGAGAGCCAGTCTAAGAAAGACTTAAAAATAAAGGAAAATGGAAGTTATTTCAGGAGGGAAGAAATGCCTCCGAAGTCCACCAAGTCAGTGACAGGATCCTGGGAAGGAGCAGGGGAAAGGACTGTCACTCAGAGGACACGGGCAGGGCAGCAGTAGAGCATTTCCCTGCTGCAGAAGGTGCCAGAAGCCACTTGACAAACGCAGCTTCTGGTCAGGGAGATGGGTCAGCGGGAAAGGTGCTTGCTGCCAAGCCTAAGGACCTGAGTTCAATCCTAGGGGCCCCACATGGTCCAAAAGAGATCTCCGAAAAGTTGTCTTCTGATTGCCACACACATGCCATGGTGTACACACACATACGTGATACACACATACACTATTTTTTTCAATTTATTTTATTGTTTTATAAGATCTTAAATTATTCTTAAATTATTATATACATATATATAATAAAAAATGTAAAGAGGTTTGCTTCTCACTGGTGGTATTAGAGACTACTATAAAGGGTAGTTATGATCGATATGAACAAGAAACCAAACCTAAGAATCCATAGATAGAGCTAAGAGAAACACTAAAGGCATAAAGAATCTATTCCATGAAATTATAAAAGACTTTTCCCCAGAATGTAGGGGAAGAAGTAGACATTCAAATACAAGAGACATATAGAATTCAAAATATGCATAGACCAATAAATTCTATAACACACTAGAGATAGTCCAGGGCTTAATTGCAAATTATATCACATAGCCACAGTGAAACAAAACAGCAGTGAGAACAACGAAGTGGCCCAGACACAGACACACACACACACACACACGACACTACGGGCTACGCCAGAGGCCCAGGGGTAAGCCCGCACAGCGACATACAGATGCCTGCTTGTGTTTACAAATCGCTAAAACAGATACTGTAGAAATGACAAGCTCTAAAACAAAAGTTGATGGGAAAACTGGTTTTCCACATGTAAAAGAATAAAACTAAATCCATCTCTGAATCCATCTCTCTGTTAAAAAGAAATCAAATACAACAAACACTGGTAAGGACAGAGGGGGAAAGAACGCACTTACTCAGTGCAGTGGGAATGTACTGTGCACCCACTGTGGAAATCAGTCTAGCAGTTCCTCAAAAACCTGAAATTAGAACCGCTGGCCACAGGACACTGTCACTCCACTCGGGTGCGTGTCCTAAGTCAGCACAGCACAAGAATGCCTGCTAAGCACATGTGTAGCTGCAGTATTTACAACAGGTAGAATATGCAACCAGCCTACTCACCCATCGACAATGAACAGATAAAGAAAGCGTAGTGCATGTCACAATGGAATTGTACACAGCTGTAAAGGAAGTGCAATCATGGTGTTCACAGAAAAACTAACGCAACCGCAGATCGTTATGTTAAACAAAGCGAGCCAGACTCTGAAAGAAAACACATTTTCTCTCAAATACAGAACCTAAATTTAAAATTGCACCTGTGTATAAGAATGTGTGTATTTACATGTTCACCTGTGTATAAGAATGTGTGTGTGTTCACATGTTCACCTGTGTATAAGAATGTACATGTCCACATGTTCACCTGTGTATAAGAATGTACATGTTCACATGTTCACCTGTGTATAAGGATGTACATGTTCACATGTTCACCTGTGTATAAGAATGTACATGTCCACATGTTCACCTGTGTATAAGGATGTACATGTTCACATGTTCACCTGTGTATAAGAATGTACATGTCCACATGTTCACCTGTGTATAAGGATGTACATGTTCACATGTTCACCTGTGTATAAGGATGTGTGTGTTCACATGTTCACCTGTGTATAAGGATGTGTGTATTACATGTTTGGCTGGAGGTCATGAATCTAGCGATCTTGGGCTAATCCGTAAGAATTTATTCTGTCTGTTTCTTCCAAACTCTAGGTTCGGTGGTCTCATGCTGCGGCTTATCACAGACTTATTAAACTACAGAGAGTGGGACGTGCCCCACACTGAGCTCTTTATGCTCTTCAGATGGGCAGTTTACCAGCATTTGATTGGTACCATCACATCATATCCTATAAAGATGTCAACTGCCTTTGAACTGATCTGCAGCTTCAGTAAAAATTCTAGCAGACTTTAAGAGATTTAATAATTTGATTCTAAAATTTATTGGGAGAAAAAATAATAACCTAAGGAAAAATATTGTATTTTATAACCATGAGTTCAGGAAAAAATTGGTAATTTCAAGTGTCATAAAGGTACCTTTCAAAGAGATCCTGTATACTCTACAGAAAGCAATATAAATGATGCAACTCTTTGTAATTTGACATCATCTTATAAAAGGAAACTGGCTTAACTCTATCATGCACTAATTCAGTTCCTGAGTTCATCTCTTATTATATGCTGCTTCCTAGAAGTAGTGTCTATTTTCAAAACTGAAATAATAAAATTGCAATCAAAGGAATTGATTCATATTTACTACAATTGCATTCGCAAAAAAAAAATGTACTTAATGTCAGAAGAAACTCAAAATTCATGCAATCCTTTCTTAGTATAGGAAGGGGTGGGGACAGAACACCTGAGCAGAACCATTCAGATATTCTACTTTTACCTCAGAAGTTTTAAGGGTAACTACTTTAATATTAAACCTCAAAGATTCCTAAATGTACACACATCACTATTTTAAATAATTTATGTCTTAAAATTAATATTCTGGTCAATGAAATTTCTTAATTGAAAAGCTAAATCTATAACCTACACAGAACAAATACACGCAAAGCCATATCACAGAGCAAGTTTGATACCATAAGCGTTAGTAAAATCATTTCTAAGAGGGACAATAATAGAAAAGCCACCCTTAAAACTATTTGGCACCGGGCGTTGGTGGCTCACACCTTTAATCCCAGCATTTGGGAGGCAGAGACAGGTGGATTTCTGAGTTCAAGGCCCGCCTGGTCTACAGAGTGAGTTCCAGGGCAGCCAGGGCTACACAGAGAAACCCTGTCTTGAAAAACCAAAAAAAAAAAAAAAAAAAAAAAAAAAAAAAACTATTGGCAATTTCCCTTGCCAGTATCAACAACCAACTAGATACAGCAGCAGCTCCAGGAGCAGCCATGTGCAGCGGCAGCCCAGGAGCAGCCGAGCACACTGGCCCAGGGCACACAAGCCCCGGTCTGGGCTCTGGGCAGCCTCGCTCGCTGCAGCGGCTCCAGCGGGGACCCCTCCAGGCTTCTGGCTCTGCACTTGCCCGACAGGGTTCTTCCTCTGCACTAAGCAAGGCGGGGACAACGGCCGGCTGCAGCTGCACACCCCGGAACAGTTAGGACGTCTGTCTGCTTCGCCCCTCTCCAAGCGTCTTAGAATAAAAAACTCCCCAAACTCAGAGACTTTAGGTTCCAGTAATCACAAACATCAACCACATATATCTTCCATGCATAATTATCAGTCAAAAAGTTTGATTAGGCCCAATTTCTTATAATTCATATTATAAAAACAGCATATTCAGTTTTAAAATAAAAATATTAAATGATATGTAGATTGTTTTATGTATATCTACTAAATATATACAAATACACTATACATACATATTTTAAAACCTGACCACAGGAAGGTCTGTACACAGAGTATGTGTACTGTAAGGTTTTTCCCCAAGGGTTTATTTTTATTTATGTGTACATGTGTTTGACTACATGCAACCGCACACATATGCAAGTGTTCACAGAGGCCAACAGAGGGCCTCAGGTCCGGGGAGCTGGAGTTACCATAGCTGTCAATCACCTCACATGGGTGGTGGGAGCCGAACTCCAGTCCTCTGTGAAAGCAGCAGGAAGCAATCGCTGTTGAGCGCTGTCCAGCCTGTGCGCCATGTCCTCTAAGATTTCAAACATGCCTCCACGATGGCACTATTCCATCATGACCTACTCCACGGTTTGAAAGCCAGCAGTCTAGAGAGAAAAGCTACCGCTCCTATGAATAGCCCTATCTTTTATATGTACTGCTGACATAAAATCTCATTTATGGAGTTCTTCGTCTCTTTCACTTTGCACAAAATGTGCACGCAGACTGCTGAGGGCCTGTCAAGTGGCTCGGTGAGTAAGGCTCTCGCCATGGAGCATGGAGACCTGAGTTCAAGTCCTAAGGCCCACATGGTAAACAGAGAGAGCCCGCTCCTAAAAGCTGTCCTATGACCTACACACGCGCGCACACACACAGACACACAGACATAGACACACACACCTATTAAGTAAAGAAATGAATAAATAAGTGGAATCCTTTTTTACCTGCTTGAATAAAACAATATTTCTGGGGGTTAGGGAGATGGCTCTGCCAGCTCTGTCGGGGGACCTGGTCTCACTCCTAGCACCCACACAGCAGCTACCAACCATCTGTAACCTCCATTCCAGAACTCTCTTCTGCCCTCTATTGGCCCCAGGTACACATGAAATGCACAGACATACAAGTAGGCACAACACCCACACATATGAAACAAATAATAAGATAAATACCGCTGAACAGATAGCACCTCTGTAGCCCTAGCACCTGGCAGGCTAAGGCCCAGAGGATCACAGAGACGAGGACACCCTCGGTGCACAGCAAGTTTCAAGCTGTTCCGGTGTATGTGGCAGACCTCGCTCAAACAACAGTAAGAAGAATAGAAATGATTCTCCAATGCTATCCTATAAATAACATGCAAAAAAATACCAGGATCCAAGACAGGACCTTTGTAGACATTGCTGAATCCACCTGTGGAATTACACGGCCCACTCGATTGTTCTCTATCTTCATGCACATATACCTGACAGCCCAGAGGTTATCAGCGACTGACACAGAAAGAGTGCTACTTCTACCGCTGACACTAAAGGCAGACGTGGCCTACAGAGCAGCGAGAGGGTCATTCTCTGCCGCCTGACCGGGCTCGCGAGGTCAGATTAGGAGAGACGCTGCACTTGAGTTGGGAACCGCCGCCGCTGCCATGGCAGGTGGCCTACAGCTGAAGGACATTTGGGCGCTGCGGCAACAAAGGCTGCATTCACGGCGCTAGTGTCTGCTTTAGTGGCTTTCCACAGACTGTACCGATAATAAAGACCAATCATTTAGTCAGACGTTAGTCAGAGATCCTCAAAGCCTCAAGAAGAGAACAAAAGAAGGTTTTGCTGAAAACAAGCTCTGAACAAGTTAAGATTTGATGTTCCAAAGATGGAGAAGGAAAGGTCAAAAACGTCTGTGTTTCTCAAGTGACACCCAGAAAGACCAAGCATGCAGAGCATATAGAAAGTGACCATAGAGAACATACAGACATACAGAAGGACTGGATAAGTGAAGATAATGATGATGGTACTCTAACAACACAAAGAAAATGTGGTAGTATATTTACTAAATGACTATAAAGTGTTTATCCTTTAGAAATGTTCCTCAAAAAAATATCTTGAATCCAGGCATGATGGTGCATGCCTTTAATCCCAGTATTGGGGAGGTAGAGGCAGGTGAATCTCTGAGTCAGGAATACATAGAGAAACCCTGTCTCAAAAGAATAAAAAATAAAAACAAAAACAAAAACAAAAAATATCTTGAATAATCTCCCAACCTTGAAACTGCTGGACAACGAAGGCAGCAGTTATGAACGGACGGCCTCCACTGCTTTGAGCAGTTTCAGCAACTGACCCAGAAGGCAGCACAGCTCCTGGAGGCCCACTCAGAGGCCCCACTTCCCGCTCGGACTTTTACTGCTCCTCACAGAGCTTGCTTTTATTTATTTATTTATTTATTTTTTATTTTTTTACTTATTCACTTTGCACCCGCTCCCTGCTCTCCTCCGGACCGCCCTTCCATCCCTCCTCCCCTTCTCCTTTGAGCAGGTGAGGCCCGGGCACCCCCACCCTGGGCACCCCCCACCCTGGCACTGCAAGGCACTTCTTCCCCCACTGAGCCAGTCAGGCAGCCCCACTGGTGGAAGGACAGACCCACGCACAGACAGAGCTCTGGGGAACGCCCTCCCCTCCAGCTGCGGAACTTACTTTTTAAAGTGTCATTGTTGTTGTTATTTTAGTTTGCAGAATGTATCTGTCTATACTTAGAAAGATTCAGACCAAGACAATAAGAAATTGCATTACACTAGTAACCCTAGTAAATAATATTCATTTTTCTGAAAAATATAAGAATATGCTTAATTTTAATAACTCACTCACTAAATGGAACACTAATAAGCTATTATTTACGACAGACTACATTAACAAAGTAGAAAGAAAACAGCTTTCGATTAAAACCTGAACCTTTTACCTGGTTTTTTGGTGTTTTATTTTGTTTTGTTTTGTTTTTTCTTAAAAATATTCACCCTGTGAACTTGAGAGCTAGGCCGGTTCCCTCTGAATGTCAAGGCTAGGCCGCCATCTTGTGGCTCGCGCTGGTATTGCCGCAGCTCTGACCCAGACACCTCAGCTTGCAAAACTGAAGCGTTAAAGCAGCTTCACATGCAGCTGTCAGGACGAGGACGGACAATTTAAAAAGGACTCTGGAGCATGACTGCTGTGTGTCCATTTCTCTTTTTTTTTTTTTTTTTGTTTTTTTTGTTTGTTTGTTTTATTTTGTTTTGTTTTTGTTTTTTTGAGACAGGGTTTCTCTGTGTAGCCCTGGCTGTTCTGGAACTCACTCTATAGACCAGGCTGGCCTCGAACTCAGAAATCCACCTGCCTCTGCCTCTGCCTCTGCCTCTGCCTCTGCCTCCCAAGTGCTGGGATTAAAGACGTGTGCCACCACCGCCCGGCTTGTGTGTCCATTTCTTGCAGGTGAAAACCATGCATCCTGGAGGTCAGCCCAGGAGACTGCAGGTAAACCCCCAAGTCCTGCAGAGCCAGGACTAAGCGCAGGCCTGGGGTGGTTGCTCAGTCCTCACTTCTCCCCAAGCCGCCGGGCATGCGGAGAGCAGGAGCACGCTCTCCCGGGCTGGGCGGCCACTGCCTAGGAGCCAACGCCTGCCCAGGTAGGCAACCGGCTCAGGTACTCCCGCAAGGAACCACAATAAACTCCTTGTCCACCTCACCGGACACTGCTAGTCAGTGACTCTTACTTGGATGGTTGTTGGTTCACAGGGAAGCAGCGACCAAGTGAGACATTCACATCGCTCTCTCCAGGGCGGTCTCACTAAAACATCGGACACATTTCCTGTCAGGCCTCTTCCACAATGCGCAAAAGTCCTCACATAACTGTACTAAACCCAAAGCATTCAATCTAGGCTTTCTTACAATTACCAAGCCTACTTTGTTTTAAACATCTATAAAAATAACAAAAAATTAAACAGAGAAAAACATTAAATAATTATACTGAATTTACAGTATTACTATTTCCCATGGTCTCCAGCTTATATACCACAAGCAGTCCCAAGACTTCAGAATACCTAAGAAACAGAAACCCTGCCCTTAAATTCTCAGAAAAGAGGTTATGTGAGATATAACATATAACATATCCTTTCTTCCTCTCTCTCCCTCCCTCCCTCTCCCTCTCTTCCTACTCTTCCCTCTTCCCCCCCTCCCCGCTCTCTCTCTGCCTGTCTGTGTGTCTGTCTGCCTGCCTGCATGCATGCCTACCTCTCTGGGCCTCTCTCAAACACACAACCCACACAGCATAATACAACACAAGCCACACAACCCACCAAACAAACACACAGCTACATACACACTGTCTCCAGCACTTAGAGCCTGGGTGCTGGTTGGGGACTATGGAACATGTCCTGGACTAGGCACTGGAGGAAAGCCTCTGTCCGCCTCCTCAGCACTTCTCAAGTCTCTACCTGAAATCTATGGCACTGTGGTCAAACGCATGGTACATAAAAGCTTCAAAATCATGCCACAGATGGAATGAGAGGGAAAAGGCCCTCAGGGAAAATATCACATTAATTACTAATAAAGTATTTTTACTTTTTGCAATTCTATATTCTCCCAAAATAATCAGTGATAATAGCAATGATTAAGACTTCAGTGGCAAAATGTAAATGAAGTATCTTTTTGAAGGCCAAGACATTTTGAAATGAGATTAAATTCACAGTAGACTACAGACCTACCATCTTTCTTATCTGATCACAAATCGACTAGCTCTCTATTTTCTTTCTAATCTGAAATGACCAAATCATAAAAAAGGTGTCATCTTAGTCTCACTGATCGTAACAGCAACAACATAAACACCAGCCTTTCAGCCTTTCGGGAGATGAAATGCAGCCCCCTCCCACCTACCTCTAAAGAGAATCACTCATCTGTCGGGAAGGTTACAGAACCCTGTGAAGAGCCTCAGGCCTAGTGACTTAGCTTCCCAAGGAGTCAGAAGACACTTAGGGGAGGCTTTTTCAAAATAAATCACACACAGCAAATGGAGGAAGTCCCTACGATGATGACGGGCACCTCTCCTCCTGCGTCTACTGACTTGGGACGCTTTCCCCAGTCCTCAGGTGTCAGTCTCTCTCTGAAATGGGAGCATCAGAGGCAGACTGGGAACTCAGTAGAGTATTCAGAGCAGGGTTTCAGGCCATCTTTGATCCTCACAAGCATCAGTCTGGCTCAAGGGTACTCAGGACTAATCCAGACGAGAGAGGTGGGTCCATTTGCTCGTTTCCCTCCTGAGTTCTCTCGGAGAGCTCAGTAAACAAGTAACCCAGCAGAAGTGATTAGCATTCCTGCACGTTTAGACTTCAGAGACAAACATGCCATTCGGAATGGCTCATAATATGACAAAGCCACCATGTGCAGTACACTACGTCAAAGTCAGTGTCATTTACTACTTCAGTGGCAGAAGGGAATGATACTTTAATAATATAAATATTAACCTCGAAAAAGATTAAGTATCTTGCCAAGAATCACTAAATTTAGTAATTAGAGGAATGGGGTTTGGATAAGGCAATGGCTGTACTAGTATCTTCTGGTCTGTTACTGGTCCCATCATTATTATTTCCACACGTAATCTGACTCGCGGCTTCCCCGCCTCTAAAGACATATATGGTAAAGTTTCGTTTTTAGTGTTGGTTGAAATACTGTAAAGTTGCTTCCCACATCTGCTGTGTGTGAGAGCTAACCATTAAAGGTAGCTCGCTGGCTCTGTCCCACGCCCCTCTCCTGCTTCTTGCTCCGCCCCTCACTCTCTTCTGCCTTCTCACTCCGCCCCTCATTCTCCCCTGCCTTCTTGCTCCACCCCCTCACTCTCCCCTGCCTTCTCGCTCCGCCCCTCACTCTCTTCTGCCTTCTCGCTCCGCCCCCTCACACTCCCCTGCCTCCTTGCTCCCTCACCCCCCTTCCTCCCTTCCTTAATATAAAAGGCAGACTAGACAGAATTATCCCAGACTAAAATCCAGCAACTACACTCCTTGTCAGAAGCTGCTAGTGAAAGAAAAATATAGTCAATAACAGAACATAAAAAGAATGATCTAGCAATTTCTATTCATTCTCTATATAAATTAACATATTTAGGTACAATTTATGTAATAATTTACACAGCAAAGTAAATGGCAGATTTGCAATTAAAATACCATACTTACTAATATAGCCCTATAGCTTATTTGCAGATTAAGATAAAGCTTATTGTAAACTAGAACTGTAACATATGTAATTTATTGGTAGACTGTAACAAACAGGTACTGTTAACATGATGAAATGCTAGGCAGTAAATTTTTGTAATAAAGGCACAAAAAAAGTATAGTAAGTGGGATTAATCTTCAATGTGTACTAAAAGTATATCTCTTGAATATTTAGCCTAAATACAGCTGCATTTAAATATAGTATGTAGAGTTCTAACTAATGATCAACAAAATGAGTACAATCTATGTATCAGCTTTTAAATTTTCTATTAAACCTGTTTTCAAAACCTTTTCATTCCTGCTGTGAGTAGAATTGTATCTGGTCTCAGCAGCAGCTAGTAAAAGGGAAAATATAATCAATGATGAAGAACAGAAAAAGAAATACCTAGAATTTTATGAAATTCCTATTTCATAAAAATGGGAGCCTTTAATCTGTTCATTCTATGTATAAATTAGCATCACATTTAAGCATGTTTTAAGTGATAATATGTATCACAGAAGATTCCAAATTATAAAGTTTTATTTATTGTTATCAACTGCCTTCAAAGGAAACCTTTAAAAATACTGCACACAACTTTAGATGCAAAACTGTGCTCAGAAAATGACCAAGACAAAGAAAGTCTCCATCTGCTGGTGAGCTCCAGGCCTTAAGGACACAGCGACAATAGGCAAATGCTGAAGCACTACTGCGGAGAGCTCTCATTGTCTTAGCCCAACTAGCAGAGAGATGGCAGGGGCTCTCGTGTAATTACTGTCCATCAGAGAGATCCACAGCTCTCACCCAACCTGCAGTTATGATGTGGGGTTTTCCTAAGGATGTTCCCACCCAAGGCCAACATCTCCTAAAAAGGATCAAAATGCAACTTAGCAGGTCCCATCTTCCTGCTATGGACTGGAAACTCAGGCAGCGTAAGGAAAGTTCAGAGACCAAGTCAAATCCAGCAGAAAACTACATCTGAGAACAACTCTTTCTATAACAAAGAGTAAAAAAATGGGAACAAATTGGAGAAGACTCTGTAAAAACATACTAACAGTCAGAAAGCCATACTTGAAATTAACAGTAAGCAAAAGATCCAAGACAAATGGGAAGACAGTGTGGGGCAGTGCCAGCGTCCTAAGACTGACTGAGACGGTGGGCGCCCGCTCTCCGCTCCCTCCGGGATGTGAAGAAGACACTGCAGACTACAGCAGAGCCAAGAGACTAGACTAACAGTTCAGTACAATACAAGACCAACAGCGCTGTTTAAATTCTTTACTAAAACATTATACATTTATTTTCAAATTAAATAAATAGCTAAACAGAAATGTGCAGGAAATTTCATCCCTAACTGATTACTTTTGAAAGGTATTCCTGCATTTAAAAATGTGGCCACTGAGAAAATCCATAAGAGCACCTGTATTTGAAGCCCATGCATGCATCAGACCCAAGCATGCATCTTTGCCAAACTAATAACCTCCAACCGTATGCTTTTACATTCATAAAGTATTGAGAAACTTAGTAACAGTTTACAAAGGAAACTACAACACAAACAGAAAAGAGGACTTGTCAGGCACTTTAATAATATAACAAGGGCAATAAAGACATATGCTCCACTATGTTTATAGCAGCCTTGTTTATAATAGCCAGAAATTGGAAGGAGCCCAAATATCCCTCAAAGGAGGAATGGATACAGAAAATGTGGTATATTTACACAATGGAATACTACTCAGCAATTAAAAATAATGAATTCATGCAATTTATAGGTAAATGGTTAGACCTGGAAAATATCATCCTGAGTGAATTAACCCAATCACAAAAGAATGCACATGAAATGCAATCACTGATAAGTGGATATTAATGAGCCCAGAAGCCCTAAATACTCAAGGCACAATTAGCAAGTCAAATGATTCCCAAGAAGAAGAAAGGAGAGGACCCTGGGCCTGTAAAGATTGCATCCAGTTTAGTAAAGAAACCGAGGGGGGAGGGGGAATGATTGGGGAATAGTTGGGGGGGAGAGGAACTATGGGAAGTATGGTGGGTGGGAACTGGGAAAGGGGAAAGCCTTTGGAATGTAAACATAGAATATAGAAAATAAAATTTAAAAAAAAAGGGTTCCATGCCAAGCTAATACACCATATTCATAATTTCTAAATGACGTTTTTAATATTTAAAATTCACTAAAATTTTGCTTTTAATAATGTTCAACATGTGAGGCGAAACAGCATCCTAAATCTGGGAGCGTCCAGCCTGTCTGTCGGGGACTAGTGCACACCAGCTTGTCATGGCCGCCAGCCGAGAGCCAGCCTCCTCTTTACCTTTTCTACCTTTCCACCGTTGATGTCACTGGGAAGGAACTTCTTGCCAATTGTTCTCAAATCTGTCTAAAATAAATATTTTATTATTAAAATAGAATTATAGAAAAGTAAACCTAAATTCTGGTTTATGATCAAAAGAAACTACTTCAGGTTTGTGGAACAAAAGCTAAGCAAACACCTTAGCTAGTTACTACATGCAGTCACTATTTTCCAATCCTTCGGTGGCGTCTGTGCACCGCTCCAGCACACAGACGCCAGGAGGCAGAAGCCGCATGTTTGTTATTCTCCTCCCTTCGACACTCTTTTCCATTCGAATCCCCAACAAACTACATCATTATGTCCTACTGAAAACTAACGCCATAATCCAATATCGAAGGACAGCTCTGGACTACAATAAACCAGTGTAAGTCTTAATAACCAAGTCCCATGTAGTCTTAACATGCAGAGCCATGGAAGCCAATGCCCCACCAGCTCCAACACTCATAGTAGAGCCATGCAAAGGGACACACAGGGGACGGGGCCGCTGGGACAGCGGAGCAGCGGCAGCTGCACTAAGGCTCCTCCCTGCATATGTAAACTCCAGCGGGAGAACATGGTGGGGAAACAGCTATGACAAAGCAGAAATATGTGCAATTCAGCAAACGATCGCACAGAAAGACTAAAGCACAGAGACTCCTTACAGAGGTGACAGGGGCGTCCTGACCTGTGACAAGTCTACACAGTCCATATACAAAGTGGGGCTCTTCAGGACTATGGGAGCGGCTGACTTCAAAATGAAAACCTAACATCATATGGAAGGTCATTCTATGGAATATGGATCTCAAGACAGATAATAGACTGTCTTTTATCCTTACTAAACACTGATAGTGCACAACAAATTAAAACTGCACCTAATTTTTTCTGAATAATTCAAATATCTGAATCTAAACTACATGTAAGATTTTAATGCTATTTCTTTTCTTTTTTTTTTTTTTGGTTTTAGTTTTTCGAGACAGGGTTTCTCTGTGTCCTGGAACTCACTCTGTAGAACAGACTGTCCTCGAACTCAGAAATCCGCCTGCCTCTGCCTCCCAAGTGCTGGGATTACAGGCATGCGCCACCACGCCCGGCTCTTAATGCTATTTCTTAATTTTTTATTTTCCTACTTTACAAATGAAAACAGTAAGACTTTCCCTTTCAACACAAAAATCTGGACATAAAGAACACATCTAAACAGGAGACACAGAGGGCGGGGCGGTTAAGAGCACCTGGTGCTCTCGCAGAGGACTTGACATGTCCCCAGCACCCGATGGCGGCTCACAAGCATCTGAGGTACAGCAGCCTTAACTGACTTCCTGGACCAGGTACACATTTATACAGGCAAGCAAACTACTCATACACAAGAGATAAAATAAATAATGTTTTAAAATAAATTAAGGCTACAGCTAATCTAATACAAACCAAATAGAAAACTGTTTTAAAGAATTGTCAGTTCTTACTATTATGAAACTACTAAAAATATGGATTCTACAACTAGTGAACTTTTTCTCTTTTTCATTGTGTTGCATATGATATTTTCAACTAGCTAATATTAGGTCATTAAATTCAACAAATATCTCTATAACTTAAAAGGGACAAAAATTAAAGATTTCCTCTATGTTATTTACTTATCATAAAACATAGTTTATGATGAATTGTTCATTGATATAGCTTTAAATTTAAGAATGTCTAATTAAAGTTAATAAACTTAACCTACATTGAGAGCAATCAGGATGATGTCATTTATAGTGGCTTTCCCAGGAGAGCTTGCACAGGCTTCAACGCCTTCGTCCGAAAGATGCCTGTTAAAATAAAGCAAACAGCTTAATATCAGCTAAGCTTAATAGTAAGCAAAATTGTATAATATCCAGTTTTATCTTCTATTTAATGCTAAGAGCAAAACACCCTAGTCTGTATAATATTCTGGTAAGAATAGTGTCTATACATACATATTTATCTATGCCCTTAATGGGATATTGTATAAAAATAAAATTATCCATATGATTTGTGGAAAAAGCCACTGAATTCCAAGTCTGTGGTGCTCTAACCTAATTTCGGTAGAAATGGCACACTAGGGGTCTGATCTGCTTACAACATTTTCAGAATGGTTAAAGCAGACAAATGAACAGCAGGGTCCTCGGGCAGAGCACAGTGACTGGTCACACAATACCAAATAGCCAGTCCTGCAAGCACACACACAAGTAACATTATACAGACAGCAGGTTATTTATGCATTTAAAAATATATACACATATGTATGCAACAATAATTAATGAAAATAGAGACCATTTATTTGCAAGAGAGCAAGGAGGAGTTTACGGGAAGGTTTAGAGGAAGGAACGACTATACTTTAATCTCAAAAAGAAAAAAAGCATTGTTTTTAAATGCTTCCTGGAGCGTTTAAACAAGAAGGTTGGGTTAAACAACGCACTTACAGACAGTCCTGATAACTCTAGTTTGGTCCTAGTCACCCATGGGGATAAAAAGAGAGCCAGCTCCCACAGGCTGTCCTCTGACCACCATGCTTGTACAAGAGTGCCCACACAAAAAATAATAAAATTATTAGTGTCACTAAATTACTATTCCCAAGTATTTCATTTAATTTCCAAAATAAGCACTTAAAATTAGCAGTAAACTCCCAATTAGACAGAGAAATACAGAGCAGCAGAGCCTGGGGGTCACTCCCACACCAACCACCACCTGGGGCTCAGAGACAGACATGCCCACACCCTGCAACATCTGACCAGGCAGGGCCAGGATAAAAGAAAGGCTACTGCTTCACCTCATTTGCTACATCCAGAGAGTGGGACTCTCGAACACCCAATGTAACCAGGATGGCCCTGACCTGCTCTCTGACGCTGGCACAACCCACAGGCCTACGGGCCAGCAGGCCTGCACACCCACCGCAGAGGGCTCTGAGGGCTCTGCTACAGTGCCGCCAGCATGAGGACAGGGCGACAGGGCGGCAGATACTCTCACCTCATGCTGCCCTCCTCCGCTCATGTTTTGCTAAGCCAAACAAAACGGGCTTCAGCTCACGTGGGTACTTACTAAGGTTAGCCGCGGGGCAGCCCCTGCTCACTCGGGAGCTGTGACCCTGTGACTACCTCTCTAGTAGTCAACAGTCACAGCTAACCTTTTCAGGTGAAAGCAGAAGGCATCTTCTACACCTTTTTACATAGCACAGGAAAGGAAAGAACACAATCACGCCCGCAACTAATGTCCTTACGAGCGCTGTCAGCTGAAGGTGTCAATCACTCACGCTCGTCTTTTGTCAAGAGTTCACAAATTCAGTGTGTGTGTGTGTGTATATATATATATATATATGTATGTATGTATGTATATATATACATACATACACACATATACATATGTATATATATTCAATAGATATACACAAATATAAACATATATATTGAATAGGTATATATGCATGTTTAGATACTCCCTGGGATAACCAATATCTACTGAAGTGTGAACTGAAACTGGAACTTCTAAAATAACAGGGCAGAGTCTATTAGCACACACTGACGCACGCACGTAGGCTTTAGACTGTCGATGAGAAAAAGGAGTGACAGCATCCTCTGCGTCAACAGGGCTCTATCAGCCAAGACACAGGAGCAGGAGACAATGAGGCAACAGCCTTGCCTGTGAATTCAATGTCTGCACGGGACGTTACTGGGGCTTTGTGTTTCGGCTTCTTGAGGGGTGGGGGAAGAGGGCTGGCAGGGGCATGTCTCTGAACTATACTGATTATTTGCTGCCACACTGAGTCACTAGCTCCTATATGATATGTAGATATCAGATTGGAAATTTAATATGTAAATTCCTGCTGGAACATGAAGACAAAGTAACTAAATTCCAATTATCCAAGCTACTGTGGGCACAGCAGAGATATGAAATGTAAAAAATTACTTATGCTCACACTAGAGCCACTTAACACACTGAGACTGTGGAGAGCAAGGGCTTCCACCTTCTCTTCCACGGTACCAAAGGAGCCCGCTAGAGGCAGAGGGCGCAGGGCACAGGGGCGCCCAGCTCTCCGGGCAGCTGCCCCTGCAGACACTCTTAGGTGTCCCCTTTGTCTCTGGTTTCCCAGCATGCACTCCCACTGTGCATGTGTCCGGAGAGCTCTGCTGTCGTCCGCACACCGCGGTTGGTCTTAGGGTTCTGCTCATGCTCCTTCTCTCAGCCTACTACAAAGCATTCCTGAATCTTTGTCTCACATTCTTCCCTGGTACATTTTAATTGCTAGCTATTCCCTTCCACGGCTTAACAACCTGTACAGGTGGTAGGGCTAACAGTACCTCAACCTTCCCCTCCCAAATACTTTCCCCTCCGCAGTTATTGCTTTCTTTCTAAAGTAAAACTGACACTTATCCCAGCCTCATCTTCCCTGCCAACCTTAATCTTACTAAGTAAAACCTCAGCACATTCCATACCATAACTGTTATTAAACAGTTTTATCCATTAGTCACTAAAGTCAAGGAGGCAGCTGTTATTAATTGACTAGGTTAACATTTGCACAGGGGTAATATCCAGCAACAGTGGTTCTCACAGTTCATATTCTACTCCTGGATTAATACAGAGTTCACACCAGATACTCCAAGTTCCTGAACTATGGAACTACTGTCTGAACTACAGCTCCAAATACATCTAAGTTCCCCTTGAACATTGCAAATACCTAAATGCAAAAAAACAAATAATTAAAAAAAATTATCCCAACCAATCAGTCATGTTTTCTTAACTCAAGAAGACACACACACACACACACACAAAGCAAACAACTCCAAAATCTATCAATCATACAAAAATGGCATCTAGTGAGGGTGAGATAGACAGACCCAGAGAATTCGAGAGTGATTATAAATACATACGTTCAAAGAAATCAAAAAGGTCTGGTTAAGAACAGAAACAAACAACAGGCTGCACTGGGGAAGATGATACAGAATCTGGGAGATCCAAGAAAGAGGAGCAAGTACTGAGGAGAGCCCGAGGGGAGCAGGGGTTGCTGGGACCGGAAGCATAATGAGCCAAATCGAAGCTCTGTGGGTTAAGGAGAGAACAGACTATCCGAGTCTGAAGATAGCAGAGGAGTGAAGGACGCACACGGCCAATCGTGAGGACGCACAGTGGACCGTCCACGACACCCATGACACTGAGGACAAGGCAGTCTTTGGCTAACTGAGCATCAGAGGAGGGAACCCTAATTCCAATGTCACAGAGAACACTCCGAAAGCAATCTTAGCAGAAACTCCCCAGTATTAGTAAAAGAAACACCCAGCCTGTTACAGAAGTCATTTAGAACACCTCGTGGTTGTCAGGATTAATATAGTTAAAATGGCAATCTTGCCAAAAGCAATATACAGATTCAACGCAATCCCCATCAAAATCCCAACTCAATTCTTCATAGAGTTAGAAAGAACAATTCTCAAATTCATCTGGAATAACAAAAAACCCAGGATAGCTAAAACTATCATCAACAGTAAACGAACTTCTGGGGGAATCAGTATCCCAGACCTCAAGCAATACTACAGAGCAGTAGTGTTAAAAACTGCATGATATTGGTACAGTGACAGGGAGGCGGATCAATGGAATAGGATTGAAGACCCAGAAATGAACCTACACATCTATGGCCAATTGATCTTCGACAAAGGAGCTGAAAACAACCTGTGGAAAAAAGATAGCCTTTTCAACAAATGGTGCTGGCTCAACTGGAGGTCAACATGCAGAAGAATGGGAATTGATCCACTCTTATCTCCTTGCACTAAGCTCAACTCCAAGTGGATCAAGGACCTCCACATAAAATCAGACACAGTAAAACTAATAGAAAAGAAACTGAGGAAGACCCTTGAGGACATTGGCTCAGGGGGAAAATTCCTGAACAGAACACCAATAGCTTATGCTCTAAGATCAAGAATTGACAAATGGGACCTCATAAAATTACAAAGTTTCTGTAAGGCAAAAGACACTGTCAAAAGGATAAATTGGCAACCAACAAATTGGGAAAAGATCTTCACCAACCCCACATCCGACAGAGAGCTAATATCCAATGTATACAAAGAACTCAAGAAGTTAGACCCCAGAAAACCAAATAACTCTATCCAAAAATGGGGTACAGAGCTATAAACAAAGACTTTTCACCTGAAGAAATTCGGATGGCTGAGAAACACCTTAAAAAATGTTCAACATCATTAGTCATTAGAGAAATGCAAATCAAAACAACCCTGAGATTTCACCTCACACCAGTCTGAATGGCTAAGATTAAAAACTCAGAAGACATCAGGTGTTGGCGAGGATGTGGAGAAAGAGGAACATTCCTCCACTGCTGGTGGGACTGCAAGCTGGTATAACCACTTTGGAAATCAGTCTGGCGGTTCCTCAGAAAACTGGACATGATACTTCCAGAGGACCCAGCCATACCACTCCTGGGAATATACCCAGAATATTCCCCAGCATGCAATAAGGATACATGCTCCACTATGTTCATAGCAGCCTTATATATAATAGCCAGAAGCTGGAAAGAACCCAGATGTCCCTCAACAGAGGAATGGATACAAAAAAAAAAAAAAAAAAAAAAAAAAAAAATGTGGTATATATACACAATGGAGTACTATTCAGCCAGTAGAAACAATGAATTCATGAAATTCTTAGAGAAATGGATGGAGCTGGAGAACATCATACTAAGTGAGGTAACACAGTCTCAAAAGAATACCCATGGTATGCAGTCACTGATGAGTGGATATTAGCCTAGAATCTTGGGACACCAAAGACACAATATACATACCAAATGATGTCTGACAAGAAGAAAGGAGTGGACACTGGTGCTGGAAAGGATCAAAGCATCAGTGTAGGGGAATACCAGAACAGGGAAGTGGGAAGGGGTAGATGGGGGAACACGGGGAGGGAAAAGGGCATGTGGGACCTTTGGGGGGTGGGGAACCAGAAAAAGGGAAATGAATTGAAAATATAGAATATATCCAATAATAAATAAATAAATAAATAAATAAATAAATAAATAAGACCGTCAAACAGAAAAGGGACAGGTAAGAGCCTTGCCTTCTGCTGTTAGGTGCAAAGCAGCACTTCCCACACACAAATGGCAGTGTGGGAGCCAGCATTCTAACCAGATCTCCTGAGGTGGTCTCTGTTTTCCAGGAAACCTGGGGCACTTAGTTCCCAGTCACTCTGGACGGTTCAAAGACCACACTCTGCTGTCACAGAAGTGTGCTTGCTTTTGCATCATCTTATCACCACTCCACTGCCCTCCACTGTAGACAGCGCAGCCCTGGCCATCTGCTGCCCTCCACTGTAGACAGAGCAGCCTTGGCAGTCTGCTGCCTTCCACTGCGGACAGCGCATCCCTGGCGATCTGCTGCCCTCCACTGCAGACAGCGCAGCCCTGGCCGTCTGCTGCCCTCCACTGTAGACAGCGCATCCCTGGCGATCTGCTGCCCTCCACTGCAGACAGCGCAGCCCTGGTGAGCTGCTGCCCTCCACTGTAGACAGCGCAGCCCTGGCCGTCTGCTGCCCTCCACTGCAGACAGCGCAGCCTTGGCGATCTGCTGCCCTCCACTGTAGACAGCGCAGCCTTGGCGGTCTGCTGCCCTCCACTGTAGACAGCGCAGCCTTGGAGGTCTAGTCTCCAATAAACCTTTCTTTCTACCCATGGAACAGTCTACTTTACAGGCTTTACTGTGCCTTGCTTGAAAACATCTTTAAAATTCAAACAATATACAAATAATACTGAAAGCAGCAACAAAACACTACGCCACATATTAAATAAAAGGCAGGCCCATAAGAATAACGGATTATTCAACCAAAACTTTTAAAACCAGAAGGGCATGAAAGGATTCCCTACCGCCAACCATACTACTGTGCCCAGCAAAATTATGTGACATTATGGAAGAGAAAATACTTTCCATGATAAAAATTGACTAAAGGGTTTTTATGACCACTTAGCAAACTCTACAGAAGACGGTTTGTGGGGATTTGAATTAAGAATGAACCCCACGGGTTCACATATTTGGATGCTGAGTCTCCAGGAGTGGCACTACTTGGGAAGGATGAGGAGGCGTGGCCTTATTGGAGGAAGTGTGTCATGGGGGCTTAGCAAGCACAGGCCCAGCACCACTCTTTCTTCCTGATGAATGCAGATCAGGATGTACAACTCTCAGCTCCTTCCCCAGCACAGTGTCTGTCTGTGTAATCTCATGCTCTGCGCCCATGGACTAAACCTTTGAGTCCTCTGAAGCAAGCACCAATGAAATGCTTTCTTTCCTAAGAGCTGCCATGTCATGGTGTCTCTTCACAGCGATAGCACAGTGATCAAGAGATGGTTGAAAGGGTCTTTTGGTAAATCCATCCATAAGTACACAGGGGAGAACAAGCCACACTAGAACAATTAAGCTATGTAGACATCCAGCACCTGATGACTATAGAATGGAGTTGTGGTATCTATACATAATGGAATCCCATTCCCCTCTAAAGAAAGTGAAATGACAAGGAAAGTGGATGGAACAGGAATTATTAACTAAGTTAGGTAACCAAAAACACTTGCTCTTATACATGGATCTTCAAGATTTTCACCCTATGTGCTGAACTGGTAAATTTTTGAAAAGTAGAAAGGCCCACGATAGGGGGAGGGGTGCAAGGACTCCAGGTGGCTGAGAACAGCAGAACACATGACAGAAGGACACATGACAGGGAAGTCTGTGTGCTAAAGGTTCAAGTGCAGGCAGGGAGGTGAGAGACAGGCAGGAGGACGGACATGTTTGCACTCGATGCGTGTGCACACACGGGGTGGAGGGATGAGTGTGTGTAAATGAATGAAAGGTATGTAAAAGTAAATGAAAAACTTTAACAACAACAAAAGGATGAACATGGGTATCCTGCACAGATGGGCACTTTTCTTCCCAAAGAAAGCATTAATTATAAAACAAAAATCTCAGAGCAAGGGAGGTCCCAGTGACCTGGAAACAACACAGTTGTTGCTTTTAGTTCCCATCATGACTAGAAAAGAGCTGTTCCCTAAAGACATAATACACCTAGGCTAGGACACAGAAATCAAGCTGGAAACTTTCTCTATGGTTTACAAATAGATGGCCCCAAGTTTGTTGTTTTTTTTTTTTTGTGTGTGTGTGTGTGTGTGTGTGTGTGTCTGTGTCTGTGTGTGTCTGTGTGTGTCTGTGTCTGTGTGTGTGTCTAAAGTCCCTCTGAGTAGAAGTCCTGGATGTTGGTCTTAACTTAGTAAACTTCACTCAATACAACATTTATTTCTTTCGATAATAAACTTCGTTAGACTTGTTTTTCTCCGTGTTTACTTTTCAGGATTTATGTACAAATCAAAGGTATTTTTGCTGCGATATTAATCTGTGGTAATAACTTTCCTGCATATGCATAATTCATAATACATTAAACATTAATGTCTTTTACACCAATTTTTTAGTTTGTTATAAAAAATAGACACCAAAACCAAGAGAAAGTCAAAGAAATAATCATGAAAGCCATTGTACACGAAAGGTAAAACTTCAGAATATTAACCTGTAGCAGAAATAAGAAGAATAAATATGCAAAAACTTATTTACAACTAACTAAACACTACAGAGTATCTATTATCCTATTAAGCTACTTAAGGAAATACAAAACAATATAAATGCCTAATAATTAACAACCTGCTGGTCAACATTAAGTATTTCAATGGCCAGAGTAAAATCAATTTAAAAGTTCTAGGGGAAATCTTTTATAGAACTATATCTAAGTTAACATTTAAAAGCATTTAAAATTTGGAAACTAAAAACCAAAAGTTGTTTTTGTGGGGGGTTTTATTAGACATTTTCTGTATTTACATTTCAAATGCTATCCCCTTTCCTGGCTTCCCCTCCGAAAACCCCTTATCCCACCCCAGTCCCCCTGCTCACCAACCCACACACTCCCTCTTCCCTGTCCTGGCATTCCCCTACCCTGGGGCATCCAGCCTTCCAGGACCAAGGACCTCTCCTCCCTTTGATGTCTTACAAGGCCATCCTCTGCTACCATGTGGCTGAAGCCATTGGTCCCTCCATGTGTACTCTTTGGTTGGTGATTTAGTCCCTGTTAACTCCGGGGGTACTGGTTGGTTCATAGTGTTGCTCCTCCTGTGGGGCTGCAAACTCTTTTGGCTCCTTCAGTCCTTTCTCTACCTCCTCCATTGGGGACCCTGTGCTCGGTCCAATGATTGGCTGGGAGCATCCACCTCTGTGTCAGGTTCTGGCAAAGCCTCTCAGGAGACAGCTACGTATCAGGCTCCTGTCAGCAAGAACTTGCTGTCATCCACAGTAGTGTCTGGGTTTGGTAACTGTATATGGGATGGATCCCCAGGTGGGGCAGTCTCTGGATGGCCTTTCCTTCAGTCTCTGCTCTACACTTTGTCTCTGTATCTCCTCCCATGGACCTAAGAAGGATCAAAGTATCCATACTTAAGGACTTTCTTTGAAGAGCTGACATTAACATGGCCTAATTATGAAGGTTGCACTACCAGGAAACACCACAAGATGGCAACCTCGTTTTACAAGTAAAATACTGCCTTGCTGCCAAAAAAGCAAAGCCTCAAATAAATGTACTAAAGCAGGCTAGGACATTTCATTGTTGTTGTCGCTGTTGTTGCTGCCAGGAAATAAAGAGAAAATAAAATAGACTATTAGAATTTCTGAATTTTTGTTTGATATAAAAACTATTCAAGTTTAGAAGAAACTCCTTTAGTAGGCATTCAAAGGTACAACTGATAAAACAAAAAATAGTATATAATACATGAAAAGAAACATTTTGTCTACTTTGTTTCTACATTTACCCTTTGGAAATGGAGAAATGTATTAATAAAATGTGCGTGCACATGCAAAAGCGTGTGTGTGTGTGTGTGTGTGTGTGTGTGTGTTGCAGAAGTGCATGTGGGGGTCCGTGTTTGACATGGGATACCATCCTGGACACCACCTCAGTATCCAGGGCACTGCACTGAACCGGGAGCTCCCCTTCTCACTGTCCGGTGTCAGCTGCCATGGTGCTAGCATGTCTGACTGCTAGGGCTACAGGCAGTCACGTCTACACTACTTTTATGTCTGTTTGGGGAAGCCCAACTCTGGTGCTCATATTTGTACAGTGAGCACCTAATTCTGTTTTGATTTGAATAGATTTTTTAAGATATTTTCTTTATTTATATTTCAAATGTTATCCCCTTTCCTGCCCCCCCCCTCAAAAAAACACCCTATACTCTCCACACACCCCTCCTCCCCCTGCTTCTACAAGGGTGTTCCTCCACCTCCTCACCCTCACATTCCCCTACACTGGGGCATCCAGCCTTCACAGGACCAAGGGCCTCTCCTCCCACTGATGCCCAACAAGCCCATCCTGTGCTACATATGCAGCTAGAGCCATGGGTCTGTCCAACTCTACTCGGGCTGATGGTTTAGTTCCTGGGAGCTCTGGGAGCTCTGGTTGGTTAATATTGTTCTTCCTATGGGCTGCAAACCCCTTCAGCTCCTTGAGTTCTTTCTTTAATTCCTCCATTGGGTATTCTGTGTTCAGTCCAATGGTTAGCTTCAAGCATCCACCTCTGTATTTGTCAGGCTCTGGTAGAGCCACTCAAGAGACAGTGTCATCAGGCTCCTGTCAGCAAGCACTTGTTGGCATCCACTTTAGTGTTTGGGTTTGGTGACTGTATATGGGATGGAGCCCCAGGTAGGACGGTCTCTAGATGGCCTTTTCTTCAGTCTCTGCTCCACACTGTCTCTGTATCTCCTCCCATGGGTATTTTCCTCCCCCTTTCTAATAAGGACCAAAGCATCCACACTTTGGTCTTCCTTCTTCTTGATCTTCATGCAGTCTGTGAATTGTATTTTAAGTATTCAATGCAATCACAATCAAAATTCCTACTCAATTCTTCATAGAGTTAGAAAGAGCAATTTCCAAACTCATTTGGAATAACAAAAACCCAGGATAGTGAAAACTATTCTCAATAATAAAAGAAATTCTGGGGAATCACCATCCCTGACCTCAAGCTGTATTACAGAGGAATGGTGATTAAAAAAAAAAAAAAAAAAAAAAAAACATGGTATTGGTACAAAGACAAGCAGGTAGATCAATGGAATAGAACTGAAGACCTAGAAATGAACCCACACACCTATGGTCACTTGATCTTTGACAAAGGAGCTAAAAGCATCCAGTGGGAAAAAAAAGATAGCCTTTTCAACAAATGGTGCTGGTTCAACTGTCGGTCAGCATATAGAAAAATCCAAGTTGATCCATTCTTTTTTTTTTTTAAGTTGATCCATTCTTATCTCCCTGTACAAAGCTCAAGTCCAAGTGGATCAAAGACCTCCACATAAAACCAGATACGCTGAATCTAATAGAAGAGAAAATAGGCGAAAGCTTCGAACACACTGGCACAGAGGAAATTTTCCTGAACAGAACATCAATGGCTTATGCTCTAAGATCAAGAACTGACAAATGGGGCCTCATAAAATTGCAAAGCTTCTGTAAGGCAAAGGACACTGTCAATAGGACAAAACCACAACCAACAGATCTTTACCAATCCTTCATCCGATAGAGGGCTAATATCCAATATATACAAAGAACTCAAGAAGTTAGACTCCAGAGAACCAAATAACCCTATTCAAAAAAGGGGTCCAGAGCTAAACAAAGAATTCACAACTGAGGAATATCAAATGGCTGAGAAGCACCTAAAGAAATGTTCAACATCCTTAGTCATCAGAGAAATGCAAATCAAATCGACCCTAAGAGTTCACCTCACACCCGTCAGAATGGCCAAGACCAAAAACTCAGGTGACAGCAAATGCTGACATGGATGTGGAGAAAGAGGAACACTCCTCCATTGCTGGTGGGATTGCAAACTGGTAAAAATCACTCTGGAAATCAGTTTGACAGTTTCTCAGAAAATCAGACACTACCTGAGGACCAAGCTATACCACTCCTGGGCATATATCCAGAAGACGTTCCAACATATAACAAGGATACATGCTCCACTATGTTCATAGCAGCCTTATTTATAATAGCCAGAAGCTGGGAAGAACCCAGATGTCCTTCAACAGAGGAGTAGATACAGAAAATGTGGTACATTTACACAGTGGAGTACTACTCAGCTATTAAAAGCAATGAATTTACGAAATTCTTAGGCAAATGGATGAAGCAAGAAAATATCATCCTGAGTGAGGTAACCCAGTCAACAAAGAACAACATGGAATGCACTCGTTGATAAGTGGATGTTAGCCCAGATGCTTTCAATAACTGTTTCTCTCTGAAGTCAAAATAAAAATGACATTTGAAGACTATAAAAAGTAGGTAACAGTACATCATAAAATTGTTTCCCTATTTAAAATATTAAAATGCTTTCCATACCAAACCAATCCATGAGGATTCTAACCCTGGAAGGTTATTAGAAGAGCTGAGCAAATAATAATTTTAAAATAATTACTATAAAATTTCATATTTTGTATGTTACAAAAACCACAGTAGTTAAGGTAACCTAACAATGTTCACTTAGTAAACTTTCATAAAATTCAAAGTATAAAATGAAGGTCTGGGTATTATTTCTCTCATCGAGGTTATATTTTATCACCTAATTCAATACTTTCATACTTTAATTCAAAAGCAGAGTGTAGTTATTTCCAATAAGCCATGTTTTAATATAAGAAGTGGTTAGGTACTTCTGCCTCCTTTCTTGACACCTATGTGACAGGCTCTAAAGCCCCACATCAAGTCCGAGGTTCAGCTGGAGCGTCCCACCCTGTGACCGCAGCGGCCTTGCAGCAGCCTCGGGCAGCAAGCCCACCCAGGATTAAGCACAGGGGACCACACACCGAGGTCCAGTTGCGTGTCTGTAAGGGCGTGACAGGCCATCTATGTGCACTTTAGTGAGACGGATCCAGCTGCACTCCACACTTCAGCAAGCAGATCATCCAGTTCCATCTTTCCATGCCTCGACTCATCTCCCACAGAAAGCAGAAATCCTAGAAATCCTGATCCATAAAGCTGTCCTAATATAAATGAAACATGGGATACTCCCTCTGTACCTGGAAGGAAACAGGCTAAGCAAATACTAATTCTGTTGTGTACTGAGTATTGTGCTTTCTGTGCCCGGTTATGTGAGTATGTTTTTGTTTCAGTCCCAGGTGAGGGACGAGGCTGCTTCACAGCAGGTGATTATGATATGCCCCGTGCCTCGTGCTCTAGCTGCAACATGGTTCCATCAGCTGCAGACATTTTCTGTGAGTGTGTGACATTTGGAATTCTGGGAACTTTTGAGAGGGTATAAATGCCAGAGCCCCAAGAGAGACTAGGGCATTCTGAGGAGGCTGCTGTTCTGGCTGTGGTCTGTCAAGTGGTCCTGAGCAAAGAGACAAGAAGAGACTAGATATCCTGACACCAAAGACTGGATTTACCCCAAGGAACTCAACAGAAAGTTTTCTCCCGTCTTACCTTCTTTCTCTCATACCTGGTGTTGGGGGTTTGGAAGGTGTGGTGTGAATGTGCTTGGCCCATGGGAAGTGCAGTATTAGGAGGTGTGGCCGTGTTGGAGGAAGTGTGTCACTATCGGTGTGGGCATGTTTTGAGGCCTAATGCTCAGGCTCTGCCCAGGGCAGACAAGAAGCCCCTCTTCGCTGTCTTCTGGAAACAGTCTCCTTTTGGCTTCCTTCAGATCAAGATGTAGACTCTCCACTCCTCCAACACCATGTTAGCCTGCACACTGCCATGCTTCCTGTCAAGATGATAATGGACTCACTGAAAGCCAGCCCCAGTTAAATGGTTTCTTTTATAAGAGTTGCCCTTGGTCATGGCTTCACAACAAAACAAAACAAAAAACAAAAAGAAAAAACTAAGACAGAAGGGATTGGGGTAAGGGCTGAAGGGTGGTAGATATAAAAAAATCCCAGTAAAGAAGGGAAATAAAAGCAGGACCATACTCTTCCAAGTCCAACACCACTATTTATTTTGGAAAATATTTTCAATTTTTGACACATAAGGATTATTTCTAATGAGAAAAAAATGCCGAACAGTGAAGGAATTTCTTCAAAGGTTACTACTAAAAACTAAAGTGTACACATGTCTTTGTACATGTCTGAGAGACACGATGCTTGGATTCTTCTCACATTCAGGCCACTGAGAACTGAAGGAATGTCAGCTAGATGGGGATTATTACGTGTCTGTGTAACTCTTCCAACGTTTTTATTGTTATCCTATGTTATATGCACAGTGGTTTTGCCTCCACATGTCTGTACAAAACATGTGTGCAGTGTCTGGAAATGCCAGAAGAAGGTGTCATCCCCTAGAACTGGCATTAGTTTTGAGCCACCATGTAGGTGCTGGAAACCCAATCTCAGTTCTCTGGAAGAGCAGCAAGTCCTCCTTACCAACGCATTCTTTCCACTTTTTACATATGGAGGGAACATGTGTTGTGTCTCTTTGTTGAGTTGACTTCCGGTTTTCTTACTCCCATCATCTGACTCCCACTTCACTATGTACTCTAGGTTAGCCCCCACCTCACTATGTACTCTAGGTTACCCCCCACCTCACTATGTACTCTAGGTTGGCCCCCACCTCACTATGTACTCTAGGTTGGCCCCCACCTCACTATGTACTCTAGGTTACCCCCCACCTCACTATGTACTCTAGGTTGGCCCCCACCTCACTATGTACTCTAGGTTGGCCCCCACCTCACTATGTACTCTAGGTTACCCCCCACCTCACTATGTACTCTAGGTTGGCCCCCACCTCACTATGTACTCTAGGTTAGCCCCCAATTCACTATGCATTCTACGTTGGCCCCCACCTCACTATGTACTCTAGGTTGGCCCCTACCTCACTATGTACTCTAGGTTGGCCCCCACCTCACTATGTACTCTAGGTTGGCCCCCAACTCACTATGTAATCTAGGTTAGCCCCCACCTCACTATGTACTCTAGGTTGGCCCCCACCTCACTATGTACTCTAGGTTGGCCCCCACCTCACTATGTAATCTAGGTTGGCCCCCACCTCACTATGTAATCTAGGTTGGCCCCCACCTCACTATGTAATCTAGGTTACCCCCCACCTCACTATGCACTCTAGGTTGGCCTCAAATGCACAACCAGCCTGTTTCATCCTCTCAAGCTAATAACAAGAAAACCACTTAGTCTATGAAAAACAACTGTTTCTGCCCTAATTTCCTATATATAATATATGATCCTATAGACAATACATGATCACAATTCTGCTCAGTCTATCATTTATGGCAGGAATTATGCCAAGATAAAGAGAGTGAGCAATGTTGAAAATCCTATAGTAAAAGAAAAGTGGACATCGCACAGTTTACATCTACAATTCACTTAGATTCACACTATTCACCAAACATTTTAGAACTGAAAGTCTACTACTCCAACTATTATGGGCAATTCTAAATGTATATTTAAATTTACCACAGACATTCATATAATCTATTTAATAATATAGCAATTCCCCATAGAAGACTTATGTAAAAAGCACAATATTAAATTCAAAAAGGCAAGTCACTTACATACACTACAATACCTGTATAAATACTTTCACATTTATTTAAAATATACCTTAATATAAAATGTTCATGTTGACTAAATTTCTAAACAAACCCTACAAATAAATTAATGTTTCTATTTTTATCTTAAAATAGAATTTGACAATCTCCATTTATCTTTTTGTAGAAAAAGCACGAACAGTGGTCCACAAAAGTAGACAAACATATTCTAGTCTTTGAAAAATGCAACTTAATTTACTTGAAAACAAAAAAGGTTTCACTGACGGTGGCAAGATTCATGAACACAGCAGGCGGGGCCTGGTGTCGCACTGCCAACCCACACTACAGAGCGGTGGGTCTCTATGCACTGCAGGTTAGCCTGACTCACGGGATGAAACCGTCTCAAAAAGATACGCGGAGGAGAAAAGAGGAAATCATACATTCACCCCAGATTGCCAGGGGTTCTCCAGTACTAAGGGAAAGGCAGAGATGCAGAGGGTCCTTGGACACAGGAAAGAGACACGGAAGAGCAAAAAGGCCAATCACACAGCAAGACAGCAAGTGCCCAGAGTGGGGAGGGCATGCCCCGCCATGCCCCCGCCATGCCCCGCCCTGTCATCTCTGACTCAAGTCAGCTCTGGAGACCCTTCACTTCAGACACGTGGCCATCAGAACTGGTAGGAAGTTACTGTTGCAATAAATAATCACAAAGCAGTGGACTATATGATTTAATATGTCCATATAAACTTAACTGTGGGGAAAGTACTGATTCAATTAAATTTTAGGAATCAAGATCATCTCTTAGAATTTATTCGGGCTAGTTTCTATCCAGTGTAAAATGCCTTATTGCTTCAAGTGTTCAATAAACTTGGCTGGTAGATGTAAGCCTATAAATAATTTAATTTTTATTTTACTGGAGTGTACAACTGAGAGACTTTAAAAGTCTTTGAATTTTAAAAGAAATTGGCTATTTTAAAGGACCTGAAATTTTAATGTATTCGAATTTGTAAAGACTGTGGGATTTTAAGTTATTTAAGTTTTTAACTTGAGATCTTGGGGATAAATAAGAAAGGAAAGGTTAAGCTTAATTGTGATGTGCTTATATGTCAAGTTGACAAAGAGTCATTGTACTGGCTGGTTTGTGTGTCACCTTGACACAAGTTAAGTCATCAGAAAGGGAGGAGCTTCAGTTGACGTAAGGCCTCCATGAGATCCAGCTATAGGACACATTCTCAATTAGTGACCAATAGGAAGTGTTCAGCTCATGGTGGGTGGTGCCATCCCCGGATGCTATAAGAAAGCAAGCTGAGCAAGCCAGTGGAGGCCAGCCAGGAAGCAGCACCCCTCCATGGCCTCTGCATCCGGCCCTGCCTCTAGGCTCTTGCCCTGCTAGACTTCCTGTCCTGACTTCCTTCAGTGACGAATAGCAACGTGGAAGTGTGATCTAAATAAACCCATACCAGTTTGCTTTTCAGTCCTAGTTTTTGTCACAGAAACAGAAACCCTAACTAAGACAGATAATACAGGAGGCAAATGGGCGAGCAGGGAGGCTAAAAGGGAGGAGAAGGGTCGGGGCTGTGGCAGGTATGTTTACCAAAGTATACCTGCAAAAGATTAAATGGATAAATGAAGTTAAAATTAAAATGAACCCCTAGAAATATTAAAAATGGGGGAGGGTGGTGGTGGAAAACAAGGATGTATTTCAGGAAGCTGGATGGGGGGGGGGAATGCAGGAAGCTGGATGGGGGGGAATGCAGAACCACCAAATCTGCACTCTTACAATGTTCGTTCTGTCAGCAAATTTTACTTCAATATAACGGCCTGAGCCTCTGAGCTTCTAAGCCAGCCCCAATTAAATGTTGTCTTTTATAAATGTTGTCTTTTATAAAACTTGCATTGGTCATGGTGTCTGTTCACAGCAGTGAAACCCTAACTAAGACAATTACCAACTACCAATTATTTAGCAGTATAAATAACTGTATGTACCACAAACCTGAAACCTAGCAGCACTGGAGGTTTGATAATAACAGACACACGTAGCAAGGTAGCATGACTTTCACAATAGCCTCGATATAATAAATCAACAGAAGTTTTCATCTTTATTAGATTTTCACAAGAAAACCATCAATTATACAGTCTGCCATTAACCAAATTGTAAATGAGATATGACTCTACCAAAAGTGTGTACGAGAACTTGAATAATCCAGAGTTCTACATTCACATAACAGCTCCAAAAAGGGAAGAGGTAAGTTACAGAGAAGAAGTCAGCAGAGAAGAGAGGGGCAGTGCCTCCCCAAGCTTTAGAGCAATTCCTAGTGGCATCTCCAGAACCCAGGGAAAGGCAAGCTCTCAGTACAATAAAGGGACAGAGAGGTGGGGAAACAGAAAATTCTACAAGCAGCAAGAACTACTCAGTAGGAAAAAGGGCTGGGAACTGCATGATGCGGTCCTGCCTGGTACAAGACAGAGTCCTTCCTGCACAGACTCAGCACCACACCCCTCTTGTCATCTCAAAAGGAAGGGGTTGGAAGGGAACCCAGCAGGAGGAAGGAGGAAACTGCCGGGAAATGTTAAATACTACAACTATAAAACATTCATGACAGATACAAAAACAATCAAACAAATCATACAGTAGTACAAAATTCCTCATAATAAAACATAAGAAACCAGAGTTGCCTAAGATTACTTATTAGCCAGATCACTTCTTAGAAAAGACAGAAAAATCACTTACTTGGATTGTATTTTTTTAAAGAAACAAGTATTATTCTATATTTTATTTAATAAATGTATCTGGCAACAGAATTTAGCACTTTATCAGGTAGAAAGTTTACATAAAATTTTTCTATACCCTTTGTCTTTAATCATTTATAAAAATATTAAAATACACATATGCTGGCACCTGTCACCGGAGACTACACCTAACATTTTTATGTTCTTCCAAGTGAATGAATGGCTAGTAATTTCTAACTACTTGGGACAAAGCCCAAATGAGGGTTAGCATCTTATTTCTATGATCAAGGCACAAAGTTTACGAAGCACTATATTCTGCCACTTAAAACAATTTAAACAGAAACATTATTCATAAGTACTAATCTATAATTTTTATAAAGTACTATGTTCACATTGAGAATATAACACATTAAATTCTTTATACCTACAATGTAATTTATGTCTCTGGAAAAACACAAATAAAATAACTAATATCCAGAAAACGAATGTCTTTTCTAAGTATTTTTAAAGTTCAAAGTCTGAACAATAAGGTAACTATATCAGATTAAAAATTATGAAGAAAAAAATTAAAATATAAACATACTATGCTAAATGACAAATAAAAATGTGAAGGGCTGTAGATAACTAAGAAGCGTGCTAATTTCCATATGGCTTGCTAGCTAGAGTACAGTAATTTCCATCATAAAAATAAGAGAGCTGGCTACGAGACAACACGGACCCCTTCTCAATCGCTCTGCGACACGGTGAACAAGAGGGACACTCAAATCAACCTTTGCTCTGGGGCAATAAGCAACTGCCTGCCAACTCTCACATGGGACGCACATCAGAGCTCCGCTGTCACACAGAGAGAGAGACACCTGGCTAAGACAGCCCAGCACAAAGGGACTCAGAAAAGAGGCTGCAAATGAGTGTAAAAGACCCCGCCTCTCCCATTCTTCATACATTTCTAGGCACTACAAACTTTCCAATACCAAAAGCAAGTTAGGGGAACGAAAAAGTCCTTCTAAGCACTCAAGAACTTGAGCAGCCAGCCATTGGTGGAGTGGCCCTTAGGAAACCCACAAGAAACCACTCCAAGCTTTACCTAAGAAACACATGACAGGGTTAAAAGAGATACCCAGGCACAAAAAAAGCACAATTGTCAAGCAGCAGGGGAGGCAAACTCAGAAATGTGGATCACCCATTTTCAAAGCTGGCTGCTAAGCTCTGAGGAAAAGGCTTCCAGCTCTGGGACGCTCCCATGCTTACCACAGGTCTCAAGAGGGAGCTTTAAGGCTCCAATCAAAGCAAATGAAACCAGTAATGACTGGACTCTAGCTAATACCAAAGGAGCTGAACACACAAACAAAGAACTCTATAGCAAAACACATCACTATAACACCTCTGCAGAAAACAAAAAGGAACAAGTCTTACAGTGCTGACAGCACAAATGAGCATTACAAAGAGAGAAGAAATAAGCATTTCCTAACTTTCCATTACAAAGAATTCATTCCAGAAGAAAGCAAAATCACATCAATAAAATGCTGCAAATATATATTAGAACTAAGAAAGAGAAAACTCAGACTACAAAAAAAGAAAAACCACGGCACATGCTCTGTTAAGACTTGCTTCTAATAGAATCAGTGCTAGCTGTGCTCTAACTTTAGTGATATTTCTGAAGAAGTGTGTGAATAAAACATACTTTAGTCATCTTTATTAAATATTTTTTTCTCTAACTGTGACTTTGCCTTTTTGGAAGATATTTGGCGGGCAGGAGAGACAGCTCAGCTGTGAAGGGACATATGTACCTGTACATACATATGGCCTTTCATATGGATGCTAGAGATCTGAGTTCAAGGCACTCCACTTACTGGGCCATCTCCAACCCTCATTTTAAGACCTTTACACTTTAAGATATCCATTGCTGAGTCTCAGGGAAGTCCTGCAATGAAGGGGTTGCTTCTTACTAACTTAAACTGAGACCACACTAAATCTTAATGGACCATTTTTGAGGTATCCAATAAAGTTAGTTACTAAGTTATCTATTAATTTTATTTTTGAATAAGGTTTACAGGAGTCAAGAACATGGAACACCTCGCAGAATTTACTTCCCTTAAGAAAACCTCATTTAATTTATCTCAAGAATAAAAAGGTTTTATTTAAATTATCCTTAATTTACAATGTATCTCTTAACAAACTCGGAAGTAAATGCTAAAGTGATATTTGTAAGAACAACTAATCTGACCTTCTTATGGGAATTATTTAACACTTTCAGAAGATCACTAAACCAACTGGTTGCCACTGAATCCATAAAGTATTCCTTCAAAGTCTGGCCATTTGAGAAAAGAAAACAATTTTATACTTTTATGATATTTTACAATTTTATACATAAAGTTAATTATAATTCTTATAGAATTATTCTACAAATGTCTCATATTCATTGTAATGGACTGTGTCTTAAGTCAATGTTCTATTGCTGTTAAGAGACACCATAAGCACAGCAACTTTGATAAAGAAAGCATTTAGGGGTTTCATTGTTATCATGGCGGCATAAAGGCAGGCACTGAAAAGTAGCTGAGAGTTCTACATTTTCAGATTGGAAGGCAGCAGGCAGAGAAAAACACTGGGTCTGTCTTGTGCATTTGAAACCCCAAAGCCCACCCCCCCCGTGACACACCTACTCCAACAAGGCCACACCTCCTAATTTCTATCAAGTAACACCACTCCGTAATGACAAAGCATTTAAATATATGAGTCTATGGGGTCCATTAGTCAAACCACATTTCACTCCCTGCCCCCCAAAGACCTGAAGTCATATCATAATGCAGAAATGCATCAGTCCAACTTCAAAAAGTCTGCTTAGTCTATCACAGTCTCATCACTGTTTAAAAGTCCAACATTCAGTCTCTTCTAAGACTCAAAGCAATCTCCTAACTCTAACTCCTGTAAATCAAAATGAAACGGATCACATCCTTCCAACAGACAATGGCAGAGGATATACATTACCATTCCAAAAGGGGGGAAAGGGAGCATAGCATAGCGAGGGAATACTAAACCCAAGCAAGGCTCAAAACCAGACAACTCCAAACTCTGCATTTCCATGTCGGATGTCACAAAGGGCTCTTCAGATCTCCTACTCCTGCAACAGCACACTTCTTTCTTATGGGCTGGTTCTACTCCCAGAGACAGAAATTTCTGGTCTCTTTAAAAACTTAGTTGTATACATGATGTTTTTCTGGAAGCTGTCTTGTGAGAGGACATTTGGCTGAAGCATACATGTGGTATTTTGCTGGAGCGATGCTTGAGAGTTGTGTGATGTTTGGAAAGAATATAAGTAGACTCTGGCAGGGAAAGGACACTCCTGCATTGCTACACCTTGCAATGCTTTGCTGGTCTTCACTTCATATAGAGAAATGCCCCAAAGACCTTCCTGTAGATCTGGCTGGTTCTTGTCACTTCCACTGACTCATGCCGCCTTGGCTGAGCCCTGTGGTCTCTGCTTGGTGGAGCAGCTGCTGCTGATTCACATTGGGGTTTGTTAGTGGACTGGACTTCTGGTATCCTGACAGTGAAGACTGAATCACCCCAAAGAATTACTTCTAAACAGGTTCACAACCTCCTTTTTCCTACGGATCTTCTTTCCCCATACCTCAGGTCAGTGGGCTAAAAGAGAGGTTGAAGTGCTCTAGAACCCAAAATAAAACAGGTCTAGAAAGATCTAAGCCACAACTGCCTGCCAGCAGCTTTCCTCGGCAGGCACCCCAGGGCTCTGGCATCTCCAGCAGCTTCTAAGGCAAGCCAGGTTTCAGCTTCACTTAAAGGCCTCTCTGGGCCTCTGTGCAGGGACACCCCTAACACATGCCTGGCCTGAGTGGCTTTCCTTAGTCACGAAGGAGATTCCATAATCCATTTCTTATATCTTCAAGCCCCAGAACCATGTGACTAAAAGCTGCCACGTTCTGTAGTGTCCCTGGAGAGGGAACATTGTCTTCATTCAAATACATTCTCACCGGCCTTCTTTTTCAATGGTTTCCTTACTGCCTGAGCTTGGCTGTCCTGAGACATGCTTTGTAGAACAGGCTGGCCTTGAACGGCCTCCCAAGTGCTGGGACTATGTGGCACCATGCCTGGCCCTGAGTTTTCTTTAATTCTTTTATACAAATTGGAAGCTTTGCTGCATGGGGTCTTGCTCTGAGGTTAGTATCAGGCTTTTCTTTAGTCTGTTCATCTCCATGAACATGGGACTTAGCACCATTACACTCCTTGGTGGCCCTTTTCTCCTCAAACTGCACATTTGTGCTTTTCCTTGCTCCCCTCAGATCTGCTAAGACTGGCTACTACTAAGCGGGTGACGCGGTCCCACGAGGCTATGTGAAATCCCTCTGCTAGCACCACTAAAACACTCCTCAGTTCAGCCCAGGCAGTCTTTTTTGGACAAGGGTAAACAACAGCCACATTATTTGCCAAACATCACAAGAACAGTCTCTAGACCACAAACTAAAATTCTTCTCCTCTGAAACATGAAGCCAGGCCATCATGATATACACTGCTCTTAGTACCACTGACTCCCCTGCTCCTGCTAGTATGGCCCATTAAGCCCCACTTAAAGCATTTAACTGTTTCCCTAATCCAACGTCAGTCCCAAAGTGCACACATTCCACCAACAAGAAGCACCGTCGGGCCTGTCACAGCAATACCCTCCTCTTGGTACCAACCTCTGTCTAATCAATGGTCTCCTGCTACAAAACAGCATCATGACCAGAGCAACTCTTACAAAGGAAAGCATTTAGTTGGACTTGCTTACAGTTCAGAGGTATAGTCTATTGTCATCCTGTTTAAAGCAAGGTGGCATTCAGGCAGACCCAGTGTTGGCATTTAGGCTAGAGTTCTACATCAAAAGTGAAAGGCAGCAGGCAGAGTAAAACGCTGGGCGTGGCTTGAGTATTTGAAACCCGAAAGCCCACCCCCAGTGACACACTTCCTCCAACAAGGCCACACCTACTCCAGCAAGGCCACACTCCTAACCCCTGTAAAGTAGGAGCACTCTCTGATGGCCAAGCATTCAAGTACATGAGCCTATGGGAGCTATTCAAAGCAGCCACTGAGCCGGGCATGGTGGCGCACACCTGTAATCCCAGCACTTGGGAGGCAGAGGCAGGCGGATTTCTGAGTTCGAGGCCAGCCTGGTCTACAGAGTGAGTTCCAGGACAGCCAGGGCTACATAGAGAAACCCTTTCTCGGAAAAACAAAACAAACAAACAAACAAAGCAGCCACTGGATGCTTAAGTTAGTACATTCAGGACCTAGCTTCCTTCCTGGTAATTAGTATCTGTCTACTATTGATTCCATTTCTTAAAGGAGTAAGTTTGCTTTTTATCTGTGTTCATTTCAGCCTCAATACATGAACTGCCTTTACTGTAAGCATTTAAGAAACAGTACCATAATTTTGATAATCAGAATGATATTAAAAATTCAAATTATGTAATGAGTCCCAGTGACTAGATCTCTACAAGGTAAAACTAGTGATCCTGGAAGTTTGAGAGTCACATGAAAAAATAAAAAAATAAATTTTAAAAAAAACAAGGATGTGACAAGCAAGCTGGCCCTTAAACCCTATTACAAAACGTCATCAACATTTGTCAAATCAAAAAACATTCATTTTCCTTGGGTTCAATTTCTAATAAGCATTCTGATGATCTCAAATATGATGGATTACCAAATATGTTTAACTGTTTCACCAAATTTTATTCAGGATTTATGATGTGAGTTCTCTTTGGTGTTTTCAATTTTGTTTTGTGTATTCCTGGCTGACCTAGAACTTGCTATGTAGACCAAGCTGGTCTGGATCAGAGAGTAACCAGCCTGCCTCTGCCTCCTCATCCTGAGTGCTAGTATCAAAGGCACGGGCTATTGTGCATTGGAGAGGTCTGCTGTTTTAATTTTTTTCCCAAGCTCATAATTCACTTTTTCCTGAATTAAAAAGTTCTAATTCAATGGTCACATTGATGGCTCTAGTTAAACTAGATGGACCTCAAACAACCCAAAGGTCATTAATCTTGAAAAGGAATGCACAGGGAGGGGGGTGCACTGGAAAAAATGTGGGGAAGGAGATGTGGGGAAAGAGTAATCAGAATGCATTATATACGTATATAAAATTGTCAAAAAACAAATTTAATTTTAAATTTTTCTCTTTAAAAAAAAAAGCATGTATTTCAGCAAAACAAAATCCCCTCTGTTTTAGGCATTCTCTGTTTAGGCATGTGAAGCTGTCCCTTTGATAGAAATCTAAAAGTAAAGGCAATGCAAGATTTATATCTGCCCCAGGGCATAATGGAAAAGCTCTATTGAAATCGGCAGACCGTTTCAAAGGCCACTGACAAATCTGCATCTGACAAAGGTCCACTGCAAGTCCTTGCATTTTCCAATCAAATACTGGGGTTGGCTAGCTTGTCCTCACCCCTCAGGTCACCAGTCACTGTATGTAAGAGCAAGAACAACGGTCATGATGGTTTTGCCATCTGTGTGTGACGAATTCTGGAATGCATTACCTGTTCCCACCTCTGTATTTTTCTCACAATAGAGTAATATCTATGTCCCTAATTACTTACAAATTATTCATAGCAGAAATCAGCACGCTTTACTATAAAGGGCTACAAAGTACAAACTGTGGACTTTATAAGCCATCTTATTTGTTAGGAATACTTAACTCTTCATCTGTAGCATAAAATGAGACATGGACCATGGGTACATTAATTCCTATGGATGTATCTAAATAAAACCTTATTGACAAAACTAGGCAGCAAGCCAGATTTGGACCTTCAACCATGTTTTCTAATTCCATATTTCAGGTACAATTACATAGTCTCCTTTTCCTGTAAAGATAGTCTTGCTCATTCAAAAAAGTTTTCTTTTAAAAAATTAACACTGTTCTATAAATTTTCATGTTACATAACTGTTTCTACACATTTCATTTTTGGGGGCAGAATCCCATTACTCAGAAGAAACCCAAGTTTACAAAAAATAAAATAAAGATACTTAGTAAAGCAACATTTCAATAAAAATAAGAAGTCACCTTCCTTCAGTTTCTGAGATTTACTACTCATACAGTAAGGGACTGTATACTCACAAATTCCTATCAAACTTCTATTTGCAATATACAAATAAAATAGTACATCAAATATTCTGTCTTCCTGGGGCATTTCATCTTTGAGTGATTACTCAACAACAAACATTACTGTAAGTTAGAAAATTTGAAATTTGTAAAATAGTCCTCTGAAAAGAAAAATATTACAAAATAAAGGATATTAGCTTTTTCCAAAAAAGCTGATATATGCATAGAGATCCATGTATGTGCAAATCATCTGAAGTTATTTAACTGGGGATAATCCTGAAACACGAAACATTAAGTATCTCCCATGTGCTCATCAAATGCCAAGCAGTGTTCTAAGCAAGATCTGGATTAACTCTTAATCTTCCTGATTACAACACATGAACCCTACCACTGTGATACCATCATATGGATCAGCAAACAGAGAAAAGTGGGCACTAGAGAAATACGCCCAAAGTTATAGCTAATACAAGTTGAACGAGGACTGATGTCAGTTTAGGAGAATTGTGCTTCTGACTATACTCTTAACCACAAACTATACAGTTTAAACGTAGCCATACCTGCGTGCCACCAGGGACCCCATAGCCAACACAATAGTGCAGACCAGGTGGGTAGGCTACTTGCATCGCTCTCCCCTCTCCCCCTTCCATCCCTTGCCCAAGTCCCAAGACTGCACCTGGGACAGAGCCCTCCTCTCAGCCCATCTCCTTCCCATTTGGACTCATAGGATTCCGGCTTCACTTGATACCTGGGACCTTGCAGCCCCCACACTTGGATGTCAAGGGTGGGGAGATAAAGCACAGTGGTACAAAGGGTTAAAGTGGTGCAGCGAAGATTTAATGGGGAGAGGATAAAAAGGGCAGGGTACACAAGTCACTATGGAGATGAATAACACTAAAGATATTTTGAAAAAAAAAGTTTATACTGTACAACTTTCATAAAATATATTCATATATACTTAAAAGTTTAAATGAAGTTATCCTATAGCAGGGCAAAAGTGATCCTACAGAATACTATAGGATAACAAATTAAAAGCTCAGTATCAGTAATGGGTTACCTTCTTTGGAGTTGTTGACAAATCAACCCTCATACCCCGCAAACATTATACAGGCTATTTCCAATGCTATTGGTTACCCTCCAGAACTTGACAGCAAGACTCTATTACTGAAGGTACTTGAGTCACAGAACATTATCTTTCATAATGCTGGAAAGTATCATGCATGTAACAGAGGAGAAAAGGAATTACCAATCTTGCCCAACTGTGAACCCTGACAACTACAACAATAAGGTGCCTAAGAAGACATGCTCACTGACACACTAGCAACACAAATATCATATTAGTAGCCAAACACTTTCTGCTTGGGTCTAAGGCCCAACCCAAAAGTTGAAACCCATACCTGACATTATTATCAGGGCCAAGAACCAGTCTAGACAGGACAGAGGCTCTAGGGGAGAACCCAATACTACTACTCCGATAAACGGAAAAAGAATTAAACCAACTCTTGATGACTTATCATCATACACATAGATTGATGGATTTCTCAACCCCCATCAGAGAAGCTTGTAGTCTAGTAGATTGCAATTAGCACAAAGAAGCACAGCAATCAAGGAGCAGAGAGTGAGAGATTATAGAGACAGCTGAGCCTTAAACAGAACAGCTATATCACAACCCTACTCCCAAGCCCTGGGGTATGATGGCAAAGAGGTCAGAAAGACTATAAAAGCCAGAGGTGGTATATAACCACAAGGAAGCAGTGTTGCCTGGATACAACAGGGCAGTATATATGAATTCAGAGAAGTTCAGATGTACAAGACCTGTACAGAACCAGAAAAGACAAAATTCTATCATGGAGACAGGAGGTAGGCATTAAGTCCCACCCTTAGCAAAGGAGCTATTGGCAGGTGATTGTAGTTAGGAAAAGGAGTCAGTTTAAGGCCCTGGTGGTAGACCACTCTCCAGTGAAGGCCACACTGGATAAAAACATATGAGCAGCATAAACTGTACTTTATGGGTTTAAAAATATATAAATAATAACAATAAATAATGATTAAAAAATAAACATAAGCAGTATAAAGGTGGGTGGGTAGGAAAGAGGGGATGGGTGTGGAGGAATTGGGGAGGGGTAAATATGATCCAAATGCACTGCACAAAATCCTCAAAGAACTACCAAAAATGGAAGAGGAAAGTAGATGAGATCTAATGGAAGAGCAACACTTATCAGTGACATTTTTGTTGTTATTCTTTTTCTCAACAATCTCTCATGATAATCTAGTTTTGTTATAGGCTTGTAATTATTATAACCAACAATTTCTAATATAAGCATTTAATCAAAGTAATTTATTAATCTGTTTTATACAAATACTGATTTAATTTCCCAAAGCTATTTCTAGGGAACACTTTTATAGTACTGACTTCTTGCTGACCTCTTAGTTTATATTGGGAACTTAGGAATAATAAATAAATAATAAATAAATAAACAAACATAAAATTGTTGAGAGAGAAGTAAGGAAGTGTCTATAGAGAGAATACAAGGCAGACTATCATAGAAACAATCAAGATAAATATAGCAAAAATACTCTGCCAAACACTAGCCTACCTTGAACTTTGAAAGTATATCTTACAGAAAGGTATTCTTCAGGCTGTATTCCACATAATTCCAAAAGAGAAATGTCAACCCCAAGCCAGCCATTGTAGAAATCCTTCATCTACAGTGGTGTCCTGCCTATAAGACATGCTAGGGTAATGGTGGTACTAGGGTTACGGGAGTAACCAGCCAATGTCTGATCTGACTGAAGACCCATTCCACGAGATGGAACCCATACCCAGCAATGCCGGGTTGACCAAGGACCTGAGACAAGATAGATACCCCAGGGGTCTTGGGTAAAAGCCAAACACTTCTACTCTTAAAACAAAATGTAGTGATGAAATGATTCACTCATTCTGCCATACTCAATAGATAAAATGGCCATGCTCAGCCATCATCAGAGAGCCTTCCTCCTATAGCAGAAGGAAACCAATACCACAGCCAGACATCCCACAAAGGAGGAGACTCCCTGGAGCTCTCGGTCCTAAACGGGATATCTCCATCAAATCCAGTACCCTCAGAGCGCAGTGGAAGAGGAGGGAAGAACTGAAGAGGCAGATGGGATAGAGGACACCAAGAAAATAAGATCAGCATGTGCACATCATGCACGACATGAATTCCCAGAGTGAAGCATGCAAGGCCTGCACAGGTCTGCACTGGGTCTTGTGTGTAGATTATAGCTTCCAGGTTAGAGTTGTATGGGATTTCTGAGTATTAGAACAAATAGGTCTCTGGTTCTTGTGCCTTCTCTTGGTTTGTCCTGTAAAACTTCAATGAAACAGCTTTTGTGTTCCTATTATATTTTACTTTGTTATATTTTAGTAGTATCTCTTAGAAGCCTGTTCGTTTCAATAAGAGAAAGAAAGGGAGCGGATCTGAGTGAGAGACGTGGGGGTCAGACATGGGGAGGAGCTGAGAGAAGGGACACGAAAATCAAGGTACATTATGTGAGAAAATCTATTTTCAATAAAAGAAAAAATAAGAAAACATATGTTCTAGATACACAGAAACATGTACCTACATGTATTTTCCATATACTTTTGCTTAAAACATTACCAATAACTATTAACAATTCAATTTATACAAGAAAACTATTGTAATAAAATAAGCATGTTAAAGACTACCAACAATCCAGTTCAGACTTATTTTTCATGAAAACATGAAGGACCAATTCAAAAGGTAAACTGTAGCCAATATAATGGAAGGTAAGCTTCATAATACCAAATGTGGCCTAATATTAATTCATATGTACATATGTACATATATGATATAGATGTTATATAAAATATACATACTTCCTTATTCATTGTCAGTTTTGAAATGGTCTTGTACAGGACTAGCCTCCTATATAAGTACTGAGATTGCATACATGTACCATCACTAATACTTATAATCCTCTTTTATAAGCAAATTTATAAGCATGGGTTATAATTTTACTTTTTACAAATATTAAATAAATTAAATCAAAAGTGTAAAAGCCCTCCCACAAAAGTAGGTCTTTGTCTATTCCTACCAATTTACTCAAATTTAACATAATTCAAAGGGTATCACTGTTGCTAAATTTCTGATTGCAGATAGAAAAGAAGTGCTTCCTGTGTGAGCCACAGAACAAATCAGTGCCAACCCACAGACTCTCTTACTGCTGCGTGATGGAACAGGTAGAGAAACTGGGCTGAGCACAGAACTGTAGAACAACCTAACACTACCTCACAGTTACACAATTTACAAGACACTCATCTGGCACACTGGAAATATGTTGACAGATGACTTGAGAATCACTGGACTAGCCCACAGTTCTCAGAACGTCTTTCAGGTGGACATGAGATTAAAATTCTTAGAAACAAAGGATGTGACACGTGTCATCTCGCCAACAAAGAGCGGGCTCTGTGGCTTTCCTCTGTGCTTCCCTTCCTGAGAACACTTCTCTTTGAAACTGAGATATGACAGCGGCTCAGGTTTGCCCATGCAAGCAATTACAATATCCTGGAAAGGTCTTCCTTGACTCTAATGTGCCAAAGAATCACCAAGGAAGACCTGTTAAACTACAGAAGACATCTGAGCAGGTGTCTGTAGTCCATCACACCGACAGTGCCAAGTGATACCAGACACTACTGCATGGCTCACACGTGGAACCAGCAAAGTGACCAGAACACAAAGCAGAACTGTTCCAGAAAACTGGGCTATTTTAAGACAGGGAGCAAAACGGCTGGAACTTAGACCTCTCTACTATGAGACCTCTGCCACCCCAAAGCCTAACCCCTAACTAACTAAAGTAAGCCATTTAGTAGTGTGTGCCTCAGTCCGTTCTGCACACTCACGTGAGGCTAAACTTACTCATTCAAGGATAAACAAAACTCAAAGCTCTGTTGTACTTTTAAGAGAGCCAGACTTCAGTGTACAGATTGATCTGTGTCATGATCATTTACATATGAGATATTAGTATATCTCATTATCCCATACTTGTTAACATATATTTGACAGTGTATTCTTCCATTACAGCAAATAAATCCCACCTTAAACTCTCAATTTAAGATACATACTCTTATATAAAAATAAACATCTTTTGTTAAACCATCTCTGCAAAATCTTCACAACTGCTAGAAAATTTAGTGAGTACAATACTGGTAATTGGGGCAGCAGAAAACAGATAAGGTGTTCATCAACATATTCAAAAATAAGCCAGGCAGTGGTGGTATACACCCTTAATCCCAGCGCTCAGAAGGCAAGTTGGATAAGTTGGAGGCTAGCCTGACCTACAGAGGGAGTTCCAGGACAGCCATGGCTAAACAGAGAAAACCTATCTCAAAAATAAACCAACAATAACAAAACCCCACAAAGCCAAATGCTATTTTAGGTGGCTACTTTGCACCAACAAATATGGAGACATTAACAGAAAGACAACTACAAAAATTTCACGGTATCCACATAGCCATGTGTTTAACATTTGTCTTTGAAAACCTTCAATGTGAATCAACTTTTAATTATCAAAGAAACAATAAAGACTTCTGATAATGTGTAATCGATTAAATAAACAAGGACAAAAATGGTTTAAAAACAAAACAAAATAAGAAAAACAACCAGAAAAGGTCAGTAGGAAAACTACCAACAGCAACCAAAACAAGGGAAAAGGTGTATCCTCATCTTGCTCAGCTGTAAAATATTGCAACTAAAGATGATTCAGCCGTCCTGGGCACTCCAAAGAAAACACAGGAAAGCAGTCAAATCAACACAGCCCTGCAGGAATCTCATGTGCTATCCTTAGCACATGCTTTTCCCCTTCAAAACCCATAGGAGTTTGGTCTCCATCCGGAAGGAGCAGAGGGCAGACACACGTGTTCAGAAGGGTCTGCAGAAGGGACTAGAACAGACAAGGTGATCAGAGTGGACACCTCCACATTAACCCTTCCTCACCTCAGGACTGCAATCAGCGCGGCCACCACCACAGGCACAGCCACCTGTCCTCTATTAGGAGTCTTGCAAACTAAGTGGAAACAGAAACCGCACATGCTTCCTGGCCTCATCAGCAACAAATAAACGGTGTTTTCCATGGCTCAAAATTGAAAGTTGTTTAACAAAAGAGCAACCTACACTTGATCCTTTCCTTTCAGAAGTTTATAAAATTATAAGCCATCAAGTATGACTCAGAAAATTTTCCACCAATATTCAATATTTAATGTTTCATATTAGGTATTTTACAAAATTCACCTAATTAACTTCCAAGCTCTGAAAAGTTGGTCCCAAGAATTTAGTACAACTTTTTATTTATTTGTATCCCATTTACTTATGGAGGTAGATAAGGGATCTTAAATGGGGAGACGAGGCAGGCCTGGCCTGGAAGAGAACTCAGGTGGCTGTGAGCACAAGAACAGACTCTGGAAACAGCTTCAGTGAGAAGGGTCATGGGGGGGGGGGGGGGAATGGTGACCGCTGGGTGATAGGGCCTTTTGGCCTAAGTGTATGTCCCTGGCCAGGCCAGACACTGGAAATGCCTCATTATGTGAGGAGGAATTCCAGGTGTGCCACACACAGTCTTATGAGGGGTGAGGAATTTAACACAGCTAGCAGGCTACATGACCTCCTGGGGTTGGGGGAACCCAGGCCAAGCAATCAAACTCCTGCCCATCTCAGGGTGAGATTTCAGGGTTTGTATACGCCTCAACCCCATCATGCTCTGGCGCAGCTCCTCTGGTCTGACACTCCTCAGCCCCACAGTAGGGCACAGAGGTCAGAGGGCACTTTGGAAGATGAAAGAACAATTTTCAGGAGTTGGCTCTTTCCTTCTAACATGAGAGTTGCAGGAATCAAACTCAAGTCATCAGGCTTGGCTGCAAATGCCATCACCTGAGTCTTCATGGCAGAGTCTTCTGAAAATCTACACATGAACTTTTTAACTCAAATCTTAGATCTAGATCATGTGCGGCATGGGCTCATTTTTAAGGAACCTTTAGGTTATTTAGGACTCAAAACTGCTCTACCTCTATTGTTAGTAAATCAATAAAATACTGACCAAATCATATGATCCAAGAACTCTTAAAAGAAACGTTCATTTTCTGTTTGAAGAATGAATAGCTTTATAATGCACTCTAAAGCATTTTCTCTACCTGTCAGTGCTTAAAGAATCTCCTCTAAAAATGCTGAAATTTTTCAATAGTTGAACACAGCTTCTCACTCAGAGATTGGTTCTCAGCTTGACAGTATCCAACAGAAACAAGCTAGTTTAAAGATGTGTGTGCGCCTGTGTCTGTGTGTGGGTTTATGCGCCTGGGAGCAGGCGCACCAGACTCACTGCATCCTCTGGAGCTGGATGAGACAGTGTACAGGGAGTTCCATCCTTGTTTTAAGGGTTAGAAACTGAACTCAGCAGGAGATATTCTTAATGCTAAGCCGCCCTCCAGGCCTCTAGCAGTCACATTTGAAAGTAAGTAGAAATAGAAAAACTAACTTAATAATTTTCATACAATATTTTGAAATTTTTATTTCAATATATAAACAATAAAATATTGCAAAATTTACATTTTTACCCTAAATTTTCCAAACTCACTATATGTTATAGCATATCTGAACTGGGACTAGACACATCTGACGTGTTCAGTAGCCACATATGTCCATTACAGTACACTAAAATGCCCCCAAAGGCTTTTATATTGATGGCTTAGAACTCAAAGCAGCCATGTTTAAGATGGGGTCTTTGAAGAAATGAAATCTTCCTTTGGTTTATGACCCAACCATCTGAAAAATATGGTAATCTTCCAATTGTCTCCATAAAAAGTAAATTATAACTGATTCATGTGTGTAAACCTGAAAACTAGAATCAATTTCTTACTGCTCCTGTTGTCAGCTTTCGTCACAGTTACGGGATAACAAAACTTCTAATACCCTTTCAATAAACTCCTCACAGATATCTCTGAGCCTACTCCTACCCTGGTCCAACTACTGCAGGGCAGGGATTTTACAGCCCGAGGACTGATGTCACCTCTACCTTAGCCCCCCATACCCTGACTAAAACACATCAACTTCTATAAACTACAAAATGAAAGATAAATGTACTGTTTATAAGTGCCTGCCACAACGCAATGTTCAATAATTATTTGTTGAATAGACAAATTGATAGATCTACCTGCTTTTCCCTAAACAAAAATCAGACACAGTGCTAAGTCAGGATTACAACAAGCAATGCATATACATCATTACACTGGAAAGTTCTCCAGGCTCACAAGTCTGGGTTGATTGCTTCCAGATGTTTTCCAACACCACTTGGAAAGAAAAACAATGGTGCAGAACATGCTCAAATTCTACCTGTCATACATCACTACACTCCAAAACAAACACAGGATCTTGCACATGGGAGGCATAAATATTTTCTAAGAGTACTTTAGTACATACAGTATTGCTGGGGCTGTTTTTTATTAATGTATTAATGTAAAGATACTATACCTCCATTACCACAATACTAAGAGGATCTATTTATGTCTACCTTAAAAACCACAAAGCTGCAATGCATGTAAAGAGGGCCTATACACACAGACAGGAAGGTTCACATGTACACACACACACACACACACACACACACACAAACACAGATGCACCTTACTAAGGTTACAGTACATATTAAGCTGAGTCCTTCCCTTTCCATCATCATGACTTTCTTTTCTGTTCTCTTCATCTTTGACTTGACAACTTGTTAATGTGTCACACTGTCGCATATTTCTTCTCCCCTCTTCCTGCCTTTCTTTGTTGTGCTATGGTTCCACAAGTATTTCTCACATTTTTCTGCTATTCTAAGGATAGTCTAGTTATTTTGCAAATGACATTCATCTACCTATACATTGTAGATGTTAAGTTTTTGACTGCAGGACTTATATATAATATAAATCATCAAAATGCTAATATTCTCCTTTTGTCAGACTGAGAAAACATAAGCTAAAGAAAGCTGATGTGCTATTTTTATGATTCTTGAACTGTTACTATGTAGTTTTTAGTTGATTTAGCAAATGCTGCTGTGGGAAAGAAATTTATTTCAACCTGCTGAGGCAGCAAGTTTCTTTATAGACCTTCTTCATGCTTGAGGCCGTCAAGCCTACAGGCAGCTGGAACTAGATTTATAGGTGAGTCACCAAAATGACTGCAAACAGCACCTTAAAATCATACACTCTGACAAAATACCCAGTTTACACCATCAATAGAAGCAGCAAGGGATATGTAACATATTCTAAGGCAAAACGTTAACAAAGGCATACTACCTTCCAACATCTTAACTTTGCAAATGATATAAACTAGAGAGAGAGTGATTGCCAGTGTGCAGTAACGTGGGAAGTACCGTAAGGCAGAAGGTGTTGCCAAGCTGAGTGCTGTGGCCCTGCCTTTCCCCCCAGCACCTGGAAGATGGAGGCAGAGGTAGGCAGATGTCTGTGAGTTCAAAGCGATCCTGATCTACAGCAAGCCCTAGGCTGGCAGCCAGAGCTACAGTGCGAACCTCTCTAAAGATAATAATGGTAATGACTAAAGAAGGGTGTTTTCAATAAGCCTCCCTGCAAACCAAATAAAAACAGATGCTTTCTTATCGTGTCCTTCAGCCTCTAAAAGACATTATGATTTTGATCCTTCCCAAGTGTACACAAGGACATTTTTAAGACAGTGGCAATGAAATGCACTTATTCATAAGCCAGGTGTGACGGCCACACCTTTAATCCCAGCACTCGGGAGACATGAGGCGGGGCTCTGGGAGTTCAAGTCTAGCCTGTAGTGCTGCACAGTGAGTTCCAGGACAGCCACTCTACAGTAAGACTGTCTCAAAGAAAAGGGGGGGTAGGAGGGAGGGTAGAGAAAAGGAAACAGAAAAATGCATTTCACACATTTATTTCAGAAATAAAAATTAGTATGCACTTAATATGTAACTTCTTAGGTAACTAAACTAAACCTCATATAGTGGTACATAGCTGTAACTGGCTATAATACCAGCACTAGGAAAGCATAAGCAAAATTCACAGTTCAAGGTCAGCTTGGAACACACAATGAGGCCGTGTGAGAGAGGGGGGTAAATACTGTGTTCACCTATGTGTAAGAGCTGCTACAGAATAACATGGATGAATAAAAATTCCTACTATCCTTTTCATAAATGGATTATGCAACTACTAGCACTAATATAAATAATTATACTGATGCTACTAGCTACCAAAGGTTCTACCTGTGCTGTTAAGACAGTTATGTTTCACTTAAGATTGAGAGTGCTCATTCACCATCAGTCTCCTGGGGAATAGTGTGCCTCAGAGAAAACTGAAACCAACCAACCAAGAAGAACAGAGGGTGGGCTGAAGAATGAAACCACACTCTTTATTGTGATGATCAATAAGGCTGTGGAGAAGCTTCTACTGGTGGGCTATGAAAGGAAGACTGAAGAATTCTAACTCCCAGCAAAGGTGTGTCTGGAAGTGGCTCCACTTCTTTGCCTTAGGCCTAGAGGTTCAGAAGAGCAGACCCCCTTGGTACTCTACACTACTGCATTTGCACTATTAGCCTATGGCGCTCTCCAGCACCAGAGCTGACTGCAGTTTTTTTGTTTGTCTGGTTGGTTGGTTGGTTGGTTTTGGTTTTTCGAGACAGGATTTTTCTGCGTAGTCCTGGCTGTCCTGGAACTCTGTAGACCAGGCTGGCCTCGAACTCAGAAATCCGCCTGCCTCTGCCTCCCAAGTGCTGGGATTACAGGCGTGCACCACCACCACCTGGCTTTTTGGGGGGGTTTTTTGTTTTGTTTGTTTGTTTGTTTGTTTTGTTTTGTTTTTTCGAGACAGGGTTTCTCTGTGTAGTCCTGGCTGTCCTGGAACTCACTCTGTTTACCAGGCTGGCCTCAAACTCAGAAATCCACCTGCCTCTGCCTCCCAAGTGCTGGGATTACAGGATTACAGTCGCCACCACGCCCGGCGACTGCAGTGTATAAGCTGCAGTTTCTTAATATAGAAAAGTAACACAAATGTACTTGGAACAGAAGATGCTAGTGTGGTAGTCATAGCCAGAGATGACCCAAAGGAAAGGTGAGAGTCTAGGAAGGGAAGGAGATCTTTAACATCACACTCTGTCCCCTCCATTCTATTCGAAAGAAAGAAAGAAAGAAAGAAAGAAAGAAAGAAAGAAAGAAAGAAAGAAAAGAAGGAAAGGAAAGGAAAGAGAAGAGAAGAGAAGAGAAGAGAAGAGAAGAGAAGAGAAGAGAAAAGAAAAGAAAAGAAAAGAAAAGAAAAGAAAAGAAAAGAAAAGAAAAGAAAAGAGAAAAAATCAGATGCCTGGAGTGTTCTGTGGTTAAACCATCAGTATTCTGTGTTTCAAAAATATATTTTGTAATAAAAAATTTTTTCTTGTTTTGTTTTGTTTCAGACAAGGTGTCTCTCTACAGACCAGACTGGCCTGGACTTTACAGCAATCCTCTAACTTCACCCAGAACTACAGCTGTGAGTCACCATGCCCCGCCTAAAAATCACAGTAACTACTTTATAGAGCTGCAACTCTAAACTGCTCAAGAAAACAAAACATGAACATAGTGTTTTGTTTTGTTTTGTTTTGTTTTTCAGAAATTCTTAAGACTTCAAAACATAGGTTTAGGTGATCCAATTAAAACTATGAGTTCTTTCATTATGACATAACCACCCCTCAGACTAAGAAACAAAAAACAGCAAACAATTCCACTTTTAAATGTAGCATTTAATCCTGTCTTTGTTGACTTGGGTTTTTCTGACAGGGTCAGTATGAAGCCGAGGCTAGGATTACAAGGACATAGGCAATGTGTTATTTTTAATCAACCACTGAAATAAGAAGTGGTCACCACAATGCACTACAAGTAAGTACTAAATTTCTAGTCTGAGTATTTGAGCATATCCTTGGTTCTACTACACAGAACTGAGCAAACTATTACTCTCTTATGATCTGGTTAAACTATACAACATGACTTCTACAGACAATATGGTCTCACAATAATTACAATAATTATATTTTTCCTAACATTTAAAAGGAGGAAGGGAGAGAGGCAGGGCAAAGCAGGAGGAGGAAGGGGCGGGCGAAAGGGGGTGGGGAATGGCTCAGAAAAGAGACTTGGGTTTGGATCCCCATTTACTTGGATATAAAATGCTAGGTGTGGCTGTGGCACAGGAACTGGAGCAGCAAGCCGCAGTGACAGACAGGATGGCCACAGGAGCTTGCTGGGTGTCAGTCTGTCCAACACCAAGGAACAAGATCCATATTCTGTGAGAACTCTATCTCAAAGGAATACCAGAGAGAAGGATGGAAGACTCCCAGCCTCCTCTTCTGGCTTCCAAATGTGCAAACACACACACACACACACACACACACACACACGTATGCATAGATGCTAGGCATATTCACCTCACATGCAAAAACATTTCAAAAATATAAAAGATTCAAAAACATACTGTGGATGTTATTGATTATAGTGAGTAGATAGTAGATACAGACAATTCCCTCTATAGATGACTGAGGAAAAACAAGTCACACAACATGATTGACACTGTTTCCCACACAAATATAAAGCCAAATCCCTCCTATGAAGTTATTTTATGCACAGAAGTAAGCATTACAAAGGACCCAGGTGCCATTTTAGATAATTTACTGCAAAAATCTCTAAAACATTTTAAGGTGAAGTACATGAAACCTAATCCTCTATGCTACAAGTTGGGTGTATAGGGCTGTTGGGGGTATAATACTGCTTAATTTATGTTTTAAAGCCCTGAGTTTGGCTGGAATATTACTGAGCATCTGAGACTTAAATACTCATAAACAACCCAATAATTTCAACAATAAATTGATCTTCTGCATCAGATTATCAGCATAAGCCACTCACTATTATTTTCCTACTTTACATCCTGTGAATAATACAGATTAATAACTGTATAGATGTTCAGCATTTCATTTTAGAACCTACAACTACTTTAGGATATAGCACACTTGAGTCCAAAAATACTTTGTTTAGAGTCAGCAACCCCAGAGGTGAAATCTAGACGTCAGAACTCTATGGAGTTGCTCAGAGCGGGTCTTTAGTCTACACTTTTCTTCGCAGCACTCTTAATCCATTTAAACCTTTGAAACTCTAATTGGAGCACGGTTAAGTCTCTAACTAAAGGCCCAGTACAAGCCACACCACTGAAGAGAACTCGCCTTCCTTCCTGGGCACAAACTTTTGACTGGTGAACATGGGTCAGGATTCCAGAAAACTCCTACTAGCCTTAGAGATCTAAGAACTGTAGTGATCCCAGCCTTAAACTGGGTTCTTCAGAAGCAAAACAGATTGGTGGAAAGGAAAATGTAAAACTCACTTGGGGATACAAAGTGACAAATGATACAATGTAACAGTGTTGAGATCTGTAACAATCTAATAAAGGAGGAAAGCACTCTGACTGGGAATTTGTGACTGACAGGGCCACTCCAAGGTCAACTCTTTCAACTTAATAAGGCCCTATGATGGATGCAGTATATTTCTAGCTATCAAAGATATCACAGAAAAATAATATGGAGTTCTTGGCCCTTGTGGAGATTTAAGAGTCCAAAGAAAACATATTTAGAATTATCTGGGATCCCAATAAAGTAACGAACTTTCTAAAGGATGTAGCCATGTTGCAAAATGTATTCAAAAGGCCGTATTTGTAAACAAAGGGTTGTCACTAGTTTATAAGAGACTCAGTGTAATGAAGAACTCAAATAGATGCTAAGTCTGGCGTGATCCAAACCTGCAATCCCATCCAGAGTTTGAGCCCAGCCTGGGGTACATAAACTGAAATGAAGACAAACTCAAGATTATTCTGTACAGCCTTGTAAAAATCAAGAAAATGGACGGAGACATTCCATTAAAAGAGTAAAATAAAACTGAATAAGTGAACTTTTTAACCTACAATTTGCTGTAGCAGTAATGGGCGAGGGGGGAATGAAGAGGTCTGTACTTTTTTTTAATTAAATAAACAGTACATACACAGGACTGGACCAGCCTAGTTACATCAACATTTATTTCAACCACTTTCCAGCCATGTCATGGGGAAAAGTTACTTAATTCTTTGCCTTCATCTCACACCAGTGAGTTGGGTAAGGTTAAAAAAAAAGCCTGTGAAGTCACTTAGCAAAACCTTCACAGTAGTGTTGTGAGGACACTACCCTATTGGTCAAAACTTGATGATCAAAGTAAAATTCCAATCCTTTAAGCACAGGCTCCCTCCTTGGTTTTAATCCTCAAACACCTTCCTACTTCCAGGGACCACTGGAATCTAGTGTCCTTTCCTAACTCTACATCTACAAAGCCTTTCTTCACTCTCTGTCAGCACCCACTTCTCTCCTTCAGTCGTAAAGTGCTCTGTCCTTCATGGCTGGCCAACACTGCAATAGTTTTCTTGATGCTTCTCCCTTCTCACTCAAAAGTGTTGTTTCAGCAAGCTGGGACAAATAATCTGTATTTCATCTTCATCCCTACCCATCAGCCCAGAAGGTACCTATGCCAGGCTGGGGAAAGCGACGCTGAATTAAACTGGATGTTTACAACTGGAATGATGGCTGCGATTCCAAAACCTGCTTCATTTCGAATATCTTGTCATTGCTTTCAGATAGCCAAAAGTCACGGCTGGAAAAGTCCTTTTATAAAATCAAGCCAATGCCATCCTTTCGAGAAAAGTTCCACGGGGCAGCCCCGGCACCAGGAGCCCGGGCGGGCGGTCATTCTCCGCTCAGCAAGTTGAGCGTGCAGCAAGGGCAGCGGCGCTCCGGCCGGCGCGGTAGTTTGAAACCAGGGCAGCGGGCCGGCTCGGGCCGCCACGCGGGGCTGGGCTCCGTGCTCCCGCCAACTTCCCGCAGGCCGCCGCCTCCCGCGTCCGCCGCAGCGACACCCTCCAGGGGCGGCGGCGGCGCGCCGGGCTCGGCCCCGCGGGTCCTCCCCAGCGGCGCGGCTCGGGCCCGGCCGACGCCCCGCTCCCCGGCCCCGAGGCCTCGCTCTCTCCCCGCGGGCCGCCGCTCCGCTCCGGGTCGCAGGCCGCCGCCCCAAGGGGAGCGGGGACGCTCGCCGGGCTCCGCGTGGCGCCGGGGGGGGGGGCGGAGCCGGCCCCGAGGGCCCCCCGAGAGGACCGGGGGCGGGTGGCCGTGTCCGCCTTCCCCGCCGCATCCCCCCCGGGCGCCCGCTCTCCCGACCTTCCCTGGGGCCCGACCGGAGCCCGCGGCCGGGCGGCCGGCGCGACGCGGCACTTACCAACCCGCCTGGGACAACGCGGCGCCGGACACCTCGGCCATGGTTAGCTGCTCAGGCTGGGGGACGGCGGGGGTCTGGACTGAGGGTGGGGGACGGGCCTCCTGCTGGAGACCCAGAAAAAAGAAAAAGCAAGAGAGAAAAAAGAAGAAAGAAAAGAAAAAGAAAAAAAACTCCTCTGTTCGACTGTGCCACTGGGCATGCTCAGTGCGACGGGCGCTTCCGCGTGCGGGTTCCGCTCGCCGCGTTTTGCGAGCGGCCGCAGGGGCCGGCCCGGGCTGGGAGCGGCGAGCCTCCAAAGGCGGCCTGGGCCGAGGGGGGGATCGGACGGACGGACGCGGCGCGGCGGGCTCGGAACTAGGCTGGCGCCCTTCCTGCCGTGCTGCTTGGGTCACTTTCTAAGTTGCCCACCCGGGGAACCGCGCTTCACGGGGCGGGACGAGGACCCCGCGGCCCGGGCGGCGCATCGGGGATGATGCTACCACCGCCACGTTCGGGGCGGTGCAGCCCAGCCCATTCTGCACCAGAGCTGATTGTTCTGGTCGGGGCCGGCTCCATTCACCTGGCCTTGCAGCTCGCACCCCCCCTTCTGAGTCCCAGCAGACAGTTGGGTGAGCGGGACACCCTAACCCTGCACTTAGGGGAGTTAGTTTGGAAACTGCGGAGTGGTGACAACACTGCTTTTCCTGTCACCCTCCTGCTGGGCGTAGCCCCGTCCCAGCGCGGCCCGGCAACCTTGGCACCAACACCTAACCGGGCTAGCACCGCCCCACACCGTGCCCTTTGCCACAGGCGCGAGGACCGGGGTGCACGGCGTGTCCCCGACTGGGCATGCGCGGCGACGCTACCGAGCTGCGCCGAAAGGCTCCAAACGTGATTGGCCAGTCGGGAGTCACACGGGCCAATCAGAGAAGAGGAGTCGGGATGGGGCGCGGTCCTGTTGGTGCTCCTAAAAAGTTTGCTCAAGGATCTGGGTCCTTCTTTTCCAGGACAGTGGCAGAGGAGAAGAGGTGGAGGGAAAGGTAGTTCCCGGTGATCCTGCGGAGTTGCGGGCTATTTAGAACTTCTATTCGGCCTGCAACCCGTCACGATGGCTGCTTCGTCTTTACTGTCACCACCGCTGAGCCAGATTTGGGAGAGACTGCAAAATTGGCAGCTGCTCTTGAGACTTGGAAGCAACTTCTTAGGGAAAGAGGGGTGTTAAGTACCAGAAGTTAGCTGAAATCTCCATTTTCTCACTTTAGCGGGCCACAATTCTAAAGTCGCTGTGTATTCTTTGGGGAATAGGCTGTGATGTGTGTTTCCGAACACACATTTGCTCCTAGGTCTATTTAAATCTGTACAGCATATTCAGAATCAGGAATAAATTTATTTCCCAGTATTTGCAGTAGTGGAATATGTTTTAAATCATTCATGGGCGGGAAGTGTGTTTATATGTACAAGCTGTCCTGAGCAGAGAGAAAAAAAATTAAAGGTAAACTGTCGCCTCAAATTAACTGCCAATTTTGTTTTTAAATAGACCATACCAAACATAACTTTTTATTCGTGTAAATGGTTAAGTGAAAGCTATAATGTCCCAATACCCAGAATCACTGAATAAATAAGCCTTTACATTGGTTCTCACATCCGTGTGATACAATAAGGATTCACCATTGCAGGTGCTTATGACTAAAGTTAAACATTGTACAAACTACCAAATCCACTTCAAGAGCATGATTCTCCTGGAGAAATTTGTTACAATAAGAGAGCATCAAAAGCTAAAATAATAACATTAATGGCAGGTTGAATTTTTTTAAATAAACTCGATAAAAGTCCGCAGGAATATAAAATTTTCACATAACAGTGTATAAAATGATAGTGTGCAGCAATAGGGGGAATGCTCCTTGATCTTTACAACAAAGAATGCCGTAAACGAGTGCTAGAATCAGTGGCCAGCCTGATGTGTGCTCCATTCGCTAGACATTAACCTCACTTAAGAAATACACTTGCCGGTACTCTTTTAACTTTAACTTAAGTTTCTGATGGTGCTCAGTCAGGTGCTAGGTCAGAAGTTTGCGGACACATTTAACAATGCCTAGGGACACTTTTGGATGCAACAGCCTTGGAGAATGTGCATGAGGTCAATTGAATTTGCTGGGTAGAAGCCAGGGTTGGAGCCAAACAACCTGCAATGCACAGGACACTTGCGGAACCCATAAAAATGTGCTGGTGTAAAATATCAATAGTGCAATAGCTGAAAACCAAGTGGAGATGGAAGCTCACATTAAGATATACATAGAAAATAATGGAACAACTTACAAGTGAAGACACAGATCTGGAACACGTCATGTTGCACACAAATGGGACCTGGGTTGTTAAAAATAAGCTAATGACAAGCATCCTTCTACATTAGAAATATGTAAGAGATGCTGGGCATGGTGGCACACCCCTAATCCCAGCTCTTGGGAGGCAGAGTCAGGAGAATCTCTGATATTCAAGGCCAGCCTGATCTACATAGATATGTTCAGGCCAGTCAGAGTGACATACTCAGACCCACTGACGCACACGCGCGCACGCACGCACACACGCACACACACACACACACACACACACACACAAAGAGACAAAACAAAATTCCTAAATCTAGAGAAATTTTATAAGATTTCACAGCAATTACAAAAATTTGAAAATACACCAGATAGTGAACACCTAATTACAGTGTATTAATGGAATTATCTTTAGATGTTATAATGGAATCTTAGAAATCTTATGCCAGCATATTTCCTTATGAAGAATTGTACTGTAATATATTTGCACATACTTAAACCTACAGTATATATTAATATATCTATGTATGTATATGTATGTGATAGAGAAAAAAAATGGCAAGATATTATAAACAAATCCATCCAAAGGTCCTAGTGCTTTCTTTTTCTAAGATTTCCCCTAGATTTTAAACATCTTAAATTTTAAGAAGCCAAAATGAATTATACAAACAACACCAAAAACTTTTCATTGAAATATTGATCTTTAAAGATAATGGAAAATGAATTTTATCTTGAATTAGATAAATCATTAATTCACTGTAAATACAAAGTCTTCAATGAGCTGAATTTGAAAGGAGAAATCCTAAAAATGGGGGGTGGGGAGATTTTGGTAGATTAAAAAAGATAAACAGAAGAAATGAAATGTATTGGGAGTCAAAGATATAAATTAACATCCAAAAAAGTAGTGAACAAAGTCACTCGCATTTCCCGGTCATTTCAGTGAAGGAAAAGGTTCTCATACTGAAAAGCGCAGAAAAATATAGCGGAGCAGGGATGAAAGCAAAAACTGATGCAACCAGAATACACAAGCCTTGGATTACAGATGGATCTGGCTGGAACACAGACACACCCTTAGTACACACTTTTAATCCCTCACAGTGAAGGTAAAGGTTAGTTTGTAGAAGGAAGCAGCCATGTTTGAAAGTGTATGCAATAGAAGGGAAGACAAAGTGACATGACAGAATGAGATAAGCCTCACGAGATAGGAAAGAGAAACCACTTTGGAGCAGCTAAAGGGACAGTAGTGTATGACAGTTCGGACAGGACAAGCTAGATACAGGTGAAGACCAGACAAGCCAGACCACGAATGAGAAGGAGCCAGAAGATTAGAACACGTTGCCCAGGTTAGTATAAGGGCAAACAGAGTAAGTCAGAAGTCAAGAGAAGCCAGACTGAAACAGTCAGCGTGGAAGATTAGATTATACAGATGCCAGAAGCTTCCGGGCCTAGGCCTAGAGTAGAACAGAGAAAGAAACGCTCTGCACGCAAGCCAAGCAATGTATGCACACAGCCTGGGCACTGTTGAGATCTTGGAATCACCCCACAAACCATTTAGACACCAATCTCAGTTAAATCAGGCTGGTTTATTGAACTAACTCATAATATAGAAAGAAGGAAGTAAATAGTTCAGATAGAATAAAAGTGCTACGATAGGAACCTTCAAAAATTCAAGGCCCTCACATACAAGAAATGTATACTTGTGCTCCTCAGCCCCAGAGTATGGTACTGGGAATAAAATGAAGATAATTTCAAGTTAGCATAAAAATGGCCTGTTCTGCCTGTTTGTAATTCTCTCCCCTAATTGGCCCGCCTCAGTGGGAAAAGGTGTGCCTAGACCTGCAGTGACTTGATGTAGGGGGCGGGGATTAATTGGGTAATGACACCCATGGAAGGGGTTCCTCATTCTCCAAAGAGAGGGGGAAAGTGGAGTGGGGGTAAGATCTGCGTGAGGGGGTACTTGAAGGAGGGGGGCTGATACTGGGAGATAAAGTGAATAAATTATAAGTTTAAAAAAATTAAAAATACAATGAAGTAAAAATTGTCTAGATTCTTTTGCTTCCAACCATGCCAAACACAATTGTTAAAAAGTGTAAGAAAAGTGATAGTTCCATAGAGCCCCGAAACAGAAAAGGTAGTTGACATTTAAGAACTGAAACCCATCAGGCATGGTGGAAAGGTGCCGCACACCGGTAATAATCAGCACTCAGGATGCTGAGTAAGAGGATCGTGTGAGAGACCAGATCTTTTGGGTTCAGTCTCCATCTTAGAGAACCGGACCTAAGGTTGAACTCAAGTTAACAGGGCAGTACCAAGCACCAGTTCCCAGGTTACCCCACAATGAAACCTGTGTGTCTAGCACCAGTTTCCAGATTATTCCAAAAAAAAAAAAGTGCACCCCCAGGTGTCCCTTCACTTTACTTCCTAACAACCAGCAGTCGGAGGAAAACAGAAGTTAAGTTTCTGGTTAAGTTCCCAACACCAGCCAATTATGTTAAAGGCCGTAATGCCCCACCCCCATCAAATGTGTGCCAGGCGCCTCTTACTCCTCTATAAATGCTTGCCTGAAACTGGGCTCAAGGCCACCCTCTCCTGTTCTACTGCATTAGAGACAGTGATGTGGCCCAAGCTCCAGCTTGAATAAAGAAACCCTAGTGTGATTACATCAGGATCGGCTCCTTGGTGTCTTTTGGGGTTCATGAATGCTTCCTGACACAACATGTGAGTTTGAGAGCAGCGTGTGCTATGTAATGAGTTTAAAAAAAAAAAAAAAAAGTCTGGAGACGCCCACCATCTAGTGCTACACAGCCTGGGCAAAGGGTGAGCCCCCAGATAACCACTGGTCCTTCGCCATGTAGCCGAGGCGGGGACACACAGAATGAGCAAGGCCTATCACTCCATAGACCACTCCTGGGATGACACCAGACACCCAGAGGTACCGAGCAACAGGTAAGTGAGGTAAGCAAGGTAACGGTGGGGAGACGGAGGAGAAAGAGAAGCCGAAGGATGTGTTCACAATGAAGAGAGCCAGAAAAGGAGACGCGAGGGTAGTGAGAACAACCTGATGTAATAGCCAGTAATGCCACCTAAAGCCATGGTGAAGCCCTGGCCTCTGCTGCCACCGAGGTATTTAATCCCTGGTTCACCCCGAGTAAGACATAGGCATTGATGTCCACCGTACAATAAAGCAGTCTGGACAAGCAAAGACCTCCTTCATCAAGGATCGCCGGGGGGGGGGGGGAGAGTGGGGGGGTTGCCTTGTTGAAAAGAGCCTAACTCTCCCTGAGAAGGCCTTCTCTCTTTTAGGCCCTTTGTACTCAACTCAGAACCACACTGGATTCTGCCCCAGCGCGGGTGCAGCCTTCCTGCCTTGTGTTTTAAGACCAGGGTGGACCCCATCTCCAGTGGATCGCACAGTTCATTATCTCCTGTCTTCCCTCTCCCCTACGCATTACCTTGCTCCAGCCCCCAGCCCCACAAGCCACTCCTGCCAGCCAAGCCGGTAGGCTAACAGCACATCTTCACCTCTCCCTCAGCTCCTCCAAGTCGTATCCCCAGCTCTGTGACAGACCCCCTGCCCCAGCCTCCACGCCGCTTCAGAGTAGGTCACATAGATAGTCTTCTCCAAATTTCCTTCTCCCAACGCATTACTTTATGCCAGCCCCTACTCCAACAAGCGTTCCCTGAGAACACACAAGACATTCCTGCCATGTAAGCAGCAGGTAGGTTAATAACAGACCCTCACCTCTACCATCATCCCTCCGAGTCCGATCGCCCAGTCTCGTTCCCGGCTAGGTATCATCAGATCATCCCATCCGCTTCAGCCTCTCCTCACACTCGGTCCCTATTCCTGTTGACTAAACAATCCTGGTGAACTCCCCTGCTTTCAGGCCTCCTGTGAACGCCCTCATCCTCCTTCCTAGATCATCCCTCATAACCGTCTGCTCTCAATACCTGGAAACATATTTTGCCTGCAACCCCCAGGATCTCAGAAGAGTTTTCTTACTTGGGGAACACACAGCCACAGAGATAACATCCTAAAAGCCAGGCAGGGCAATAGATAATTAAGGAACAAAATAAAGACAAGACCAGGTATCACCACCTAGAATCACAATCCTCCCAAACCCGCATGCATAGACACCGGCATAAAAATGCAGTCAATAATAACTGAGACAATATATCTCCACCTGAGCTCAGAAACCCTATGGATACCCTCATTCCAAGAAAATATTAAATCTAAAAAACTCCAGGCACAAACCATCCAGAAAAACTCTGGAACATTAAAATCTCCCAGACAACAACAAATATAAGAATGATTAAAAGAAGAAGAAGAAGAAGAAGAAGAAGAAGAAGAAGAAGAAGAAGAAGAAGAAGAAGAAGAAGAAGAAGAAGAAAAACAGGTCAAAGACACAGAAAATATTTCAACAAAATTAGATTAGGAAGAAAATTTTCCTAACCTAAAGAAGGAGATGACAATCAAGGTACAAAAAGCATGGGAAGTACCAAAGAGAAAAGAAAAGAAAGGCTAGAAAAGAAAGTCTGCTTGGCACATAATAGTCAAAACACTAAACATACAGAATAAAAATAATAATTTTAAAAAATGCAAAGGAGAGCCGGGCGTGGTGGCGCATGCCTGTAATCCCAGCACTTGGGAGGCAGAGGCAGGCGGATTTCTGAGTTTGAGGCCAGCCTGGTCTACAGAGTGAGTTCCAGGACAGCCAGGACTACACAGAGAAACCCTGTCTCGGAAAAAAGAAAAAAAAAAAAAGAAAAAGAAAAAAAATGCAAAGGAAAACCTAACAAGTATCCAAGTAACACGTAAAGGCAGGCCTATTAGGACAGTACCTGGCTCCTCACTGCAGACTCTAAAAGCAATAAGGCCTTTTACGAACTCTCAGAGACCACAGGTGCCAGCCTAGACTACTATACCCAGCAAACATTTCAATCACCATAGAATGAGAAAATAAGGCGTTTCGTGATTAAAAAAGAAGAAGAAGAAAAAGAAAAAAAACAAGCAAACAAATTTAAGCAATAGTTGTTTAAAAACCCTATTAGAAGGAAAACTCCAACCTAAAAAGGTTTACCACACCCAGGAAAACACAAAGAATAAATAATCCCAGACCAGCACATCAAATGAGGGAAAACACACACACACACACACACACACACACACATACACACACACACACACATATACACACACATATTACCATCACTACCACGATCAATACTACACAACAACAAAATAATAGGAATCATCAAACAGGGTCTTAGCTCCCCAATCAAAAGACACATTCTAACAAAATGAATGTGAAAAAAAAGAATCCATCCTTCAAGATATCCAAGAAACACACCTTAACATCAAGGATATCACCTCAGCTTAAAAATATATGACAAGGCCGGGCGTGGTGGCGCACGCCTTTAATCCCAGCACTTGGGAGGCAGAGGCAGGCAGATTACTGAGTTCGAGGCCAGCTTGGTCTACAAAGTGAGTTCCAGGACAGCCAGGGCTACACAAAGAAACCCTATCTCGAAAAACCAATTATATATATATATATATATATATATATATATATATATATATATATATATGACAAGATTATTCTAAGCAACTGTACCTGAGAGCTGGTATAGCCATCTTAATATATGACAAAATAGACTTCAAACCAAAGCTAATCAGAAGAGTTGGGGAAGGGATTCTACATACTCATCAAAGGTCTAATTCCACCAAGAAGACATTACAAGTCTTAACATCTATGCAAGAAACACAAGGGCATCCAAGTTCATTAAACACACACACACACACACACACACAAAAAAAAAAAAAAAAAAAACAATACTACAGCTTAAGTCACATATTGACTTACACAGAGGAGTGACTTAAATACCAAACACTTGCCAGTACACAGGTAGGTCAACCAGACAAAAACTAAACAGAAATGCTATTATAAAACTGATGGACTTTTGAACCTTCTCAGAAAGTTTACAAACTCATGAAAACTGAACAACTCTCTGCTGAATGAAAAAAAACTTAAGAAAAAAAAAACGTTCTGGAGTTGAATGAAAATGAATACAAAACTTACATAAGTTAAAAGTACCAAGTGCCTACATTAAAAAATAGAGATATCTCATGTTAATAACATAACAGCACACCTGAAAGTTTTGGCACAAATAGAAGAAATCACACTCAAACGGAGTAAAAGGCAAGAAATAATCAAACTCAGAGCTGAAATTATTAAAATAGAAAGAAAAAAAACAAAAGAATCAATGAAACAAATTGAGTTTCTTTGAGAAACTCAATAACATTAACTAACTTTTATCCAAATTAAGTAAAAGGCAAGAGAGAGATTATCCAAATTAGCAAAATCAGAAATGAAAAGGGTCACATAACAATAGACACTGAGGAAATCCAGAAAATCATAAGGACATATGTTAAAAACATGAACTCCATGGAGCCGGAAATTCTAAAAAGAAGTGGGTAATTTTCTAGAAACATAAGTTAAATCACACAAACAAAATAAACAGACCTATAATTCCTAGTGAAATAGCAGCCACCCTACCAACGGAAATGTAAAAGCTCAGGGTCAGGTGGTTTTAGCACAGAATTCTATCGGGCTTTAAAGAAGAGTTAACCCCAATTCTCCCCACGTTATTTGGCAAAATAGAAACAGAAGGAACAGATAAGTTATTTCTCCAATGGTGAAAAGAGCCAATTCAAACCAGACCAAATGCAGGTTTATGGGAAGCCGTCCTTGTGCACATTCAGTGATCCCAAGGATGAAGGCCAGAGAGGTCACCATGGGGCAAGCACTCTCACAGAGAAAGAAGAGATGGGAGAGGGAGAAACCAAACTATCTGGATTATATAGATAACAGTCTATGGAAAAAGGGCAGCCAAGGGCTGGAAAGGTCAGGATAAGAGGCGGGATAGGCCAGTTATAGACTGAGCGATTCTGGGAGGACTCAGAGGCCAGATCCTCCCAGATATGTAAAATATGCATCTTAGCCCCTTGTCCTAGGGTTCAAAACCAAACAGGGACATTACCCAGTTCATTGTATGAGGTCACAGTTACCCTGATACCCAAACTACAAACTACATAAAGACTCAACAAAGAAAGGGAATCACACACCAATTTCCCTTATGAACATAGGGGCAGAAATTCTCAATAAAATACTTGTAAATCAAATCCAAGAACACATCAAAAAGAGCATCCACCATGATCACATGGACTTTATCCCAGAGACGCAGGGACAGTTCAGCATATGAAAATCTGTCAGTGTAACCCATAAACAAACTGGAAGAAAGTGTATATGCTTATTCCATTAGATACAGAAAAGGCCTTTAACAAAATCCAACAACAAGACCTGGAGAGATCAGGGATACATGGGATATTCCTAAAAATAATAAGGGCAGTTGTCCTAGTTAGGGTTTTACTGCTGTGAACAGACACCATGACCAAGGCTACTCTTATAAAAAGATATTCAATTGTGCTTAGCTTATAAGTTCTCAGGGTGAGTCCATTTTCATCATGGTGGGAAGCATGGAAGTATCCAGGCAGACATGGTGCTGGAGCAGCTGAGAGTTCTACATCATGTTATGAACACAATCAAGACATCCTTGGGCAGCTAGGAGGAAGTTCTCAAAGCCTAACTCACAGTGACACACTTCCTACAACAAGGCTATATCTCCTAATAGTGTCATTCTCTGGGCCAAACATCCAATTCCAAGTTGTATCACAGAGTTATAGTAATAAAAACAGCAAGGTATTGGCAGAAAAATGGATGTTTTGATCAATGAAATCTAGTTGAAGACCTAGACATAAGTCCACACACATATGAACACTTGCTGTTTTTTTTATTAAGACGTCAGAGAGATATATTCTAAAAAGGGCAGAATCTTTAAAAAATAGTCAAATCTAGTTAAAATGGTTGTCTCTGTGTAGAAGAATGCAAATAGAATACTTACTACCCTGTACAATAATTCAACTCCAAATGGATCAAAGGCCTCAAGACAGAATCAGATACACTGAATATGATCGAAGAAAAATTGGGGAAGGTCCTTGAACTCATTGTCAAAGGAAACGAGTCTCTGAACTGTTAACATAGAAACTAAGATCAGCAGTTAATAAATGAGACCTTGGGCTGGAGAGATGGCTCAGCAGTTAAGAGCATGGACCAGATGGTTTTAGTGCAGAATTCTACCAGACCTTCAAAGAAGACTTAACACCAATACTTTTCAAACTATTCCACAAAATAGAGACAGAAGGGACACTGCCCAACTCATTCTTCGAAGCCACAATCACGCTAATACCTAAACCACAAAAAGATCCAACAAAGAAAGAAAACTACATGCCAATTTCTCTTATGAATATAGATGCAAAAATACTAAATAAAATTCTTGCTAACCGAATCCAAGAGCACATCAAAACGATCATCCACCATGATCAAGTAGGCTTCATCCCAGGGATGCAGGGATGGTTCAATATACGGAAATCCATCAATGTAATCCACTACATAAACAAACTGAAAGAAAAAAACCACATGGTCATCTCATTAGATGCTGAAAAAGCATTCGACAAAATTCAGCATCCTTTCATGCTAAAAGTCTTGGAAAGAGCAGGAATTCAAGGCCCATACCTAAACATAGTAAAAGCAATCTACAGCAAACCAGTAGCCAACATCAAAATAAATGGAGAGAAACTTGAAGCATTCCCACTAAAATCAGGGACTAGACAAGGCTGCCCTCTCTCTCCATATCTTTTCAATATAGTACTTGAAGTTCTAGCAAGAGCAATTAGACAACATAAGGAAGTCAAAGGGATACAAATTGGAAAGGAAGAAGTGAAACTATCATTATTTGCAGACGATATGATAGTTTACCTAAGCGACCCAAAAAACTCCACCAGAGAACTTCTACAGCTGATAAACAACTTCAGCAAAGTGGCAGGCTATAAAATTAACTCAAGCAAGTCAGTGGCCTTCTTGTACTCAAAGGACAAGCAGGCAGAGAAAGAAATTAGTGAAATAACACCCTTCACAATAGCCACAAACAACATAAAATATCTTGGCGTAACTCTAACCAAACAAGCGAAAGATCTGTACAACAGGAACTTCAAGTCCTTGAAGAAAGAAATCGAAGAAGACCTCAGAAGATGGAAAAATATCTCTTGCTCCTGGATTGGCAGGATCAATATAGTAAAAATGGCCATCTTGCCAAAAGAAATCTACAGATTCAATGCAATCCCCATCAAAATCCCAAATCAATTCTTCATAGATCTAGAAAGAGCAATTCTCAAATTCATCTGGAGCAACAAAAAACCCAGGATAGCTAAAACTATTCTCAACAATAAAAGGACTTCTGGGGGAATCAATATCCCTGACTTCAAGCAGTACTATAGAGCAATTGTGTTAAAAACTGCATGGTATTGGTATAGCAACAGGCAAGCAGATCAATGGAACAGGATTGAAGACCCAGAAATCAACCCACAGACTTATGGTCACTTGATCTTTGATAAAGGAGCCACAACCATCCGGTGGAATAAAGATAGCCTTTTCAACAAATGGTGCTGGTTCAACTGGAAGTCAACATGCAGAAGAATGCGAATTGACCCACTCTTATCTCTTTGCTCTAAGATCAACTCCAAGTGGATCAAGGACCTCCACATAAAACCAGACACACTGAAACTATTAGAAAAGAAACTTGGGAAGACCCTGGAGGACTTGGGCACAGGGGAAAAGTTCCTGAACAGAACACCAATAGCTTACGCACTAAGATCAAGAATCGACAAATGGGACCTCATAAAATTACAAAGTTTCTGCAAAGCAAAGGACACTGTCAGAAGGACAAAACGGCAACCAACAAAGTGGGAAAAGATCTTCACCAACCCCACATCCGACAGAGGGCTAATATCCAATATATACAAAGAACTCAAGAAGTTAGACCGCAAAGAAACAAATAACCCTATCAAAAAATGGGGCACAGAGCTAAACAAAGAATTTTCACCAGAAGAAATTCGGATGGCCGAGAAACACCTTAAAAGATGTTCAACATCATTAGTCATCAGGGAAATGCAAATCAAAACAACCCTGAGATTCCACCTCACACCAGTCAGAATGGCTAAGATTAAAAACTCAAGAGACAACAAGTTCTGGCAAGGATGTGGAGAAAGAGGAACACTCCTCCACTGTTGGTGGGATTGCAAAATGGTAAAACCGCTCTGGAAATCAGTTTGGCGGTTCCTCAGAAAATTGGGCATGTCACTTCCAGAGGACCCTGGCATACCACTCCTGGGCATATACCCAGAGGATTCCCCTGCATGCAATAAGGACACATGCTCCACTCTGTTTATAGCAGCCTTGTTTATAATAGCCAGAAATTGGAAGGAGCCCAAATATCCCTCAAAGCAGGAATGGATACAGAAAATGTGGTATATTTATACAATGGAATACTACTCAGCAATTAAAAATAATGAATTCATGCAATTTGTAGGTAAATGGTTAGACCTGGAAAATATCATCCTGAGTGAATTAACCCAATCACAAAAGAATGCACATGAAATGCAATCACTGATAAGTAGATATTAATGAGCCCAGAAGCCCTAAATACTCAAGACACAAATAGCAAGTCAAATGATTCCCAAGAAGAAGAAAGGAGAGGACCCTGGGCCTGTAAAGATTGCATCCAGTTTAGTAAAGAAACCGAGGGGGGAGGGGGAATGATTGGGGAACAGTTGGGGGGGAGAGGAACTATGGGAACTATGGTGGGTGGGAACTGGGAAAGGGGAAAGCCTTTGGAATGTAAACATAGAATATAGAAAATAAAAAAAATTAAAAAAAAAGAAAATGTGATCTAATGCACAATGGAATATTATTTATTTATTAAAATAAATGTGAAAAAAAAGAGCATTGACCACTCTTCCAGAGATCCTGAGTTCAATTCCCAGCAACCACATGGTAGCTCACAACATCTGTAATGGGAATCCGATGCCCTCTTCTGGTGTGTCTGAAGACAGTGACATTGTTCTCACATACATGAAATAAATAAATAGATCTTAAATAACAACAAGAAAGCCAGGCATGGTGGCGCATGCATGTAATCCCAGCACTTGGGAGACAGAGGCAGGCAGATTTCTGAGTTCCAGTCCAGCCTGGTCTACAGAGTGAGTTCCAGGACAGCCAGGGCTACACAGAGAAACCCTGACTCAAAAAAACCAAAAACCAAAAACCAAGAAGAAGAAGAAGAAGAAGAAGAAGAAGAAGAAGAAGAAGAAGAAGAAGAAGAAGAAGAAGAAGAAGAAACCATTCTAATAAATGAATGAATGAATGAATGAATGGATGGATGGATGGATGGATGGATGGATGGATAAGAAGTTATAAAACTGAGAGCTTCTGCATAACAAAGGGCTCTGTCACTCTGGCAGCCTCCACAATGGGAAAATTTTTAATGAATTACATATCTGAGGGCTATTATTATCCAAGAAAACCTCAAAACAAAAGAACTTGATATCAAGAAAACAAATGACCAATTTTAAAAATGAGGAACAGATCTCAACAGAGAATTCTCAAAAGAGGAAACTCAAGTGGCTGAGAAACACTTAAGGAAATGTTCAACATCCTTAGCCCTCAAATCAAAACTACTTTGAGATTTCAACTTACACGAGATGGGTTAAGATCAGGAAAACAAGTGACAACTCATGGTGGTGAGGACATGGAGTAAGGGGACAGCCAGCCACTGCTGGTGAGAGTGCAAACTTTTTAGCTACTATGGAAACCAGTGTGGCAGTTCCTCAGGAAGATGAGAATTGAGTTCTCTCAAGATCCAGCTACACAACTCTTGGGCATATATCCAAAGGATGCTTCATCCTACAGAGACTTGTTCAGTCATTTTCACTGATGCTCTATTCACAATAGCCAGGAATTGGAAACAATATAGATGCCCCTCAACAAAGAACAGACATAGAAAATGTAGTGCATGTACACAATGGAGAGTTATTCGGCTGTGAGAGATAGTTGGGGAGAAATCATGAAGCCCGAAGGTAAATGGATAGAACTAGAAAAAAAATTCATCCTGAGTAAGGTATACCAGACACAGGGAGACAAATATGGTATATAGTTATTTATATGTATGTATGTATTAGCTGTTAAGTCAGTGAAAACCAAGGTATAATTCCTGGATCCACAGATGTTGGGTATAGAATAAGGGACCAGTAGGTCAGATGGATCTCCCTAAAAAAAGAGAAATCAAATGGATAGTTTTGGATGGAGGCAGCGTGGCTAAACAAGAGGATCAAGTGGGAAGAAGGAAAGAAGGGGTCAGGGGAGGAAACAGCTAAAATTAAGGGCTATTTGGAGGGTAATGCAGAAACATGTAGTACCAGGTTTGGGTTGCATATAATTAAACTGTTGACCAAAGGGAGCCTATGAAAATCCCCCAAACAATCCAGGCTGCTGCCAAGACTATATAGGTTGCTCTCCACAAACTGACAGCAAGGCTCCAACACTGAAGCCAACACCTACTCAACTCATCAAACAAGGAGAATTCTAGACAGTACCTACATAGAGCCTTTACCTCTGTGTTCCAGTGTCTTATGTACAGAAAGTTATTCCATACTAGCCAGAAAAAACGTATGCAACAACTCATCCACAAATCCTCTAATTGACAATGGTGTCCTGCCTGTAAAATATGCTAGTGCAATGGTAGCACAGCACTTTTGGGAATACTCAAACAATATCTTCTTTGACTGAAGGTCAACTATACAAGATGGAACCCGTAACCGACACTACTTGGGGGGAAAAAAAAGTAGTGATGACTTTTTTTTTTTTTTTTTTTTTTTGGTTTTGGTTTTTCGAGACAGGGTTTCTCTGTGTAGCCCTGGCTGTCCTGGAACTCGCTCTGTAGACCAGGCTGGCCTTGAACTCAGAAATCCGCCTGCCTCTGCCTCCCAAATGCTGGGATTACAGGTGTGCGCCACCATGCCCTGCAGTAGTGATGACTCTTAATTGTATTCTGCTCTACTCATTGATCAATACCTTATTCAGCCTCCACTAGAGAAGCTTCCTTTTGAAGCATATGGGAACAAATATAGAGACTCCCAGCCAAACATTACATGAAGAGTGAGAAACTTTGGGAAACTGAGCCCTAAATGGGATGTCATCATCAAATTCTTCCCCTCTGAGCTCAGGGAACCCTGCAGAAGAGGAGGCAGAAAGAGCTTAGGAGCCAGAGGAGACGGAGGACACCAAGAAAAGAAGATTTCTAAATCAACATGGTCAAAGCACCAATGAGCTCACAGAGACAGAGGCAGCGTGGATAGAGCCAGGTCCTCTGTGTTTGTATTATTTATACACATACATATTGCGTGTATATATTATGACTTCTAGTTTAGTGTTTTGATGGGATTCCTGACCATGTGATGAGCGGTGAATGGATATATTTCCTGTCCCTTTTCTTCATTTTGTTTCTTAGTTATGCCCAACTCTGATGTGTTAGTTTTTGTTTTATCATTATATTGCGTATCATATCATATTGTATCATATCATCATATCATATCATAAATCTGTTTCTATGGAGAGACAGAATTGATCTGGATGGTAGAGGAGGTGGACAGGAACTGGAAGGGAAACTGTAATGAAGATATATTATGTGAAAAAAATATTTTTTTTTTAAAAAAAAGAGGGTATTGAAAAGGAACTGGTGCCTCTTGCTTCCCTACAGAAAGACAAAGCTGTATTTACACTGTGCATTTCAAGCACCAAACTTTGCCATGTCGCCAAAGTCCTTCCAATCACTGAACTTATCATTCTAGCTATTTAGGGCTGAGACCATGTTTGTGGGTTTTTTGTTTTTGTTTTGTTTTGTTTTGTTTTGTTTTGTTTTGTTTTTGATCAGGGCATGGTCTGATACATTGCACAGGGTGAAGAGTTTTCAAAAAGTAGAAAATAGCTCAAAGAAAACTTGTAAATTATTGCTAGAACGTCCATAGCTAATGACGTTTGCAAGATTGCTTCTACTAGTCTCTGAACTTCCTCAAGTTCACACTCTAAATATTTTACAACTCATTAATTTTCTTCAAAGTTTGCCATTAACAACAGATATAGTGTGAAGCTTCCTCTTCAGATCTTCTGTAGAATTCAGACTCTGTTATGCGTCCTTACTGTTTGATACATAGACACTTTTAAAGCAAACTAATGGCATTCTTATTTAACTCACTTGAATTAACATTAGAACTATCATCTCACAAGAAACTACATGAAAGAAATTATAAATACACCTCATTCTTTGTTTTTTTTTTTTTTTTTTTGTTATTTTTTTGAGACAGGGTTTCCCTGTATAGCCCTGGCTGTCCTGGCACTCACTCTGTAGACCAGGCTGGCCTCGAACTCAGAAATCCGCCTGCCTCTGCCTCCCAAGTGCTGGGATTACAGGCGTGCGCCACCACCGCCCGGCTTACACCTCATTCTTTACCATGTGTTTTTCAACTAACATTAACTACTCAGACAGGTCACATAAGTAGTTAAGTTGAAAGTTACATATGTGATAGCTACATTTCTCTATGGTCTATTCTCATCTTCAATGCCCTTGAAAGGTGGGAAGTTGGAGATGTACGTATTATAGTATTTATATATCCAAACTCTAGGAACACAAGTAATATATGATCTTTTGTTAAGTAATTTTTCTTTAATTTCATAATGCTAGATCCAGGACTATAGAATATTCTGACTCCAAAATCACTCCTACCTTCCTAAGAAACAAGGAATGGTATGATGATCATTGGCAAGTCCTGAATGTGAAATGTTCCCAGTAGGTTCATATGATTGTCCTCAGCTGGTGACACTGTTTTAGGAGTTTATGGAGACTTTCCAGAGACAATGCGTAGCTAGAAAAAGTGGGTCACAGAGACAAGCATTGAGAACCATTGGCTACCTCTGCATTAGGAGTTCTCTTCTTCTTGGCTACAGACAGATGAGTTGCTAAAATAAAAACAAAAATGTTATGGGCTTGCTCAAAATCCTGTATGCAAGTCTTAACAAATCAAACGTGTAAGATATAGATAAAAGAGAGAGAGAGAGACAGACAGAGAGACAGAGACAAAGAGACAGATAGAAATAGAGATATATATCATCCCTCCTTGCCAATTGTGATGGTTTGAAAGCCAATAGACTCCATCTGGTCATAGAAAGTGGCACTATTAGGAGGTGTGGCCTTGTTGGAGTGAGTGTAGCTTTGTTAGAGGAATTATAACACTGTGGTGAGGGTGGGCTTTGGGATTTGAGATTCTCAAGACAAGCCTAGTCTGTCTGTCTGTCTGTCTGTCTCTCTCTCTCTCTCTCTCTCTCTCTCTCTCTCTCTCTCTCTCTCTCTCCCCTTCCTCCCTCCCTCCCTTCTTTCCTCTCCCTCCCTCCCCCCTCTCTCTCTGTCTCTCTTCCCCACCCCTCTTCCTGTTGCTTGCCAATTCAGACATAGAACTCTCAGCTCCTTCTCCGGCACCATGCCAGCCTACGTGCTGCCCCCATGCTTCCTACCATGAGGAGAAAGGACTAAACCTCTGAACCTGTAAGCCTGCCCACATTAAATGCTTTCCTTTACAATAATTGCCATGGTCATGGTCTTTTCACAGCAATAAAACCTCAAGGCAACTATTCTTTAGAGTAAAATTCTATTAGCATTATCACAAGGGAGTTTATTGAATGGATTCAATATTTTTTCTCTGCCTTGAACTTAAAGTGGAAGGCAGAATGATTTTGAACTCTCCATCCTCCTTCCTTCACCTCCCAAGTCTCGTGACTGTAAGCCTGTGCCACGATGCCTGGCTTTCCCTCCACTAGAGAAAGACTATTTGACCCATGCAGAGGGGTGTTGTGTGAGCAGTTATTAAGGGAGATGTTAAGTGGAGCCAGCTCCATCTAATTAGTATTATGTGTTAATGTAAAGTAAAAAAATTTAAACTTGGCTGATGACCCTCCTATGGCCCGAGTGATACTAGTTTCTATAATGAGTATAAACTCACTCTCCTACGCTGACGCTCTGTGATCCACCACTGCCCACCTACCCAGCCTCCTCCACCTGCCCTCACTCCTTCACAGGTACCTTTTTCCTTCTTATAAACTTCAAGGCCGTGCTCTATTTTAGCTCGAGGAGATTTGAAAGTTGAGGATTGACATCCTAATAAGAGCCAGGAATGGGAGAGTAAGCAAGGTGTCCAGACTGAAGGATCTCCGAGTTTTAAGGAGAATAACTGTAACCCCAGTCCAATGCTTTCAGATCAATGCTTCACCGGGTGTTTTTGCGGAGAGTGATGGGTAGGACCATTTTAAAGCTGCTCCTTGGCTCCGAGTGAGAAGGCAAGTACGTCACTATTTAGATTTTTTTAGACAAAAGTTATTTAAATAACTCTTCCAAAAAACCTTCAGAATTCTAAAAAGTCAAATAAAATGGTTGTTAACTATCAACCACAGATAATTTATTAATGTGATCCAAATGCTCCAAAGCTTCATTCATGGACTGATATGAAGTATCAATAGCATTTAGACTCAGGTGTTATATGTCAGTCTTCGTAATGCAACCACGGGAGTTAAACATCACATTCCTATCCCTCATGCCCAGGGAAGAATCCATCAGGAGTTGCCGAGGAGTCCTCTGGAGCTTTGTAACACATGGGGAGCAACTCCTCTCCGCTTTCTTCTGATCTGGTTTCCTTTCTACCCACTGATTACTCTGGCCTGTCCAGTTTTGTTTTGTTTTTTTTTTTAATTTTGGAAAATAACTATCATCTATAAAAGTTCACGATAACTATGCAATCAAATTACAAATAAACAAATAAATAGTCTATGTTCTTTTAGGAAAATTTACAGTTTGATTCTGGGTGACATCCATATCTGTTATTGGCTACATGTGGGCCAGAAGGTTAGAGACTGGACATGCCATCAAGGAAGCAATGAGTCTAATGGAATAGGGCTGTTTCTTAGTTTAAGGGGTCATCTATTTGTGATATTTGAAATTTTCATTTCTTTTTTTTTAATTTATTTACTTATTTTTTTATTTTCTTTTTTTTTAATTTTATTTTCTATATTCTATGTTTACATTCCAAAGACTTTCCCCACTTTTTTTTTTTTTTTTGAGACAGGGTTTCTCTGTGTAGCCCTGGCTGTCCTGGAACTCACTCTGTAGACCAGGCTGGCCTCGAACTCAGAAATTCGCCTGCCTCTGGGATTAAAGGCATGTGCCACCACCGCCTGGCCTCATTTCTTCTTTTGAGAACTTAACAAACCGATTCTTCTGAAGATAAAACAGAATGAGCGAGGAGTAAATTGTCTGAGTAGGACCATGTGGCTGACCTCTTCAACATCAAGACTGCACTTGATGTGCACTTGATGCACAACCTCAGTGTATAACACCATGTGTTTATGGCACCATGGTTTTAGATTAAATGGGGCCTTCTCTAAGTTCTGTTATGCCTAGGACCTGAAGCAGTCCTGCTCACTGTGATAGCACCAGTATCACAGTATTACCTGAAGTAAGCTTTTGCTGTGGCTGGGAGGTGTCCCCACAACTCAAACAAGAAATGTTGTGGAACAGGGTTGAGAACCTGTACAAGCTAGAAGAATATCTTCATGAAAAACACTCCTAGGCTTCTAGTTTGTAAGGGCAGACAGAGTCAGGGAGGTCACATACAAGCCTTTTATGAGCTGAGAAACATCGCTTCTAATGTTAGCGTCAATAACTTACAAAATGACAAAATGTAAGAATTGATTTTATGGAATGGATAATTTTATATGCTTTAATTCTCATCTTTAATCAATAGACAAAGTTGATCATATTTTATTTAAAAAACAAAATAAACAAACATACTGAAATTTGACAAGCCTGGACTCAGCTCTTTTTATTTCCCAGATAAGACCTCTAGTTTGCTGTTTAGCTAAGAATGATATTGAACCTCTGACTCTCTTGCCACCACACCCCAAAGGTGCACCACTCCATATAGATCTAAGATTTTAGGCAGTGCTGAGGATTCAGCCCAGGGCTGCCAGCATGCTAGGCAAACATTGTAGCAATTGAATCATCCCCAGACAAATGCAATTCTTGATGTTGAAAGCGTCAACCAAATGGTTGCACTAAGATAATCTACTTCTCTGGTACTCAGTTTTCTGTTCAGAAGACTTCTTAAGTTCACAAAAGAAGAAATAAGAATGGCAAATATCTCAAGAAGTATTCATCTTTCATAGCAATTAGGGAAGTGCAAATTAGATGCAAATTAGAACACCTTGAGATTTTCAGCTCACTCCATTTCAAATGGATAAAGTCAATGAAAACCACCACAAACAAATGCAGCCAAGGATGTGCGAAGAGAAGCCCTCATTCACTCTTGGAATTGAAAACTGCTGCAGCTACTTTGACATCAGTATGGTCAGTTCTAAAAACGCCAATAGTAAATCCACCATAACCCAGCTAAACCACTCTTTGGCACATGTTCAGAGGCTTCAACAGCCTATTCCTCAGGATCTTGCTCACTAATGTTCATTTGTACTCTATTCGGAATAGCTAGGAAATGGGCTGATGAGATAGCTCAGCGGGTCAGAGCACTGACTGCTTTTCCAAAGGTCCCGAGTTCAAATCCCAGCAACCACATGGTGGCTCACAACCATCCGTGATGAGATCTGATGCCCTCTTCTGGTGTTTCCAAAGACAGCTACAGTTACATATTATAATAAATAAATCTTTAAAGAGGAAAAAAAGAATAGCTAGGAAATAACCTGCACGACCTTCAACTCATATATGGATGATGAAAATGGCAGCACATTCATACAATGGAAAACTACACAGCTGTAAAGGAAAATGAAATCATGACACAAGTAAACAGATGGAACAAGAAAGTATATTGAGGGAGGTAAGCTAGACCCAGAAAGATATGAACACCACGTTTTCTCCCTCATCTGGGATTCCTAGCTCCTAACTGTCAGCTGTGAGTAAACAACACAGAGTAGCTGCAGAAATCAGGAAAATAAAAAGGGAGCACAGTGCAGAGGGAGCTCTACAGAGAAGAGCAGGATGCAGGTGATGCGAATGGAGGCATGGAAAAAACAGGGAGGAGGCTCCACCTGGGGAGGGATGACAACAGGAGGAGGGAGGAGGGTGGAGGGAGGAGGGAGGAGGGATGAAAAAACACTGAAGATCCTGGGGAAAGATATAGTAGATCATTTTTTAATTTTACCCCAAATTACTTATAATGCATACAAGTGTATATGTATACACACAATTTTTACAATTTAAATGAAAGTACACCACTGGAGGGATTAATATTCTCTCTACAAGCCATAGGCTCTGAAACAAAAACCCCAATAAGAAACACGAGAAACTCCTTTTTGAATTGTTACTCAAGAGAGTCCAAAAGAATATGGAAATAACATCGACTTTTGCTATTGGTGTTTATTGCCTCCTAGAAGTTAAAGGTAAGTCCCTATTGCTGAAGATACCGCACACACATAGGACACAGAGTATATGATCTGGAACTGACCCAAAGCCTTCTCCATGAAGACAAATTTTCAAAATGCTAGAGAGTGATGTGCAAGCTGCTTAGAAAGAGAAAAGCAAACAATAGTCCTACCCAGCTATGACACTCATGAACCAAAACAATGACCAGCATAGGAAGATATCCTAAAGGCACAACAGTGGCACTGTTAGCTCGGCAGTAACCAACAGTTGTCTTAAACTGGACTCAAGGCTCACTTAGTAGGAGAGAAAGCATATCCAGTACCATAAACCTAGCCAAACTCACGTGGCTAATGAGGCCATGGACTTAGAGGAGGACCTACTACTGCAACTTTGTTAAACCAGTATAATTCATAACCACATTATAAGTAATCATAGTTATTTCAAGAGATAAGTATAGTTTTCATCCTCCTTTAACCATCCATTAAAGAAGCTTCATTTGGAGCTGAACGAGACCAATACAGAGAACTACAACTGTTCAAAATGCAGAAAACAATTTATTGTGGTGTGCCCAACCCCAGTTGATATATCTACATCACAATTCCTGTACCCAAAGCTCAGGAACATTGAGGATGAGTGGACAAAAAAAGATTATCAGAGCCAGAAGACCAAGAAATCTGTGAGATCTGTGTCTTCTAGCTATGACAGGGAAATTAGACCAAATGACAAGCGATTTGATTGATCTAACCAAGCAGATAAGAGAATGGAGAGGGGGGAGGGGAGGGGGAGGGGGGAGGGAGAGAGGGGGAGGGGGAGGGAGAGGGAGAGGAGAGGAGAGGAGGGGGGGAGAGGAGAGGAGAGGAGAGGAGAGGAGAGGAGAGGAGAGGAGGGGAGGGGAGGGGAGGGGAGAGGAGAGGAGAGGAGGGGGAGAGGAGAGGAGAGGAGAGGAGAGGAGAGGAGAGGAGAGGAGAGGAGAGGAGAGGAGAGGAGAGGAGAGGAGAGGAGAGGAGAGGAGAGGAGAGGAGAGGAGAGGAGAGGAGAGGAGAGGAGGGGGAGAGGAGAGGAGAGGAGAGGAGAGGAGAGGAGAGGAGAGGAGAGGAGAGGAGAGGAGAGGAGGGGGAGGAGAGGAGGGGGAGAGGAGAGGAGAGGAGAGGAGAGGAGAGGAGAGGAGAGGAGAGGAGAGGAGAGGAGAGGAGAGGAGAGGAGAGGAGGGGGAGAGGAGAGGGATGTGGGGGCAGAGAGAAGCAGAGAGGAGCTAGGATCACATCATCTGGAATCTGCAGGTCCAGCACTGCAGAAGGTCATCCTGTTTTGTTTTTTGTCTTGTTGTTTGTTTTTGTCTTTTATATATGGTTGAACAGGGAGCTGAGGTTATTGTATATAACTAAACAAAGACACAGGATTTAGGGGGTACAAGTGAACAAGGGGGCATGTTTAGCTCTATAAGGGAGCAGTCTTCATGCTAGAAACATGGCGGTGGAGAGAAAATTAAAATAGACATTTTATGCACACACTATCAATGTCTACACACAGACCCAGAGTGAAGGCTTCGTCATTTTCCATGGGTCCAAGGCTTTGGTACTGGCCCTGGCCTTGCCCGTGTCAACAACACATACTCATTTAAGACTTTGCTGGATCCCTATACTATACCCTTGACATCGCAACATGGCTACCCAAACAAGACCTGAACATTTCCAACAACAGTTGGCATGCCATTGTAGATGGGAAAATTTCACTGGGCCTCCACACTAAATGAAAACCTACATGCAATTAACAACTGCTGAGGGAGAGATAGTCTTCCCCAGCCATGGGCCCCTAATTGGTTATCTGATACTGATTGATCAGCTCTAGAAACCTATATGTGCAGGAAACACTGAATGACCTCAACAGGTCATATCATGTTGGCTTGTTTTACTGATGTGGTGGTTTGAATATGTTTGGCTCCAGGAGTGGCACTGCCAGGGTGGGCTTTGAGACCCTTTTCCTAGCTGCCTGAGGATGTCAGTCTTAGTTTGCCTTCAGAACAAGATGTAGAACTCTCAGCTCATTTTCCAGCTCCATGCCTGCCTGGATACAGCCATGCTTCTGCCTTGATGATAATGGACTAAACCTCTGAACCTGTAGATTGTCCTTTATAATAGTTTCCCTGGTCATGGTGTCCCTTCACACCCTAAAATAACTGTAGTTGTGACAACACTGTCTAAAGAAGAAGAGAGTGTGCAGCTTGAAGGAGGTAGACATGGGAGGGGTAGAAGAGAGGAGAGGAGAAGAGCAAATGACACAATTATATTTTAATGAACTTAAACTAAGTTCTTCAGAACCCCCTGCTTTCCTTACTTTATAGTGTAAATAGTCAAGGTCATCGCTAGGTTGGCAAATTTTATTTTCCCAAGACAGCCAAATATATGTATAGCTCAGCACTGTTCTGCAGAATGTTGTGTGTGACACACATGCCTTTCATGACCTTGACCCACACGGCTTTGGACTCGGCCTGAGTGGGGTGACAAGGGAATGAAGAAGGGCACGACACAAGGACACACATGACGAAAAGCTGGGATTGGTGGGCCACGCCCTGGGGTGGAGACGAGCGTGTGCTCGGGATGTTTACTATATACTGGTGAGCAATGAGCCATGTATGAAGCAGTGGTTTACTTTATACAGCTGTTCAAGGACGGCCGAAGACTATTCTTGCCGAAATAGCTGATAGTTTCTGCATACACTGGTTCTACCTGAAGATCAACTGCTCATAAGCAATGCTCCTTGGACTTGGACTAGTCAGGCTTTGCTATTCCTTTGAGCCTGACATTGGCAAGGCTTCTGAAGCGTTAGAGTCCTTGACTTGGACACGGACATGTCAACGGCACATATTCACCCAGGACTTTGGCTTGCTCGCTGTATCCTATAAAAGATCAAGTTCGTATTTTCCTCCTTTGAGCCTGTGATTTTAGTTTTGAACACTAGAATGTGGTAAAAACAAGGTTACTCAATTTCTGAGGCTAGATCACAGAAAAAAAAGACTTCTCTCTCCCCTCTCCCCCCTCTCTCTCTCCTATCTCTCCTCTCCCCTCTCCCCTCTCCCTTCTTCCCTCTCCCCTCTCCCCTCTCCCTTCTTCCCTCTTCCCTCTCCCCTCTCCCCTCTCCCCTCTCCCTTCTCCCCTCTCCCCTCTCCCCTCTCCTGTGTCTCCTCTCTCCTCTCCTCCCTCCCCTCCCCCCCTCTTCCACCTTCTTCTACTCTCCCTCTCCATCTTTCCCCCTTCTTCCTTTGTTCACTCTCTGGGAATATGCCTATCATCAGTCTATCTGTCCCTTTACCATCCACTTAGTTTTTTCATTATTTGTCTTTATAACTCACCTACTATGTGCTCTGGATACTTGTTCAACCCAGAGAAAAAAGGTGGAGATGTTATAACCAACAGCCCTATAGTTCCCAGCAGGGGTCACCCTCTACTACCAGAGATGTGACTGTATGAACCTTCTGAAGATTCTTCCCTCTGTGGATAAATCCTTCTACTGAGACTTGAACACTCCTGACCTTTAATAAGCATACTTAGAGTAAGTGATCACTAGATGGCTTTAAGCTAAATTTGGTGGCAAATTGTTGCACAGTCAATGTAACCCAAAACTCACATGTATCCTTTGCCCTCTATGTGCAAGACACTATTGTTCAGCCTTATTATAACATTAGTCTACACACTTGTCTTAGTCAGGGGTTCTATTCCTGCACAAAACATCATGACCAAGAAGCAAGTTGGGAAGGAAAGGGTTTATTCTGCTTACACTTCCACACTGCTGTTCATCACCAAAGGAAGTCAGGACAAAACTCAAGCAGGTCAGGAAGCTGGAGCTGATGCAGAGGCCATGGAGGGATGTTCCTTACTGGCTTGTTTTCCATGGCTTGCTCAGCCTGCTCTCTTATAGAACCCAAGACTACCAGCCCAGAGATGGTACCACCCACAAGGGGCTGGGCCCTGCCCCCTTGATCACTAGTTGAAAAAATGCTTTACAGCTGGGTCTCATGGAGGCACTTCCCCCAAATGAAGCTCCTTTCTCTGTGATAACTCCAGCCTGTGTCAAGCTGACACACAAATACCAGCCTGTGCAATAGTAAACCTCAACATTTTCTTTTAAGCTATAGCATTTTTTTCTTTTTTGCTTCTTCTTCTTCTTCTTCTTCTTCTTCTTCTTCTTCTTCTTCTTCTTCTTCTTCTTCTTCTTCTTCTTCTTCTTTTTTCTTTTTCTAATGCCAGATGTTTGGTCAGCAGCTCCAATGTATATCATTGATCCTTATGAAAAATACTTATTTCTCTAGGGCATTCTTCTTCCCAGGACTGTTCCCTGAAATGTCTTGTACCATCTGAGCAATAGAAAGGGAAGCCTATAAAGAGGTAATGAGGAGACATTTCAGGACTGCTGCTTACAGAGAGATTTTGTTGTTGTTGTTGTTTTGTTTGTTTTTTTTGTTGTTGTTGTTTTTTGTTTTTTGTTTTTTTGAGACAGTGTTTCTCTGTATAGCCCTGGCTGTCCTGGAACTCACTCTGTAGACCAGGCTGGCCTCGAACTCAGAGATCCGCCTGCCTCTGCCTCCCAAGTGCTGGGATTACAGGCGTGCGCCACCACCGCCCCAGAGAGATGTTTTAACTATAATATTTTATTTCTTTTTTTAAAAAAATATTATTATTGTATCTGTGAATGTGTGTGTGACGTGTGCAGGTTTGCACGTGCCAGAGTGTGTGTGTGGAGGATAGAGGACACATTGCTTCTCTCCTTGAGCCTTTCCGTGGCCTGGGAAGAGTGAGCTCAGGTGGTTAGGGCACTGAGCCAAGAGCTGTACCTTTCGAGGCACTGAGCCATCTCACAAACCCTAAAAATATCTTTAACATAATTCCAGTTAAATTCTAAACTTAAAATAAATAAGACTACATTAAGGGCTTAATTCTATAAAGTTAACAATATGGTACTTTTTAGATTTCTTTTCATAAGAGAACCTTGGCCGATATTCTAAAATATTACTTCCACCTGTTCTCCACATAGTAACTAATCTCATTTTTTTCTTAAACATCAGTGAAGGGAAGAAGGAAAAAGTGATCAAATGAGATACAGGTAGCTGCTCTTTTAAGTTACTTATTTATTCATTTATTAAGTTATGCCAGACTCTGTGTTAACGTAAATGCAGCCAGATCTTACAGCTAATATTGAGTAAGACCTAGTTCCCTCCAGCAAACTCTTTCATGCAAAGGTAAAAATAGCAAATAAATATAACAAAGCTACATATATACATGCATGTTCATCAAAATGTTTATGCATTATGATTCATGCTAATTGATCATAAGTTTTACAGCCTATCACAAGTATTGTCAGTTGGCCCTGCAAATAATGTCATTATTGTTGAAACACGTAGGGTGAAGATTCAACCCATGTTGAGTTCAAGGCAGCAATTCAAACAGCATTGTTTCATGAGTTATCAACAAATGGAACAAGTGCAGTATTTTGTTGACAGATAATATTCAATGGTCTATTGGATGTTGGGCTAGAAACACTGGTGAATATTAAAGTCATAAATAATTCAATTCTTTGTTGCATCAGTGTATGACCTCAAAATAACCCTGTTCAATCTGAAGGCGCCGTAATGGCCCAAAGTTCAGCAAGGCCAAATCATACCCTGCCATATATAGCAACAGACGATAATATAGAGTTTCAACAAAAAAAAATACAGTTAGCATAATAATGAGGCATTAGCTGAAATGCACACAGAACTGTTGACCTGAAACAAAAAATCCACAGGAAGGACGTGTTCTGGAGGATGCTGACAAAGTAATTAAAATAACTAGAGAACTAGAACTCACTTAAAGCTGAGCAAGTCTTAAGTCCTGTCTTAGTCACTTAACCCCTAACTTACACTCCCTGACCCTTACATGGTATTTTAATATTCAGTTATTCAATAGGGTGAATTCAGAGGCTTGCCAAATTAAATTCCATTGCTTCTGCTGCAAGCACCTCTATGCCAGAACCGAACTGCACAATTTCCACAATGTGCAAACATCTCCCAGTCTTCCGTGGCCCTTAGACTTCCCACTCTCCTCCTGCCTTCCTTTCCTTTCTGCCTCAGATATCATTTCAGTGACCCCTTACCTGCTTTGTCCAGAAGAAGTATTAACATTTTGTATGTCTTTATTGTTTTAAGACAGTTCTCACAATACCACACTGATGTCATTCGTGGGTTCATGCATTTATCTCTGAGTCAAGTCTGAGTGTCAGAGACCATTATTCCAGCCTTTACCCTCACAGCTTGGTGTGACCTTAAGTGGCCCTTCATTGATATGAAGAACTCCTTATCTTCTGTCACACATTTGTTCTGTTTTTGGTTTGGTGGTAGTGGTGGTGGTGGTGGTGGTGGTGGTGGTGGTGGTGGTGTGTGTGTGTGTGTGTGTGTACACATGTGCACAATGACTGTGAGAAGATAACTAGTGGGAGCCTTTCCTCCCCTTCTATTATGTAAGGCCTGGGTATCCAGCTTGGCAAGAGATGCCTCTCCCTGCCTGTGAGACACTGTTCCTGGAGAGATATGTCCAAACATCTATTAACCCTGAATGGGAACCTGATAACAAACCAAAGTAAATATATCACCGATGTCCAACTTGGTGAACCATTGAGTTTCTTAGGGTTACCTATAGGAGTATGGGAGGGGAGTTATTTACAGGAATTGAAATCACTCAAGGCTAGCTATGTTACAGCAAGCTCACGCCATCATGGGTAACGACTCACAAAACCTGGAAACACAGAGTTCACTACACAACTTCCAAGCAGCTTGACTGTTTGGAGAGGAAGCCCAATAGATGGGGACTACACAGTTGGTCTGAGCCTCTTTCTGGCAGCCTGGCTGGCCTGAATGTCTCTCAGCAATCCGGACTGCTTATGTAACCTTAGGGAGGGAAGGGTCTCTTGCATCTGGTCGGTTTGGGGGAATTCTTAAGACTTCTGGGTTGTTTAATTTCTGAGTTTTAAGGAACTTTCCTGAAGAAAGGAATGTTTCACTTCCTGCTAGAACACCCCGAATCTCAAGGCGCTTCCCTTCAATGTGGAATATATTGTCTCAGAAGAAATTGCTTTGTAACGTCTCTCAGCCATCTGTCTCATTGACACTTGAGATAGGCTTTTACTATGTAGCTCAGGCTAACCTCAACTCATTATCTTCCTACCTCAGTCTCCAGAGTGTGGAGGTTATAAGTATCAACCACCATATGAGGCTCAACCTTTATTTTACAATGGATCTCCTCAAAAGAATTCCTTTGGGGATCAAGTGAAGCTAAATCCATATACTGCCTGGTATATAGCAATAAAATTCAAATACCAGTTAATTCCTGATAAAAATATCTTCATGTATGTTATCCAACACAGCTCTAATATATCATTGAAAGCAATAAAGCATGCATAAAAATGTTAAGTGGGGATTTGCATCTGTCCCAGGAGCTTCTGAAAATAATAAAATTATAATCATCATAATAGTTATTAATGCTACCAAATTCATTCCTTCATAATCTTTCTGTATTAATGTGAAAATGTATTTAATTAGATGCATTAAGATTATCATATTAAATTTTAAATATGAAAACGAATATATTATTACAATTACAGAAATATTATTACATATAAAAGGTTCAAGATATATTAATTTTTAATATCTTTATATCTTTAGAGATGTTGATTAATGGTAAGGAAATAGGAACTATGGTAAAATAAAGGTTTGGGTTTTTTTTGGGGGGGGCAGTATTGCATTTTCTTAAAACTTAGCATTAAAATTAGCCATAAACTGAAAGTCAGTATTCCAAAATACGCATCTACGTGCTTGACATATAAAAGGGAAATCTAGGTTGTGAACTCTGCCGGAGGAACAGGAGAATAAAGCGAGCATCTTGTGCACTCCTGCTGCATCGATCTAGGAGCTTGAGACATTTTGCCTTTCTCAGTGTAACATGTACTGAGGGAGGATTTAGTCCGGATAATTGACTAATAATAAGTTAACCTCATCCATTGCCCTAGACAGTAATACTAATGGGCTGCCAACTGCCTGAGGCCATTGTCCTCAATACAGGACAGTAGATGAATGAAGGGGGAACGAACCAGATGTCCTTCCTAGGGGAATTAGAATCTGTTTCAGAAAAGATGAGAAAATGAACCTTGTCTCTTTCATCCCAATCAGTCACTTTGTCTTATAAGGACTGGAGATGTAACCTTCTTCCCCCACAGGAAAAGGCAAAGAAACTCTAAGAAGCTCCCCCATGGCTCAGAGCAGCAGACAGAAGGTGGAGGCAGAGCCTGGGATACACAAAGGCTCTGCTCACGGTCTCCTCCAGGATCACGGCTCGCCATCCCTTCTCGTACTTAGGCTTTCGGCAGAAATGTCAAGCAAATAGCCAATAGAATATTACCTCAAAATGCACATCCTATCCACAAATAGTGAAGGGGTTTTGATCCTATTGTATATAAACTTAAAGGCTTTGAAAAGTTAAAGCTCTTAGGAAAGCCGGAGTAAATGCATTCATTCTGAAATTTAGACCTTCCAGCCCATGATAACTTAAGCACTAATCATTCTGCTTTTAACACAACAAAATGAGATTTCCTGAAAGTAGTAATTAGTGGAATTAATGGAAATAAATTAAGACTGCCTTGGTTTGATATCATTTTTGTTCAGCAGATATTTGTTTGTTTGTTTGTTTCTTCGAGACAGGGTTTCTCTGTGTAGCCCTGGCTGTCCTGGAACTTACTCTGTAGACCAGGCTGGCCTCAACTCAGAAATCTGCCTGCCTCTGCCTCCCAAGTGCTGGGATTAAAGGCGTGTGCCACCTCTGCCTGGCTGTTCAGCAGATCTTAAACTACTTACTATCTTTCTGTTGTTCTTGTTTGTGGCTATTTGAATGAGAATGGCCCCCAGGGTTCATGTATTGAACACTTGGTCTGTAATTGGTGGAACTGCTTGGGAAGGATTATGAGGTCTGGCTTTGCTGGATAAGGTTTCATCCCAGTTCTCTCCCTTTGATTCACACTGTGGGTGAATATGTGAGTTCTGAGCTACTGCCCCAGTGCCATGCCTGCCTGCCTACTCTGCCTACTCTCTGCTGTGGTGCTCATGGACTCTAATGCTCTGAAACTGTAAGACCAAAATAAACTTTTCTAGAAGTTGCTTTGGTCATGAGGTCTTACCATGATAGTAGAAAAGTAACAAAGATGTTGTTACAGCATATATGGATGTTTCTGTAATCGTAATCTTACTGATGAAGAAAATCTATATGAGGAGTTAAGCAGCTATCTATTGATAAGTTGTTGTTGTTGTTGTTGTTGTTGTTTTGAGACAGTCTTAAGGGATTCTCATTGTGGTAATATCCATGCCACAGTCTCCTGAGTACTGGATTATAAGCATGTACCCATTTTTTCTTTAAATGAATTAAAAAGAGAACTCTCAGATCCTGAACAATTCGTGTGACTTAATATATTGATCTCTGCAAGTTGTCAATCAGATAGCCCTATCTGTATTACTTGCCGTGTAACTGTGGTGGTTTGAATAGGCTTGGACTAAGGAGTGGCATTATTTGAAGGTGGAGCCTTGTTGATGTAGGTGTGGCCTTGTGGAAGTAGGTGTGTCACTGTGGGTGTGGGCTGTAAGACCCTCATCCTAGCTGCCTGGAAGCCAGTCTTCCCTGAGCTGCTTCAGGGAACAACAAGCAGAACTCTCAGCTCCTCCTGTGCCATACTCATCTAGACACTGCCATGCTTCCTGCCATGGTGATAAATGACTGAGCTTCTGAACCAGTATGCAAGCTCCAGCTGAATGTTGTCCTTTATAACAGTCATGGTGTCTGTTCACAGCAGTAAACCCTAAGACAGAGAAGCTGTGATAGGACTGAACATGCTTTTGTTTGGAAGAATGTGGATTTTGGGATGTTGGGATTTAGAAAGCAGTAGAAAACTTTAAGTGGGGTTTAATGAGCTGTCCTAGTAAGAATATGGAAGACCTTGTTGCTGAGAGTACTGTGAAGATTTGGCCCAAGAGGTTTCAGTGGAGAAGAATTTTAGTATGTGACTGAGAGACTGTTTTTGTGGTATTTTGGTGAAGAATGTGGCTGCTTTTTGCCCTTGTCAGAAGAGTCTACCTGAGGCTAAGGTAGAGATTTATATTAATTGCATTGACAAAGGAAGTCTCAAAGGACCCAGCAGAGAGACTTTGTCCTCTGGTTAAGTCTCATGAAGAACATTTTGAACAAGTGTAGCTAGCTTAGAAAGGAAAAATATAAAATATATGGTTTGAGTATTAAAGGAGCGCCAGGAAATAAAATGGAGCTGAATCCTGTATTCAAGGATATTAAATTGAATTAAGGCAGTGGTGACCTTGGGGAAAGATTCCACCCAGCTAAATTTAGGTCTTGGCATGGTTGTACAAGCCTTTGATTCCAAGAGGCAAAGGTAAGCAGGTCTCTGAGTTCAAGACCAGCCTAGGACAGAACAGGTTCTAGGTGAGGAAAAGCCTAGGTCCAGGCCCAGGTGTGATGGTATATGCCTTTAATCCCAGCATTCAGGAGACAGAGCCATGCAGATCTCTGAGTTCAAGGTCAATTTACAGAGTAAGTTCCAGGACAGTCAAACAGAAAATGAGGGAGTTGTAACAGAAATCTGGTAAAAGAATAAGGGAGGCCACCTTCTAGCACCAGCAAACATCAAGACTCAGCAACTTTGGCCATGTGGCTCTGATTTTAGAGTCAAGAATAGAAAGGACTACTCGGGCAGTTGATGCTGGTTAGCTGGAGCTAATTTAAGGCAGCGGTGACCTTGGGGCAAGATCCCATCTAGCTAAATTTAGGTCCAGGCATGGTAGTACAAGCCTTTAATTCCAAGAGGCAAAAGGCAAACAGACCTCTGAGTTCAAGACCAGCCTAGGACAGAACAGCTTCTAGGTAAGGAAAAGCTTAGGTCCCACCACTGAAATTAGCAGTGATTAAGAAGAGACTAGCATCACTGAGGTGAAATCTTCTGGAAGTGTTTTCTGAGAGCACAAAGGAGCTGTGTTCCAGAGATAGCCAATGTTGTACTTCGTGTTGCAGCTGGACTTGGTAGTGTGTAAGAATTACCCGGGTAGTACTGGTTTTGGAGGCATGAAGGAGTCATGAATGAAGAACATCTGAGGCTTGAATTGTGAGAGGCCATGGGAGGCCATTGGTGAAGATGCAACCTCAGTTTTAGTTGATGGCCCAGGACTGAAGGGGTCATGCAAAGGAGTTGAGACGTGGCACCATGAAGAGAGCCTATGAGAGACAGCAGTGAAGCCCTAGCTGAGGTAATTACCAACTACAAAAAGTCATTGTTTTAACTCATCCCTGTAATATCTACAGGTGCTTGTATTAATTTAGAGCATGTATTGAGTAGGCATAGAATGTAACAGAGATGGGAAAGAAATAGCTTTCTCATTGGAGAAAGAAATGTTCAGTGACATAAAGTCAGAGATGATCAGAGATGGAAATGATACTCTTTGTTTTACAGCAAAAAACCATGTTCTCCAGTTCTTCTCCAAGTCTCACTGTAAGCCCACTCTATTCTGCCTCAGTTACCTCACTGGTACTGATGTTATCATCCCCACCATATATCTGCACATTGCAAACCTAGTGCCTGCCCGATCCTTACCATTTGGACACATCAGTCTTAACCCTGAGCGCTTCTGTATCCTTTTCCTCCCCGATACATGATGGCTCACGGGACACAATAGCATCAAGATTTATCTTCTAGAAAGCAATGGCTTCATAGGGACTGACCTATTGAAATTATTTAAATAAATATATTGAAAAGAAAAAAATACATATTGTCACAAAGGCATTCTTTGCTAATACTGTATAATCCAAGATGCCAACTGACCTGAAGATTTGGAACATTATAAAATTCTTCTCATCAGAGAAATGAAAACAGATCAAGAAGTGCAAAGCCCAGGATAAGGTAAAGTTGACACTTAGGGGAAGTTTAATGGCCAGCCTCCTACCTGGAAGCTCTTATGAATTCTTTTCCTGCAAAGGGGGTAATTATCTTAATTGCAAATGTTCGCTTAGCGAGCAGCTTAGGGGCCAAAGGTGATTAGCTCCTGCCTCTTCACCCGCCGACCATATGTTCCCTGGGCTACGAGACAAAGGCCAGATAAAGGGACTGACAAGTCCCAAAGAAACTGGAGGTAGCTGCCGAAAGGTGGCTTGCCTCAATTCTAAATCAAAACATTCTAACTTAATAAGATTAACCAATTCTTTTCTTAACTCGTGGATCCAGGACCAATGACTTTAGGAAGAAAATTACATATCCAAAGAAATCTTGAGCTTTCTAAGCCAATGATGGTAATTATTCCAATACTCCCTTGTAGTCCTGTCAGAGGTGTTCTGGGACATGACAGAAGTGGCTTATGAGTGCAGACTCCTTTCTTGACTCTGCCTTTGCTGATTCCTGCGTGATTTACACTATGGCTATTTCAGGCTGCTGTGTGTACCACTGAATATATTGTTGAGAGTACATGTATACAGTTGGCCCTCACACTCCTCTCTCCTCTATGCCAACAAGAAGTTGCTTAAAAAAAAGTACATGCACATAACCACTTCTTCTACAAGTCCATGATCTGTGGAGATGGTAGAGATGGGGGGAGGGGTTTACCGAGAGAGAAGACTAGAGACAGCCAGAAGGGCTGTTCCGCCATGCTCCTTCTGAGCCCAGACCAAGGTTCTTTACCCGTGGTGTATCACATGGACTGTTGAGCCAGTGATCGCCTTGGCTTATTTCTCCCTTGTTCCTCCTCCCTATGACTTCTGAATTGATTCTAACCTATTTCAGTCCATGGAGAGCAAGGAACTCCTTCAAAAAACTACCATGTACCCATAGGTTCTCAAACATGGGCAGTACATCCACATGTGGTTGAAAACCTGGACCAAGCTTATAACCTCAGCAGAGAGAGTAGTCAAGGGACTAACTTCAGAGTTGCTTGTGTGGGGGAAGGGAAGGGACCCAGGAGAATGAAGCATTACTCAGTTGGGACCTTCATTTGGTCGGGTGAGAAGGAAAGTTAGGATGGCTGGAGTGGGAAGAAATACTGTCTCTCCCCCCCACCCCCCCACCCCCAGATATTAATGTCAGAATATATTCTCCTGGAGATGCCAGTGTAAGAACCGAAAGAAAAGATGGGGTACTTCTGCACCCCATGCCTCGGAAAACGGCACCCCAAAACACCCACGAGAGACAGACCTGATGCAATTTGCAAGAGGATTTTAATTTCCAGAGCTCTGGGGGGTTACAGTCTCCACAGCAGAGTAAAGAAGCAAGCCCACCGAGGACTGGCTTGCCTTGCCTTTTATAGACTTATAACAGAACCCGCCTACCACAAGCTTCTAAGCCAATCCGTTCAATCCATCCGAACTTGCGCTCTCTGACGACCTACCAGCTTCTCACAGAGGCCGGAAGAACTAGTTAAGTCATTTCCGCTTACGTGGCCGCCACGCAGTGTCGCACCCACCCTCCCCCACTGGAGTTGGAGATCCAGGTGCCTCCCACGTGCCCAGGCACAGGGGATTCCTAGCTTATAACCTTATCCTTTCACCAGAAGCCACCAAATGGAAATTTCTTGTTTCTTACAACTTAGGTGTGACATGTGAGGTTTTTCTGGAATTTCTCTTGTGACAGGGAATGTGATATGCTGTATACGGGGTCCATGAGTCACCAAAGAATGACACCCCAAATCAAATAGCCTGTAAACGCAATGAGCATTTTATTCTGCAGAAGTACAGCATGCTGGTGTCTCCCCATTACCAAGATAAGCACGCAAGTGAGCCCCCAGGCCTGATTTAAAGCACATGAGGGAATTCCAGGGTAGGTGACCTCCTTGTGAATCGGTTGGGACCATCTCTATGGACCTTCTATTGCCGGGCGTGAGGGCTGGAAACTTGCTGGGGAGGTCTGGGAACTGTTGCTGAGGAAGTCTGGAAATTGCTGCTGACCCATTGACCTTGCTTCAGGCTCAGGGGCTGGGACATCCCTTTACCTGGGTGTGGAGGCTACAGCCTGGGGATTTTCTATTGGTAATTGGGCTTGTCTGTACTTGCCCAGTTCTTAGGCCTAGTCTCCTTAACTGCCAGTTTGAAGCCTGCCATGGAGTCAGCTTGTCTCATTCCTCTCAGCTGAACACACACACTAGAGGGGGTGCATGATGTTTAGAAGGAATATAAATTGATCCCCATTGTTGCATTGCTTGCTATACCGGCACTGCTTCGCTGGCCTTCGCTGGTCTTCACTTAGTAAAGGGAAACTGAAGTGCAAACTCAAGGGGTCTTTGGAAAGTCAGTTGGATGGCATTTTGCTGGAACAAACACGTGTAGGAGTGTTTTCCTAAAGTAGACATAGGTGAAAATTAAGTCAGACTCGTGAAGGCATGATTAACTGAAGCAGACACAGGAGAGAGGATGTTCTGCTGAAGCAAGCCCATGATAAAGGATTCTTTGCTAACAATATGTGTTGGTTTTTCCCGCGCAGACAGCCGGAGTGGAGCCGCCGGCCCCGAACTGCCCGCTGCGGAAAGCCGGGAGCAGGCGGCAGAGCCACCCGACCAGGCTCGGTCCGCAGCGCCCGCGGAGGAACCGGGAGGTGTGGGCTGGAACAGTTAGACTAGACCAAGTAGCTCCACGTGGGTTTATTTAAGATGGGGGTACAGAGGAACGGGGGTAAAGGGGAAGGCCGGGAACGATGAGCAGAAAGAGAGAGGGGGAGCACGCTACTCCTTTTTATATGCATGATTATTCAAATTACAGGTAGGCTAGGTAGGCCTATTGAATTCTGGGTACATGGTGGTCGTTGCCTTGGTAACAGGAGTAAACCTGCAGGGCTGCATTAACTGTCGCCTATATGACGTCACAGGTCTCAGGACCAACAATATGCACATGTTGGTTTGTATTACACTGCATAGGTGAACTGCATTTGTCAGGTCTCCATAAAGAGAAACTCACCAAAAAACCTTCTCTGGTGGTGTGGTATATAGTTTCTGGTCACTTCCTTAGACTAGGGCTGATTGGCAGAGCGGTGTCAGCTGAGACAAGACCAGTGAAGGACATGTGATGTTTTTGAGGGAATAAACAGGACTTGACAGACAGTGACGGGCAGGCCGTGCTTGGCTTGCTTGTAGAGATAGCTGTGTGTAACACCTGTGGGTCTCAAAAGCCTTTCACTTCCCTGAGAGAGGCACAGCCCAGAACTTCTCCGGTTGGCCCTGGTCTTTCCTGCTGACTAGAGTGGAGGCTGAGGCCTGCCTTTGCTAGGTTGTGCCTCACTGATGCTTTGTGTTTGCTATCCTGACTAGAGGACTGAGCCGTGCTGGTGAAAGGGTTAACTGAGAAATTTTGAAAAGGTCATAGACACTGGCCCCTCCCGGAAGGGGGAGGCTAAATCACATTCCTCAGACCCCAGGGTGGTCCCTGCGGCTAGGAAAGGCCCAAGAGTCCGGAGTGCACATCGTTCTGTCTCTACGTGCAGGGCGGCCCCAGCATGCTGGATAATAATAAAAATCCTCTTGCTTTTTTGAATCGATTCCAGTCTCCACAGGGTCCACTCAGGGGGTCTCTCCGGTAAGTTAAGACTCCCTCGAGTCTTATACTGGTGTGTATCCATGAAGGGTTTTCAGTGGATCGAGCTGCCCCTGCTGACCTGTGAACTGAACTGTGATTTCCATACAATATAGACAGGAGTCACTCCAAAGAACCTTTCTAAACAGGTCCACTTTCCCCTTATCTTCTTTCCCACTACCTCTGGTGGGTGGTGGGCTAAAAGAGAGGTTAAATAACCATCATTAAAAATAGGATTTGAAAAAAAAATTACAGTTACAAGAAATGCACAAAAGAATTTCTTGTGGTATTCTGGAGGTTCCTGACTGCTTCTAGCTGCTTTGGCTTTAGTCGATTCAGCAACAGAGCCTCGATGTTTCTCCTGGATAGTGTTGCTACTATTGATTCGTGTTTGGTATCTGCTATTGAACTGGACTGCTGATATCCAATAGAGTGGAGTCACCCCATGGAACTATTCCTAAACAGGTCCACAACCCCCTTTTCCTATTAACCTTTTTCCCTACCTCTGGTCAGTGAGTTAAAAGGGAGGTTGAGGCAATTTAAGAACCCTAAATTAAGTAGGTTTTGAAAAAAAAATCTAAGTTTACAACCAGGCGTGGACTTAAAATGATGCCCTCTATTGGGCAGTATTGTTACTACACTTGATCTTAGCCAAAAGGCCAGGAAGCAATGGGCAGCATTGTTAGAGTTGAAAAGCCTTAGTTTACCTCTGAATCAAGCCAACCCTGAGGAAAGGAGCATAAGCCAACAAGTGTTCCAGTCCTCTCTCGGCATAGTCCAAACGGAAGGGAGGAAAAAGTTCACTTGATTATGAATGCTTTATTTTTAATATCATATGCTTCACTAGATACCTTTAGGCACAGTCTGCCTCTGAGTTACATGGGATATGACCACTTTTCATTAAAAGCAAATCAGATGTAGGAAAGATAGAACATAGATTACCTCCTTCCTATCTGAAAGCTTTTCAGAAACATGCAGACAAGAATTCAGGAAATAAACAGGGCATATTTCATGTTTACCAAACTGAACTGATAAGCTGAGATTTTGTTTTTCACAGTAGTTGGTTTCTGTGACATTACCTTGGCCCTGCCATCTTATGATCAAATATTCTATCCACATCAAAGGTTTTTCTCTGCTGAGTTCCATTGAATTCTATCGACCCACGGACCTGTCAGTTCTTTTTGTCACTACAGAAATCAAGATGACAAATACTCCACATAATTAATTTACATATTAAATAGGAGAAGGACATACTGTACTAAAATATCCCTGTTGCCATGGTTCAGAAATATTTACTCATTGTGTCCTTTAAACCAAATTTTACTGTAAACCGATGTCTTGTCAAATTGCTCCAACACTATGAATTATGCCTTTTAAAACGCTGTTTAATTTCTTTTGAAAAAGCATGACAGTTTGATCATGTCAAAGCTTTTTGTTGTATTGATCATGATTCAATATTGCTTGATGTAGGAATTTGCCATGCAGAAAGTCTATGCTTCTTATTTACATTGAATGATCTATATGTTTTTCATAAAACATGGATACTACATTTTAGTTTTTTTTTTTTTAAGGAATATGAGTTTTTTTCTTTTAGCATTCTTATATGTATAAGGAATATTTAGACACACATTGGATGACAGAAATCCAGGGGACATTTGTTCTTAATCTGCTGTGTTAAGGCCAGACCAACACACCTTCAGACAACAACCAAGTCAAGATATAATTTCCTTTTCCTCAAACTAGGTATTTGTTAGTCTGATTGTTTTAGTTTGGTTGAATTATTATTTTGGTTTTTCATCTTCCCTTCCCCTTTTAAAATTGGTTTAGTTTTGTTCTTTTTTTTTTTTTTTTTTTTTTTTTTTTAGAGACACAATTTCTCTGTATAACCCTGCCTTTCCCAGAACTTACATTGTAGACCAGGCTAGCCTTAAACTCAGATATCTGTCTGCTTCTGCTTCCTTAGTGCTAGGATTAAAGGCATGTGCCACCATGGCTCGAGCTATATATATATATATATATATATATATATATATATACATACATATACATATATATATATATACATACACATATATATACATATATATGTATCTATATTAAAATTACAACAGTATGAAGTGGGAACGAGTTCCTATTACCTGTCACAGCTGTTTCAATACAGGAGTGGCTTCCAAGATTCCTGCTGTGCTGTTCTGAACAGGCACACCCATTGTGTTACTACTTAGATGCCAACTTCCTTATTGAGTATTATGAAAACCAGAGGTCTCAAAATATGGTCTTTTGGTAAAGGATTCCTCATTTCACAGAAACATTAAAATTACACGTGGGTTTTATTAAGAAGGAACTGTGAAGTTGCAACTTCTCTAAATTTTCAGTATTAAGTGAAAGAGGAAAGACTAAATTATCTTTCTATTCCATAGGTTTTAGAAAATGTATTCTGAAATTGGTATCATAGGAAGAGATGAAGCATGAATATACAAGTAAAAAACCTAAGGACAAGGATATACTAGAGACTTATTAGTAGCTTCATTAGTAAAAGTGTTACCTGACAAGACTTTGTGATCTGTGAAGACTTTCAACTTTTCACTATTTGTAATTTTTATTTTCCAATATCTCTATAAATACTACTAATGACAAAAGAACACACTGGAATGCAGTCACTGATAAGTGGATATTAGCCCAGAAGCTCTGAATACCCAACACAATTCACATATCAAATGATTCCCAAGAAGAAGGAAGGAGAGGTCCCTGGTCCTGGTAGGGGATTACCAGGCTAGAGAAGGAGGGGGTTGATTGGAGAACAGGTGGAGGGACAAGGGCTTATGGGATTTATGGGGAGGGGGGACCCCGGAGAGGGAAAATCATTTGGAATGTAAACAAAGAATATAGAAAATTAGAAAAAAAAAACTACTAATGTAGATGGAACATACTGTTTCGTCTCAAAGGGAATACAAGATTATTGATTCAGAGCCAAATATAGGTGCCAGTGGCTCAGGAACTCAGATCCGGGTTGCTCAGCACAGTAAGTTCCAGGGGGCAAGCAGTCACATGAGCAGTCACAGTTTGATAGCAACAGAACAAAAGAAAATCATGTCAGTGCATTTTCTAAATACGTCGGTGCGAATATCAGGTAGAGAGGCCAGAAAATCGAAGCCATTTCTACAATAGATTTCAGATGCCATCTGATGACATTCTTTGAGTGTGGTGGAAGCTAATAGTCTGTTATTTTGGAAGGTTTTAGCAGATAGTTAAAAGAATGTTGGGTCAGACACAGAAATAGCCAATAATGTCTGTTAAAGAGACTAAAGGTAATCCAGGACAATTTGGCTTTAGGCCTGTGACATTTCAAATCTCACAACCACAAATATCTTATTAGTCTATAACCTTTGCAGACTCTTTAACTTATCTTCGGCTTTCTTTTCTTTTCTTTCTTTCTTTTTCCCTTGAGGAAACTTCAGTTCACATTTTCCTACCAAATATTACATACAACATTTTTATTTAATATAACATTTTATTGATTATTTGTAAATGCCCACCATGCTCCTCATCACATTCTCTTCCCAGTCCTCCCAGTTCCATCCCCACTCTTGTGACCCCCCACCCCCCCAAATTAGAACCAAAACAGAAAAAAAAAGGAAGAAAAGAATACCGAGTCCAACTTGTGTGGCCCATACACTCACTGAGCATGCTCAAACTGAGTCGTCCTCCGTCCCCATCCTAACCTCTTCCCCACGCCCACCGGAAGCCATCAGCTGTGAAGAGCTGTACTTTAGCATCTCTATCAAATAATTTTAAGAGTTCTTTTCAATGACTTCCTGTCTAGACTTTCTTTGGGGGCAGGTGAGGTTGGGCAGGGTGGAAATAGGTTCTCACAGAAGCCATCTATGTGTCTCATTCTCAACTGTGAGTTTGCAGTCATTGATAAGGCTGTAAAACATGCTTCCTTGACCTTGATAGTCGGTCAGTGACAGCACAGATTTCTGGGTACAGCATGGGCCACAGACATCAAAATGGTTTCCAGTAGCACAGATCATAGACACACCCATGACCTTCGGTGGTAACATGGGCCATAGATGTCAACATGGGCCCCAGCCATTGCAGGGACCACAGACACTGGCAGGACTATTGGGCGGCCAATTGGACCACAGACAACAACATGGCGTCAGGCAGTAGCACAGGCTGCAACTATCAACATGGCTTCCGATGGCAGCACGGATCACGGATCACATGGTCTTTGATGGTAACATGGGGTCTTGACATCAACAGCTGCATGGATCATGGATATCTGCATGGCTAGCAGTGGCAGCACAGGCTTTGGACATGGACATGGCCTCTAGCACAGATCCTAGACATCCTCATGGATCTCGAGCATCAATGGTGCCTAGAAAGCAGGGGGCGGGGGACGACGACGACACACGAACACCAGCATGTGCCCTTGCTGTAGCTTGGCTGACAGATACCAACATGGCCTCCGGGGTAGCACGGACCATGGAGGGCTTTCGAAAATGGCCCAATCTAGAAAATGGACCGTTCTCTATCTTGAACATCCTGTCTCTATCCTGAGCCAGGGCAGCCATGCAGCTGGGCAGTGTGTTTGGGAGCAAAGCCTGTGCTAGCTCCAGGCTGTTGCACACCGCCCCGCCCACCCTGTTCCGCAGCGATGCTCCCTTCTTCATTGCATCCTTCTCCCTCACCTGTCACCACCATGGCCTCTCTAGTTCTGCCTCTCTCCGCCGGGCACATACTGCTCTGTTCCTACATCTTTCCCACCTCTCTTCTCATTAAAGTGGCATTGCAAACTGCAGAGTGTCAAATGGTATATACATATTTGCCCAAACTGCTTTACATGCGAATACTCATTAGAACGAGTCGCTGGCTTGGTTCGAGGTTTCTATTCTTTCTGGTTACTATGATAATAAACACGAACCGTGGCCGAGACTCATCTTGGATACCCGGATGTTGCTCAGACCCAGGGTGGTGATCTTGTGGCTAGGCGAAGTTGTCTGGGACAGGATACGCATGAGTTCCAAACTACTAGGTATCTCCACGCTTTTGATTCCAGGGATCCCAATCGGGCAGGACCATTGTGTTTGCAGCCTGAAAGCAGTGCTGAGGTCCAGCGATTTTCTTCTCTCAGTATGGCGAGCAGCGGTAGCAGCTTCATGCCAGCAGGTCAAGGTTCGGCCCTATTGAGTAATGTCCTATTCTTTGTCTGCTGTGGCAGTGTTCCTATGAAGCTCCCATACCCTCCTGTCTGTAGTTTTGCCATTCTCCCCTGTAACGGTGGCTCTGTCCCCGAACTTCCAATTTCACGAGTCCATTTTTTAAAAAGCATCTTCCCATAGGACTTGTCCTTCTCTGGTTGTTCCGGGGATACTGCGTGCTCTTCAGACTCCCCTGCCAACGACACCTCCTTGTCTCCCCTCAGAGCCTCCGTGGACCTCTCTGGCTCCCCAGATCTGCTTCCGAGGAGCGCCACCCTCTTGAATCACAGCTATGCTCCAGGCTTTCATCTTTGATGGTGATGATGTGCTCCGGATCTGGTTTTGCAGGACCTCCTCCTGCATCCACACCAGCAGCTCGCAGATGGAATAGATACCGGGTTGGACCTCTTTCCTTCCGGATTGCCGCTGTAAAGTGAGAAGCAGGCCTCTTACTCCTGTCGCCATGCCTTCTCTACTAGGTCTCTTGTGAGTTGAACTGAAACCTCAAGCCAAAACCAAACCAGGCCTCCCTTAAGTTGTTTTTGTCAAGGTATTTTATCACGGCAACAGAAGTGTGTGTGTGTGTGTGTGTGTGTGTGTGTGTGTGTGTAAAATAATACAAGAGCTTTCCCAAATAACTCAATAGCAAATAATTAATATTGCTGAATGTTTTTTTTTTTAAAAAAAATCTTATCAGAAGCTTTAGCATCAGATAGCCATTGTCAATGACTGGCAATCTAAGTATAAACACATGAGAATTTGATTTAAAGTCTCTGTCAGTTCCTCCTGTAATGAAATCGCATCTGTTTGAAGGTTCCATTCCACTAAAAATTAAAGAAAGTTTTAAATTACTCTGTTTATCATAGAAAAATCACTCCTGGCTCCTCGCTACCTTATCATACGGCTCTTCTCGCCTAAACACAGCAAGCTCTTCCTTTACATTTTTATTCAATATCTCTCGGCTAAGCATAAAACAGTCACTATCAATTTCTCACCAGTTTCTGAACATTTCTAAGTTGAAATTATTTTAGAGTAGTTATTCATGGGGCTTGCAAGTTGAAATGAAAAAGCACTGAAAATCAATTTCATTATAAGCTTTGAAGTAAAGGGATGTTGCATTGGAAGGAAAAAAATAAAAAAGCTTGCCGGGCTGGGCTGGTAGGTGGTATTTGCTTATTTTATTCTGGAATGCTCCAGCACAGCAGCTTTTAAACCATTGAAAAACCCCAGCTGGTGATTTTCTGAATACATTCCCTGTACATAATCAGGGATGTCTCAGCTTGACTGGGTGTTTGCACAGAATTCACTGAAAAGAATACATCTGTATTATTTCATGGCGGTGACTTCATTTATAACATCAGGCGCTTCTCATGACATAGCGGCTACTTTAGTTAACAGTCCAGGCCCTTAACAGGCTGGAGATTTTCTCCAGTGGCTATCAAAATAGTGAGACTTCACAAACGGGTTTTCAAAACCCCGAGGACAGTTCAAATCGAAGTTTACAGTATTTAATGGTCCCCGAAGCCTAAGGTTTTAGAGCCATGCATACCCAAGTAATGCGATGTGGGATAGCAACTCACATCCAGAAATTGTAGCATTCAAAAGTGTTAGTCACATGCGAACATCTAAGAGAAGCCGTGTCTGGTCCTGCTTACCAGAACTACTGACGATGTCAAAGGCAAAATGGAGTCCCAGATAGACCAAAGTTTGGTTGGTTTTTTTTTTGTTTTTTGTTTTTTGGTTTTTTTTTTTCCTATAGAAGAACAATTTAGAGGGAAGTATAGAGCTCATAAGGTGGTGTTTGTTAATATTTTTTCAAGATTTATTTATTGTTATCATAAGTATATGAGTGTTTTTTCTGAATGTATATTTGTGTGCCATGTGAACATGTCTGGTGTCCGAGGCCAGAAGAGGGTGTCACTTGGGACTGGACTTACTGTGAGTCACCTTTGGGTTGCTTAGGGCAGTGGTTCCTCTGGAAGAGCAGCCAGTGCTCTTGACTGCTGAGCCATCTCTTCAGCTCCCGGGGTCAATAATAGGACTGTCACCCTCATTCATGATACACTGGACTGGCTCTTCTTACTGTAATTTCTGTCCTCCTCACTATCTAGTGTAGCAAGGAAGGCAGAATCTGAGCATGGTTCCTATGTGGGAACCCGACCTTTCTACACCGCATTGCAAAACTTTCACAGTGCTGGGACATTCAAGACTAGAGGGTTGTCCAGCAAAACTCTGGTTGAGCATGCTTTAACCAGAAGCTTGAAAGGAAGGGTGAGCATGGGATGAAGGCATGCAAATCCCTTCATGCCAGGCCCTCATGAGAAAGAAAGCTGCTTTTCCCTAGCTGGGTATCTAAATTACTGTTCTATTGCTCTGAAGAGACGCCATGACCAATGCAACTTATAAAAGAAAACATTTAATTGGGAACTTGCTTACAGTTTCAAGAGGGTGAGTCCGTGACCATCATGGTGAGGACTGTGGCAGTGGGCAGAAAGGCATGGTCCTAGAGCCACAGCTGAAAGCTGACTTAAGCAGCCCTGGGTGAGACAGGAAGGGTTTATAAACATCAAAGCCCACCCACCCCCACCTTCGTGACACACCTCTGTCAATAAGGCCACACCTCCTAATCCTTCCTAAAGCACTCTACCAAGTAGGGCCCAATCATTCAAATAGATGAGCCTATGGGAGCCATTTTTTTCAAATAACCACACCACGTTTTAGGTTGGTGAACTAGTGAAGACCAAAGAACAGGAAGAACCCCAGCCTGCCTTTAGTGCTGTACACTAAAGAAATTCTCCAGGATTTCTCTTGGAAACAACATCAACATATAAAAGGAAAATGGTTTTCAGATTGCAGTGCCTGAGGATGAGGCAGGAAACAGGGTTGAATCCGACTCAACAGATCCAAGGAAACCAGGGAACACCAAGGTAAGTGACGGTGACGGTGACGGTGACGGTGGCGGTGACGGTGGCGGTGGCGGTGGCGGTGACCGGTGACCGGGTGCTGCTGAGCGACTGAGGCGGAAGTGCTGGAGCGTGAGCAGACTTGCTCAGAGACTGCAGTCCCCTTCCGGGTTCTTCCTACCAAACATCACGAACTTTTAGAGAAATCGAAATCGTTGGTTTCATGGGAAATCAACCAAAAAATTAAAAGTTTCGTCAGTTAATTGAAACATTAAAAAATAAAAATAAAAACATTATGGCCAATGCCCTTCAGGCTAAGCGAGAAAATGTCTACATGCAGATGTGATTTATGGATCAACCATTTTTTACTTTCATCGCTGTTTCCGTCCTTTGTGTCTTACAGTCTTGTGACTGTAGCAAACGCCTATGAAGATTCAACATAATTGTGATTCTGCAATAGATTTAATATTTTTATATTTATCACTATTAAAGATTTACGCTTATTTACGTGTCTGTGTAGATGTTAAGTGTATGCCACACCTATGTCCGTGCTCTCAGAGCCCAGAAAACCATGGAGATGCAGTTACAAGCACTTGTGAACCTCAAATGAACGTTGAGACCCGAACTCAGGTCCCGTGTAAGCAACAAGGTCTCCTAACTGCTGACTCTCTTCAATCCACCCCTCTCACCTAACTCCGAGATGTCTCTCCAACCCCTATTTATTTATGTGAATGGGGATTGAACACAAAGAGGTCAGAGGACACCTTGAAGAATTTGTTTCCTTGTTCCAAACATGGTGGGATCCGGGAATTGAATTCTGGTAGCCAGGCTGGATGGTAATTGCTTTTGCCTGCTAAGCCATCTCACTGGGCACTGTAAATAACATATTTTTAAAAACAAAAGGGAGAATACAACTATATGTTAAAAATGGTATTGGATTTGTTCCCATTTTCATTTTAAAAGCAAGCTAGAAAAAGGAAAAGCCAACGGGGACAAAAAGCTATAAACTTCAATGCAAATTGGACAAGAAGATAGTGCTATGAAAGACCCACATTGATAATACATAATGTAACGTTCTAAGGCATATTATTAGAATACATTACTTGATTCTCTGATTTTTCAGAATGGGCTCTTCATTTGAAATGGGCTGTGCGAATAAAAAGACCTTCTTTCTATAGAAAGCCTGAAATTCACTACAAGCATATGAACTTGTTACTATATTATTGAATTCAAAGGCTAAAAATGACTACATTTACTTCATTTTACAAATGCAAAAATGTAAGTTCATTTATTGAAAAAATAATCACGGATTAGATTAAGGAAGCAAGCTATAGGCTCTCTGCATATAATTGCAAACGAACCACTGAGGTCTTAATAAAATATTATGACATGAATTAAAATGATAAGTTTTTTTTTTTTGGAGAAAAAAATCTTCACAGTGAGTTGAAACATTTTAAAAATGAGATGTCAAGAAGGCTCATAGACCATACCTTTAAAAGCATACACACGGTGGGAATTGGGTTTGTGCACCGTGTATTCAGATTCTGATTTCTAGCCCAGATACTTGATTACAGTCCAGATAATGGCATAGTCAAGCATCTCTGGTCTGAGTGTTATGTAACTAGTGTTTTCCTTCATCTGTGATTGGTTAATAAAGAGCTAACCAGCCAATGAGCTTGGCAGAAGACAATAGGACTGGACTTCCTATCTCAGTCAGGGGGTTCCAAAAAAGAGACAGAGGAGTTGAGAAGGGGAAGAAGTTCCCAAGGAAGAGAAGAAGGATGTGGGAAACCATGTGGATGGACCAGGAGGATGCGCCATGAGGTCACAATGAGAGAGCAGCCACACGGACATATATGGACCAAGCCAGGGCAAGGCCAGATGGCAAGCAACGGGACACTTGGCTGGGTACCAGCAGCCCAGTCAGGTTGGAATATCGCAGAATCTGCCCAGCTTAGTGCCAGCACCTTATTAACAAAAGTACCAGGTCTCTGTGTCTTTATTCTGGAGGTAAAATGGGGGAAAAACAGTATAGAAATGCCCTGAGTTTACTTAGGAGCAAGAAGGGCAGAAGAGAGTCTCCCCAGGGATTACATTTACATTAACATATGAGGCTGACAGATAATTCAATAGGAAAAAGCCTTGCCACAAAATCCTGAGAAACCTGGGTGCAGTGTGTGGAACCAATGGAAGGGTGGGACAACACTGTCTTCGTCACTGTTTTACTGCTATGAAGAGATACATGACCAAAGCAGCGCCTATTTATTTACTTATTTTTTAATTAATTGGGGGCTTGCTTTCAGTTTTAGAAGTTTAGTCTATTATAACAGTTGTGGGGAGCATGGTGGCTTGTAGGCAGGAACTGCAACAGTCGTGGAGAGTTTTACGTCATGATCTAGAACCATAATAGGCAGAAAGAGACTGGCCTTGGCACGCGGTCCTTTGAAGCTTCAAAGCCACCCCAAGCTACACATTTCCCCCACCAATGCCACACCTGCTAATCCTTTTCGAAGAGTTCTACTCCCTGATAGTTAAGCATTCAAATTATGAGGCTATAGAGAGTCATTCTTAGTCAAACTACCATACATACACATCTCGCGTACACACTCTAATAATATATAAAGTAAGTTTAAAATATAGAAAAAGCATGCATGCAAGCTTCAGTGTGAATCAGAGGACTAGAAGCTGCCTCCATGTGATCTGCTCTCAGGAAAGCATAAGAGAAAAAAACATCCCATCCAGAGAGAGAGAGAGAGAGAGAGAGAGAGAGAGAGAGAGAGAGAGAGAAAGGCTTTTTGGAGTGGCAAGTAGAAAACACAGAAGAAACATTTACTTCAATTTACAGGCACTCGCCTCTGTCATTTGAGTATATTTCCAGCAGATTGTAGAAAGCCATATTGGAGGGCTGTGGAGATTGCTCAGTGGTTAGAGCACTGACTGCTCTTCCAGAGGTTCTGAGTTCAAATCCCAGCACCCACATTGGTGGTTCACAACCATCCGTAATGGGATCTGATGCCCTCTTCTGGTGTGTCTGAACACAGCTACAGTGTACTCATATATATTAAATAAATGAATGAATAAATAAATAAATCTTTAAAAAAAAAAAAAAAAGAAAGCCATATTGGGGTGCTATGCCACCTGGCAGGAACTTGACTTTGACCAAGGCGAAGCCCATTGTTCTCCAAGGACCTGCAGTTTCCTGAGAGGCACTAGCCACCTGACACCAGCCTCTTGTGGAGCGACCCCATTGCAGGAGGGTCGAATAACAAAAGGATCCTGTTCTGGAGGGTTGAGCCTTGATCAGAAAACCTATTTGCCTTGGCTTCCATTTCCTCTTGCCACCCCTTTCTATCCCCAGCTTTCCTTCCAGGTGACCCATCCATGTAACTGCAGGCAGTTACAGCAGATCATCATGATCAGGACCACAGGAAGAGCATGATCACCAGGAAACACACACACACACACACACACACACACACACACACACACAATCACTAGCCACCAGTAACACAATTTCATAAAGCAAATTACAAAAGGGTCATTCTTATACAACAATGAAAGCTCTTCATAAACATAATTATTAAATCACATTTAAAAAATTACGTCTAGCAAGGGAGAGGTCAGAGGTCAACTTGGAGGAGTCCCTAGGAGTCTTTTCTCCCCTTCCACCAGGTGGGTTACAGAGACTGAGCTCAGGTCATCAACCTTAGCAGCAAGCTCCTTTTTTCTCCTGAGCCATCTGGCCAGCCCCAAACCACATTTTTATGGAGTACTTAACTTAATTCACACAATTCTAGGAATTAGGCCCTTTTATTATGCTCATTTTACATACTAGGGAAGCCAACGAAAAGTCCACTGACTTCTCAAAGTCAAACCATTTAGGAAAGTCAGAGTCTGAGCCGAGACCTTCCTCAAAGGCCGGAGCTTTGCTGACAGTTGCTCTTTTATTTGTCTTCTTTAGAAAACGAATGAAAATAAAATTAAAGCATGATCAAGTGCCTATACATGTCAACATAGGGATTACAAAGCTTAAACATTTTATTTTGATAAGTAAGACTATTTTGGAAGAATTTTTTTTTTATTTTCTATATTCTTTGTTTTCATTCCAAAAGCTTTCCCCTTTCCCAGTTCCCCCCTCACCATATGTCCCGTATGTCCTCTTTCCCCCCCCCCGCCCCCCCTATTCCCCAATCACCACCCCACCATTTCTCTGTTCTGTTCTGGTACTCTCCTACAAAACTGGATCCAGTCCTTTCAGGACCAGGGTCCTTTCCTTCCTTCTTCTTGGGAATCTTTTGACTTGCTAATTGTGTCTTGAGTATCTTTGGAAGAAATTAATAGAAATTTCTTTCTTACTTTTCTTTCTTCTTTTTAAAATGTACATGGGTGTTTTACCTGCATGTTTGCCTGTGCACCCATATGCCTTATGCCATTGAAGGCCAAACAAGGGCATCTTATCTCCTGGGACTGTGTCTTAGTCATTGTTCTATTGCTGTAAAGAAATACAATGACCAAGGCAAGGTTTATAAAAGACATTGGGCCTGATGTGGGCTTCTGAAACCTCAAAGTCCACTCCCAGTGACACACTTCCTCCAACAAGGACACACCTACTGCAACAAGGACACACCTCTTAATCCTGGTAAATAGTTTATCAACTGGGGCCCAAGCATGCAAATATATGATGGGGCTGGGGGCATTCTCCTTCAAACCACCACAGACTGGATGGTGTCCAGCTACAAGGTTGGTGCTGGGAATTGAATCAGAGAAGAGCAGCAAGTGCTCTTAAGTGCTGGGCCTTCTCTCTAGTCCCCTCCATATATATATATATACACACATACATACATATACATACACACACACACACACACACACACACACACATATATATATATATATATATATATATATATACACTGTTTTAAAAGTAGGAATGGATTAACTCTTGCCTAAATGATGAGAGAGACTTCTAAATAATCCAAGTAATTTCAGGATAAGGAAACTATGACTCAGGTGGAGAAAAGTGGTGTCTGGTTGTCTCTGGATGGAGCCACTGAGCGGCTCAAAAACTAAGGTGGCTGGAGACATTCTCACTACCATGTATCCTTCTGACCTCTCTAGTCCTCTGGTTCTAAACTGTGTATGTGCCTATGAAAAGAAATAATTCGACTGTCCGGTTTACTATCACTGGTTAGGGTTTTAAACAAGTCATACTTGGGTAGTTACTGGTGTTGGTCCTGAGACCTATGACGTCATATAGGCGACACTAATGTGGCCCTGCAGGTTTATTCCTGTTACCAAGGTAACGGCCACCATGTACCCAGAATTCAATAGGCCCACCTAGCCTACCTGTAATTTGAATAATAATGACTATAAGAAGGAGCAGCTGCCCTTTCTCTTTCTCTTTCTTTCTGCGCATCGCCCCCAGCCTTCCCCTCACCCCGCTCCCCTTTGTACCCCCATTTAAATAAACCCGCGTGGAGTACTTGGTCTGGTCTAACTGCTTCAGCCCACACCTCCCGGCTCCACCGCTAGCGCCGCGGATTGTGCCTGCCGCCTGCGGATCCCAGCTTCGCGGACCAGGCGGCTCGGGCCGCGGTTCACTCCGGCCGCCGGCCACCCGCGCGGGAAAAACCAACAACTGGATTATATAGACCTTGGCATTTTTAAATAATTAACTCTCTTAAATATAATCTCATTACCAACTACTTAACTTTTCTTTTGTGGGCGACTCCAGTTCTTGTTATTAATATTTAATTAAGATTTTAAAAGATGCCTTCAGACCTTCACTGGACAATGTGCAGAGCGTGAGAGACCCTAGAGTGCTCAGTCCTACATGGGGTGTCTTCATCAAACACCCCTTCCCCCACAAGGCCTAGGGATCTATGTGAAAGAAGAGGAAGAAAGACTGTAAGAGACAGAGATGGTTGATGACCTCAAGGAAACAGTGTCTTCCAGATACAACAGGAAAAATGTACATGTGAACTCCACAAGGCATGCACAGATTCAAGAAGCCAAACAGAATCTCACCACTGAGAAGGGGAAGTGGGCATTCGATCTCATCCTTAACCAAGAAACTATTTGCATGTTGGCAAAGCAAAATCTCCAATGGACTGTTACTGAGAATACCCACTATACTCCAGGACAAACCCTGTGTCAGGAGTAATTGTCCAATACAAAATGAACCGCATGTGTTGTGGTTATTGTTTGTTTGTTTTTTGAGCTTTTTTATTTTGTTTTGTTTTTTTTCTTACTTAGCTTGATTTTTGTTTTGTAGGTGTGGTTTTTGTTGAGAGACAGAAAATAAATGGGTAGGGAGGTGGGGAAGATCTGAGAGGAGTCGTGGGAAGGGAGAGTATGATCAAAAAGTACTCTGTGAAAATATATTAAACAAAAAGAGGAAGAAAAAGCCCGCTTCAGCTTCATATTTTCCCTTGACTATCTGATGCAATAACAGTGGATGTGGTAGTGGGCTGAATGAGGGGCTTTCCAAAATGTCCTAATCCCCAGAGCCATATCATTTTCCATGACCCAAGGACTGTGCAGATGTGACTGAACTAAGGATTTTAGGTGAAAATATGTTCTGGATTTTCCACACAGACCCAATGTCAACACAGATATATATATATATATATATATATATATATATATATATATATATATATATCATTCCATAGCTATCTGCAGCTACTCCGGACTGGCTCTGCAAGAGAAAACTATGGGACGGATGGGGAAAGCGGCACAAAAGAATTGGGTCAAGGAGACATTGCCTTTCAAGACCCAAATTTTAATAAATGTAACCCAATATATAGTCTGGAAGATTCTCCCCACCCACCAGGTTTGGGGTGAAGTCTCGAGATTTTTGCTGGCTCCAGACTCAGCAGGTTGTTCTATACAGAACAAAGGCCAGGAAATTCACGAGCTGAGAATTGAACAGAGCAGAGGCCGAACCATCTAGCTCGAATGCTGAAGTGGGGGAGGGGGATATATATATATACATATATATATATATATATATATATATATGTATATATATATATGTATATATATGTATATATATATTAGTATTTTTACTGGATATTTTTTATTTACATTTAAAATATTTTCCCCTTTCCACGTCTCCCCTCTGGAAATCTCCTATCCCATCGATCATCCCCTTGCTTCTATGAAAGTGCTCACCCACCCGCCCACTCACTCACTCTTGTCTTCCCTCCCTGGTATTCCCCTACAATGGGGCATCAAACACCCTCAGGTCTAAGGGCCTTTCCTCCCACTGATGTCCAGCAAGGCCATCCTCTGCTATATATGTGGCCAGCACCATGGGTCCCTCCGTGTGTATTCTTTGGTTGGTGGTCCAGTCCCCGGGAGCTCTGGGAGGTCTGACCACTTGACACTGTTGCTTCCTCCATGGGGCTGCAAACCCCCTCAGCTCCTGCAGTCCCTTCTCCAATTTTTCCATCTGGACTCTGCGCTCAGTCCAATGGTTGGCTGCGAGCATCTGCTTCTGTCTTTATCAGGCTCTGGCAGAGTCTCTCAGGAGACAGCCATATCAGGCTTCTATCAGCAAGCACTTCCCAACATCCGTAATAGCATCTGGGTTTGGTGGCTGTATATGGGATGGATCCCCAGGTGGGGCAGTCTGGATGGCCTTTCCTTCAGTTTCTGCTCCACACTTTGTCTCCACGTTTCCTCCTGTGAGTATTTTGTTCCCCCTTCTAAGAAGCACTGAAGCATCCACACTTTGGTCTTCCTTCTTCTTGGGCTTCATATGGTCTGTGAATGGAATCTTGGATATTCTGAACATTTGGGCTAATATCCACTTATCAGTGAGTACATACTGTGTGTGTTCCTTTGTGACTGAATTACCTCACTCAGGATGATATTTTCAAGTTCCTTCCATTTGCCTGTAAATTCCATGAAATCATTGTTTTTAATAGCTGTATTCCACTGTGTAAATGTACCAACACAGAAGTTCATATAAAAGCAAGGCAGAGACAGAGATTTATAAGTCTACAGCAGAGGTAAGAGCGATCTTCCATAAGCCAAGAAACATGGGCGGCCAGAAGAACAGAAGAGCAAATTCTCCTCTGTGTCTCCAGTAGGACATATGTTCATCTTATCTCAGTGACATTATTCTGATCCCTAAGACTTAGAAATGTGTTGTTTTGCAACCCTTACATCTAAAGCTCAAAGAACATTGAAAAAATAGGAGGTAGATCTTTTTTTAATTGGGGGAAAGAAAGATTGTAAGAACCAGAGGACTGGGTCTGCTATAAGGTCATCAAGGATATGAGTTCTTGTGGAGAAACATCCTGGACAAAAGAGAAGATACAGTGGCTTGAACAGAGGAGAGAGCCCAAGAGGAAGAAGGCAGCTGCACCGACACCTGTGTGCCTGCATTGCATCTCTGCCTGTCTTTATGTCTGCACCCACCTTTACACCTCTTCCTACGTCATACTTAAACTTCTGCCTGCATGTCCACCTGCACCTATCAGGAACGGAAGTTATTGGGCTTTTCTTAAACAATAATAATGTGTGTAATGATTCACCTGATTGTTTGTTTCATCCTTTATCAACAGCCTTATCATTAACAAAAGACAGGTGAAGCTTCCCTGTACAGGACCACACTGAAAAAAATGTGAGATCAACCCTCACACTACTTCAATAATATCAATACACTCATCAGTACAATATCACTATGTGGAATCAGAACTCCTTTTCCATCTCAAGGTTTCATAAGCTAAAATAATATTGCACATTTACATAACTCTTTGGTCTTCCTTTACTCCTCTCGCCAACCATCCTTAGGTCCTGGAGCCCAATAGAAGGATTATGAAACATCTGTGAGACTCTATTCAATCATCTTAGTTTTAATCTTCTTTAGTATGAATTTTGTGAACATGATACAAGTTCAAAGCACTTTATTCAGCTTAGAGCTATTCACTAGTAGGTATCTAGCTAAGTATATTTTTTCCTTAGATACTGAAAATGGGAGAAGGAGCTGTTTCCCAACAGAATGGCCATTGGTAAAACAGAATTACCATTTTAAGGTAAAAAATATATAAAATGTTAGGTTTCATATAGGCTGATAGAACCATTTCACTTTCTTAACTTTTATCACAAATTTACCTAACTTCTAATGCAAATTGAAAAAGTTAGCTGTCTTAATTCATTTTAAATATGTTAAATGTGTTATGATTAGATGGGAATCGTTTAACTATATCTCAGAGGTAATTCAGAGAAATACTAACACAATATGACACTGTTAAACTTAGCTCATACTTTCTGTATTCAAAGTAATCACCTCATTATCATCGACTTACAATTCTCTTCACTCATTAAACAAAGTTGTTATATATTAAAGAATGACACTTGAAAATAATAATTAGATAAGCATATGATATGATCAGTAAATCAAATTAAATTGACTCTAGATTAAAGATAATAGGACGAAATCTATTTTTACAAAGAGAGTGTTATAAGAGATCAAGAATGTTAAGACATAATACTTTCTGTTTTCCATTTATATTGTTAGTATCATTTGAACGGGGCTTATATTGAGCCTTGAATGTGGATCTAGGTAGTTACTGCCCAAACTTTTGACTTTATAAGTTGAGGTTTGGGCAAAGTTTTGTAATTTAAGATTCTGCTCAGAGAATTAATTTCCCTACACATAGTGGTGAGACCCAGCAGTGAGCACAGAGTCTAGAAATGGTGTTGAAGGTCCTGCCACTGTGATTCTAGGAGAAGAGCAGGCACTAGAGATGAACCCTTGGGAACCTTCTCAGTGAGTAATCTTGACAAAATTATGAACAAAGATGCCTTCTGCTCCTTCTACACTCTTTAAACTACCACTGCCAGATCTCCAGTAACTTCAGCTTGCCAAAGTTCATAGTCAAGTTTCTTCTCTAACTCAACCTCAGCAACACTTAATGGAATTGTCTAGTTTACACTTTAGTCATCTTTAAAATGCTTCTTGTGGCTTTGATGTCAGCACAGATTTGTCGGTTCTCCCCAGTTTTCTAGCTCTGACTACTTAGAGCTCTTGGTTGACTGCTTTTTCAGCTGCTCTAAATGTTGGAGTCTTGTTCTAGTGCTGTGAAGAGAAACCATGACAAAGGCAACTCTTACAAAGGAAAGCATTTCATCGGGGCTGGCTTACAATTTCAGAGGTTTAGTTCATTAGGGTCAGGGTGAGAAAAATGGTAGCATACTGACGATGTGGTGCTAAAGAGGCAGCAGAGAGTGGACCAGCAGGCAGGGGAGACAGAGAGAGAGAGAGAGAGAGAGAGAGAGAGAGAGAGAGAGAGAGAGACAGACAGACAGACAGACAGACAGACAGACAGAAAGACTGACTGGATTTAGATTGAACATTTGAAATCTCAAAGCCCACCCTCAATGACACATTTCCTTCAGGAAGGCCACAGTACTCCAACTTGGCCACCCCTCCTAATTCCTGCCAAGTAGCATTACTCCCTAGTGACCATGCATTCAAATATAATAGAGTCATTCCAACTATCGGGGTCATTCAAACTTAAATCACCACAAGTTTAGTGTTATCTTCTCAATATTCTCTTTCTGTCTACATTTTGGCCGTGAAGACTCCTACTTAGATCCTAAAATTTAAAAGTTGTCTATGTGATAATGATGGCAAAATCTCTCTGTCCAAACCCACTCTCTCACATCAAGAACAGAAATCACATCAGAGTTAAAGGCTTGGGAGTAGATATTCCAAGCAAATGTACTTAAGAAGCAAGCTGGTGTAGCCATTTTAATATCTAAAAAAAAAAAAAAATTGACTTTAAACCAAAGCTAGTCAAAAGAAATAGGAACTCTTATAAAAGAAATGTTAGCCGGGCGTGGTGGCGCACGCCTGAAATCCCAGCATTTGGGAGGCAGAGGCAGGCAGATTTCTGAGTTCAAGGCCAGCCTGGTCTACAGAGTGAGTTCTAGGACAGCCAGGGCTACACAGAGAAACCCTGTCTCAAAAAACCAAAAAAAAAAAAAAAAAAAATTAAAGAAATGTTACTACAGATTAAATCACATACTGACCCACACACTGTTAATGGGAAATATCACAATATCACTCTCTAACTCTCACCAATGAACAGATCATCCAGACAAAAACCAAACACAGAAATACTGGAGCTAAGAGACATTATAAACGAAATAGACCTAACAAATACTTATAGAACATTTCACCCAAACACAAAAGAATATATCTTTTTCTTGGCACTTCTTGGACCTTTCTCTGAAATTGGCCAGTTAGACAGAAATAGATTCAACAAATACATTTTAATAACTCCCTGCACTCAATTAGACCACCACATATTAAAGCTGGATATCAACAATAGCAACAAAAGAAAGCTTATTAACCTCATGGAAAACTGGTCAAAGCAGAAAGAAAGAAAAAAATTTAAGGCTTCTTATAATTCAGTGAAGATTAATATACAGCATATCCAAACTTTTTGCAACACAATGGAAGTGTTTTTTAAGAGGCAAGTTAATGGCGCTAATTGCCTTCATTAGTTAAAAAAAATTGAGAGACTAGCAACTTTTTTTTTTATTTTATTTTATTTTTTTTTTTTGAGACAGGGTTTCTCTGTGTAGCTCAGGCTATCCTGGAACTCACTTTGTAGACCAGGCTGGCCGCAAACTCAGAAATCCGCCTGCCTCTGCCTCCTAAGTGCTGGGATTAAAGGCGTGAGCACCACCACTGGGCAAGAGACTAGCAACTTAACAGAACACTTGACGCTCAGGAAGAAAATGGAGTAAGCAAATCTAAGAGGAGTAGATGGCAAGAAACAATCAAACTGAGGGCTGACACCAATAAAGTAGAAACAAGAGAAAATGACAAGGAATAAATGAAATAAAGACTTAGTTCTTAAATCAACAATATAGACAAACCACTATCCAAATGAATGAAAAGGCAGAGAGAGACAATATCCAGAACAACAAAATCAGAAATAAAAAGGAGGCATAACAACAGAAACCAAGGAAGTCCAGAGAATCATAAAGACATACTTTAGTAACCTGTCCTTCAACAAATTAGAAAAATCTGAAAGAAATAGAAAATTCTGATAATTGCAATTTCCAAAAAGGTAAATCAAGATGAGATAAATAATTTAAATAAACTTATAACCCCTAATAGAAAATATAAATAGAAGCAGCCATTAAAACCCAATGTCAGACGATTTTAACACAGAATTCTGCCAGACTTTAAAAAAGAGTTAACATCAATACTCCTCAAGTTATCTCACAAAATAGAAACAAAAGAAACAGTGCACAATTCATTTCATGAGGCTGTAGCTACCCTGGTACCCAAGCCACATAAAGACTCAGCAAAGAAAGAGAATTATATACCAATTCTCCTTATGAACATAGATTCAAAAATTCTCAAAGAAATACTTGCAAACCAAATCCAAGAACACATCAAAAATATCACCCACCATAATCAAATAGGTTTTAACCCAGAGAAGCAGGGATGGTTCAACATATGAAAATCTGTCAATGTAATCCACCATATAAATAAAACTGAAAGGAAAAAAAAATCCAATGATCATCTCATTAGATTCAGATAAGGCCTTTCACAAAAATCCAACACCCTTTCATGATAAAAGTTTTGGAGAGATCAGGGATACTAAGGACATACCTAAACATAAAAAGGGCAATTTAAGCAGGCAATGGTAGTGCACCCCTTTAATCTCAGCACTTGGGAGGCAGAGGCAGGCAGATTTCTGAGTTCTAAGCCAGCCTGGTCTACAGAGTGAGTTCCAGGACAGCCAGCGCTATACAGAGAAACCCTGTCTCAGAAAAAAAAAGAATAAGGAAAAAAAAGGGCAATTTATAGCAAGTAATTAGCTAACAGCAAATTAAATCGAGAGAAACTCAAAGGAATTCCACTAAAATCAGGAACAAGAAAACGTTACCCACTGTCTCCATACCCGTTCAGTGTAATACTTGAAGTCTTAGGTAGAGTAAGGAAACCAAGACTGAAGGAGATCAAGGGGAAAAAAAGAAGTCATTGTATCTTGATTTGCAGATGATATGATAGTCTACACAAGTAACCCCAAAATTCCACTAGAGATAAACATTTTCAACAAAGTAGTCAGAAAATTAACTCATAAAAATCAGTAGGTCTTCTATACAAATGACAAACAGACTGAGTGAGGAAGAAATCAGGGAAACACCACCTTTCACAAGCACCTCAAATAATAGAAAATGTCTTGAGATAATCACAACCAAGCATGTGAAAGACTTTTATAATAAAAACTCTGAGTTATTGAAGAAAGAATTGAAGACATCAGAAGATAAAAAGATCTCCAGTGCTCATGGATTGGTAGTAAAAATGACCATCCTAACAAAAGCAACCTACAGATACAATGCAATAACCATTAAAACTGAAACAATTATTTACAGACCTTGAATGGTCAGCATCGTATGAAAAACAGCAAACAAACAAACAAACAAACAAACAAACAAAAAACCCAGAGATAGCTAAGACAATCCTGAACAAAGAAAAATAGAACTTCTAAAAGGATCACCACTCCTGATTTCAAGTTATAATACCTATAGTGATAAAAACTTCATGGTATTGGCATAAAAACCAACATGTTTATCAATGGAATCAAATTGAAGACCTAGATATACATCAACGCACTTATGGACACCTGATTTTTTTCCTGGCACCTAGATTAGGATTGTGTTGTAATAGATTCCTACTGACATTGGCTGGTCATAAGGATATAATTTCTTTGGTGCTTGTGTTTTCACTTGTAGCCTCTTTAGAATAATATAAGCAAAAATAGGACCATATATGAAAGGGAGTGATCAGATGACTTACAGCCTTGACAAACTAATCTTCGTATTCACCGACAGCTTGATGGGCTAATCTGGAGAGTAACTTGACTACATTGAAGGCCAGTCAGATCTAAACAATCAAACAATAAAAAAAAAAAAAAATCCACTCCTTCGTATCTGGCTATTTGACATCCCTCTTTAGAATCCCAAACCTATTGTGGCAGGTAACCCATGAGTGCCTCAGGTCTACCCATACGGCTTCTATTCTGAATCATCTACTCACCTCATAACTTTTGCCCTCTAAGTAAACAGTAACATAAAATACTAACGCCGCCCCTGATCCCTCTCACCCTGCAGCAGCCACATTAACAAAGTGTAAACCTATCTCCAAAACAGAACCCATCCACCTTCCTCTCTCTCTACCATTGCCAACTTAGCCCCTGATTTCACCACTGCTTCCTGGACGGTCACAATTCTTTCCCATGGACTCACCGACCTCCCAATCTCTCTGTACGATTCACTTCCTGGCTCAGAATCGATGGCTTTTCGTCTGAGATTCATCTTAACATTAATCTGCCCGGAGGGATCTTCTTTCACGGCGAATGTTGTGTCTTAGCCCACTTGGGTCTGACTTTTAGCAGAGCTCCCCTTTGCTGCTCTGTCTCAGAGTCTCTTCTCCCTTGCCTTAACTCAGCGCTTGCTACAGCTAGAGTGTATGCTCCATTACCACCGTGTCCCTAGAAACCAGTCCAGGACGGGATTAGAGAAACATTGTTGGATGGCTAATTGAAAAAGAAATCATATTCCCTGGGGTTTCTCTGAATAATTTTAATAACCTGCCAATCCATGGACTGCCATGAATTTCAGAGCAGCTCTTCACACTGTCTTCCAAGGACATAACCGTTGTCCTTAATCTTATCTTATGGAACTGGTTCTGAAAGGCACTGAAGTCTACAAAGGGGTGGCCTTTCCTTTGTTTACTTGAATGGCTTTATAATATAAGATATTGTTACAATTTGTTACAATTTTTCCTATCTTGTAATTATTTTAAAATTGGTGGGCTTTCTTGTGGACTTATTTGGCATTTGTTTAATTACTGGGTAGAAGTAAACTTAAATATTAAATAACCTCAGCTAATTTATTATGCTCTTTAATGTTATGTTATTATGATTCCTATTTACTATCTGATAAAGTGATTTCCCCTTAATCTAGATTCTAAATCAAGCTGACTTTTGGTTGAAATTGTACTGAACAGCTAGATTACATTATAGGGTCACTACACGTACAGTGTCTTTCCATCCAGAATTGTAACTTCTCTTTTAAACTTTCAAATCTTTCTAAAGAGGCCACACTGAACATCCTGCCCTTCTATTCTGCACTCTTAGTAAGCAAGCATTTTTTTGAGCCCTCCATTGAATCGGGTCTTTCCTCTAAACACTCAATTTAACCTGAAATTCTATCATAATTTAAAGATGTTTATCAAGACAGGCAGCCAATGTTTCCTAATGAATTCTTTTTTCCCCCATTAGTCAGAATTAACTGATATTTGACTGTCTTATTTTCTGTTTAAAGCCTTTAGATTAAATTTAAATTATGCTTTTGTCCATTTTTATTTTTCTTAAGTTTTTCTTCAATTATAGAGTTACTGGTTACTTTTTTTTTTTTTTTTTTTTACTCTCTTTGTATTTGTGTATTTATGTTTTAGGATTTTTTTTTCTCTAACTTGGTAGTTGTGTTTATCATTCATTTAAAGTCTGGAGATATGGCTCAGCCGTTGCGGTAAATAATTAAATCCGCTCTATGCTCCCAGAGGGTGTGTGCTCCTCCTCTAGACCTGCCCAAGCGGTTTGGATTCATGAATGAAAGACGTACACACGCCGGCTTAGTTTTTAATATGCACTAACATCGCAATGGCCGGGCACTTCCAAACCTCCCTGTGGCTTGCATACTCTCCCCTCCGATATTCCGATATCCGTAAGTGTTAACACTTACTAAATCTACATTTCATCCTTGCTGCCCTGGGCCGCCTTCCCCTTGTACTTTTGGCGGCAGTCTCACCCTCCTGCATGCTCCCAGCTTGGTCTGTCCTACCCCCTTTTTATGGTGACTCTCCTTCTCCTCCCTCTCTTCCATTTCTTACCCAGGAATTCTAAAAGTCCGGCCTCTGTCTCCCTGCCCAGCCATTGGCTGCTGGCAGCTTTATTTCCAAATCAAAACCAATGAGGGGTAGGGACCCTCAGGGACTTACAAGCAGATGTGCGAACTCCAAAGTAATCTGGGAATCCGTTAAAAGCAAATCCACAACAACACTCAGCCCTCGAGGTTCTTGTAGCTCTTGCAGATGATCTGAGCTTGGTTCTCAGAACCCACCTGGCAGCTCACAACCACCATAACTCCATTTTCAGGGGAACCAACACCCTTTTCTGAACTCCTCATTCACTATGCCCACATTGTGTATATGTACATGTGTATATATACACACACACATATATATATACACGTATGTATATACATGCATATATGTATGTATACACACACACACATATATGCAGACAAACATTTGTACATATAAAGTAAGATAAATCTAAAACCCCCCTTTGGCTTTTATTCCCTTTAATTTAATTTATTTATTTATTCACCTTACATCTTGACCAAAGCCAGTGCGGCTCATATAAATACTTCTCCTTATTACTTCTACCCTTTTCCTTGGAGAAAGGGAAACCCCTCCTAGGTACCACCCTGCCCTGGGACATCCAGTGATAGCAAGTATGAATGCATCCTCTCCCACTGAGGTCAAATCAGGCAGTCGAAGACTAATCCAAAATATACAAAGAACTCAAGAAAGTAGATACGAACAAACCAGCTAACCCGATGACAAATGAGCTGCAGAGGATTCTCAACAGAGGACTCTCTGAGGGCGGAGAAGCACTTAGACCTGTTCAACATCCTTGCTCTTCAGGGAATGCAAATCAAAATGACTCTGAGATTCCATCTAACATCCCTCAGACTGGCTAATACCAAAAACTAAACCTTAATGAAGCTGTATTCACCAAGACACTTTCTCGGTGACAAGTCAGCCGATCGGAAAGCTTAATCAAGCTGGGCGTGGCACGGCATGCCTTTGATCCTAAGAGTTAGGGGGCAGATTGCTGTGAGTTTAAGACCATGTTGGTCTACTCGTAGTGAGTTCTAGGCCAGCTAAGACTCACAGTGAGGCCCTGTATCAAAAAAGAAATAGAGAAAGAGAGAAAGGGCCCTTAATCACACTGGCAAAACCTCTCCCTGTCGCCCACTCTAATCACATGTGACAAATACTCATCTACCCTGTTCATCAGCAAACAGAGGGAGTCGCAGAGGCCTGTACTGCAAGGTGGGGATCCAGATGCCGTGCAATCCTGCTTTCCAGGAGGCGCTCTGGTTTCAAAACAGCTTGTCTCCCCAGGATTCCTGTGATAGAACTTGGTCTTCAGCTTGAAGGTGCTAAGAGGTGGGGGTGGTGCCCTGAAGAAATGGAGCCTGAAGGGAGATCATTAGAGGTGCTGCTTCTAGGAAAAAAAAAAAATTCTTAGGGATTTGGCTCTGTTTATGATTTTTTTTTTAATTTTGATTTTAGAATGTTCTAATTTCAACAAACATGGAAGACATTAAAATGCACAGTGTCCTAAAACACATTTAAGGATTCTGAAAATAAAGTTACATACTAATATAAAAGACAGCTGAAATTCTATCAAGAGTCAATGACGTTAGTTATCCTCACAGTTATAGGCAAATTTTCTTTAAACAGATAAAATGCATACAATCTGAAACAGTCATCTAAATCACAGTTGGCTAGTTTTGCTCTACTTTTTAAAAATCCCTTTTAGGGGCTGGAGAGATGGCTCAGTGGTTAAGAGCACCGACTGCTCTTCCAGAGGTCCTGAGTTCAAATCCCAGCGACCACATGGTGGCTCACAACCATCTGAAATGAGGTCTGATGCCCTCTGCTGGGTATCTGAAGAAAGCAACGGTGTACTCATATGCATAAACTAAATAGATTTTTTAAAAAAAAATCCCTTTTGTTGATTCTTTGTGAGTTTCACATGATGCGTCCCATTCCCGCTCATCACCCCATGCTCTCAAATCCCCTGCAAAATTAAACACACACACACACACACACACACACACACACATGCAACAATAAAAAAAACATAGGAAACATCTCATCATGGAAGCTGCAGTGTGTCTCCGTGTGTCCCACAGTATACGCTCTGTATACAGTATAGACATCTTCACCTGCAAACGTTCATTACGTGACTCATTGGTCTGGTTTGATATCTTTGGCTTCTGTGACAACATCATTATTGGATCCTCACTGAAATTCCTCCCGGTTATCCTGGTTTTGCCCCGTGTCATGGAGATACTGCAGCTTCGGAACAACAGGACTGGCTCTTTCACGAATTCCCAACCAGTCGCAGGTGGTACAGAGATTGGGGTGGGCCAACTCGGAACCCTGCCTGGGTGGCAACTGAGCTGCTCAGCCCATCAGCTCTTCCGAGATGAGCTCTCCCGGCACTGCTCCAGCTAGACTACCCAATGCCACCATCATCCATCGGCAGGAGGCAGGGTCAGGACCCCTGCTCTCATGCCCTTGGAAATGGCTCGCCTCCAGAGCCAGCTCCCAGTCAAGGTTCGGGGCCCACTTTCCCGAGAGCTGCAGCCTGTGAGGGGCTAGCACAGCCCTCGCCCTCTCAAATCCTCAGGATGGCTGACCTATGCCTTCCCCATCGCGGCCACAGCCACTGTGTTGCCCAGGGGAGGCGCAGGACCCTCTCTCTCCCTAGTGCTAACAGCCAGTATGGAGGCAGTAAGGCGGTGGCGGTGGGGCGTCCTGCTCTCATGACCCCCAGTTCTCCCCACTACTGCGCGAGGAAGGGAGAAGGCATCGTTCCTACACCGAGCCATTTCACCGCCAGATACTTGGCAGGGCCAGATCTCTCATGCTCTTGGCCTTGGAGTCGGCTCACATGCGCCCCCACACGGCCAGCGCCAGTTCTACAGTGCTGCCCAGGCCAGGTGCAGGACCCCCTCTCCCCAGTGCGAGCGCTGCAGCTGGTAAGGGGCAGGGCTAGCTCTCCCAAGATCACGACACCGGGGGCAGCTTTCTTGACTGCCAGAGGTGGCAAGGGGCATGGGAGGGGGCGGGGCATCACCTTTGCACCTTTGCACCTATGCACCACAGCGGACCAGCCGCAGAGTCGGCTCTCCCACACGCATGCCCTCAGGCTGGGCTCCCCCTGCTACCAGGACCAGCCAGCTCCACAGTGGTGCCCGTGCAAGGCACAGGGCCCACTCTCCCAAGAGCTGCCACCGGTGAAGGATGAGGACAACACTCCAGAGCACTGCATACAGTGAGGGGTGGAGCCAGTTAACACAGTCCCTGAACATTCACAGGGTCCCTGGAGGTTGCCCCAACCAGGGACATCGCTGTGTTCTCTAGTCATACACTACAACTCCCGCTGCTTTGTAGCCATGGACTCAGACATGGCCCTGAGTGGCAATTTGGTCTGCAGCCTACCTCCCCATGGCCCCAGGTGGCAGAGCTGGTAACATAACAGGCGACTCCTCTCCTCCTTCAAGTCTGCAGTTCCATCTCTCCTCATAACGCTCACGCTACTGTCCTTCTTTCCCGTGAATTCACACGCTGTGGTGGCCCCTGCTGCACCAGCCAAGCAACTAGCGGGCCCGGGGTGAAATCCTCCATCTGTGCTGCGTGGTGTGGCAACAGGCAGGTGTCTATGTCCCGCCGGCTCGCCTGTTCCATGTGATGGAGGGCAGGTCTGTGGGTGGCTTGGCAGTCCGCAGGTCTCTGACTGTCTTCCTCCTCCTGCGCTGCGCTGACACAACTGAATTTGATTTGAGTTTTTGTGTGTCCTAGGCATTAAACAGCTTTGGCCACCAAGCCAGATACCAAGCTAGGATGCGCAAAGGACTGCCCTTTGCTCTGCCCCTGACTGGTATAAGAACACCACCACCAACAAGGTGTCTCTTTGTCCATTGCCAAGGAGTGTCTATGATATTTTGATTCAACATACTTAGCTGTATAAATATATATTAGAAATATGTAGCCGGGCACGATGGCGCACGCCTGTAATCCCAGCACTTGGGAGGCAGAGGCAGGCGGATTTCTGAGTTTGAGGCCAGCCTGGTCTACAGAGTGAGTTCCAGGACAGCCAGGGCTACACAGAGAAACCCTGACTCAGAATATATATATATATATATATATATATATATATATATATATGTGTGTGTGTGTGTGTGTGTGTGTGTGATTATCTGGTAGACTGATAGCTCTCTCTCTCTCTCTCTCTCTCTCTCTCTCTTTTAAAGATTCTTCATGTTTTGTGTCGGTCAATTATTCCTGGACAAGGGCCTTCCCTGACGTACAGTTGATGTACCCACTGACATTCCATGGGAGAAGATGGATTTGCAGGTATCAATGGCAAGTAGCTTCTTGATTTGGGATGGTAAGCTGTGTCCCCTTCCTCCTCGGGCTGGGACTCCATCTGGAACGTGTGTAGGTCTTGTGTGTGCTGTCTCAGCCTGTGTGACGTCATCCGTGCTGCTGCATCTGGAAGACACGGCTTCCTTGGAGAAATCAACCACCTGTGGCTCTTCCTCCTTTTCCTCATAGATCCACATTTGTGAAGGCAGGGTAGTTTGTTTCATTAGGACATGTTTTGTCTTATTAACTACCTTTTTTGTTTGTTTGTTTGTTTTGTTTTGTTTTGTTTTTGTTTTGTTTTGTTTTGTTTTATGAGACAGGGTTTCTCTATATAGCCCTGGCTATCCTGGAACTCACTCTGTAGACCAGGCTGTCCTCAAACTCAGAAATCTGCCTGCCTCTGCCTCTGCCTCCCAAGTAAGTGCTGGGATTAAAGGCGTGTGCCACCACCGCCTACCTCTTTTTTTTTTTTTTTTTTTTTTTTAAGGCTTGTTTTATTTTAATGACTGATCCATGTGAGGCCACAGCCGGGCCACTATGTACAGACACTCGGGAAGCTTTATTTCTTGCTTTCTTCCTCCTTGGACAGAGTCTTGATGATCTCCTCCTTCTTGGCCTGGAGGCGCTCCTTCCGGCGCTTTCGTGCCTCCTTGGTCTTAGATCTGCGAGCCTCAGCCTGGTCAGCCAGCAGCTTCTTGCGGACCTTGTCTGCCTTCAGCTTGTGGATGTGCTCCATGAGGATCCGCTTGTTTTTGAACACATTCCCCTTGACCTTCAGGTACAGGCTGTGATACATATGGCGGTCAACCTTCTTAGATCCCCGGTATCTCCTGAGAAGCCGGCGCAGGATCCTCATCCTTCTCATCCAGGTCACCTTCTCGGGCATCCGGGCGTTGGCAGTACCCTTCCTCTTCCCTATGCCCATATGCCTGCCCTTCCGTCGGGCCAAGGTGTTCTTCCAGCAGCGAGCCCGGGAATGGACAGTCACAGGCTTCTGGATGATCAGCCCATCTTTGATCAGCTTCCTGATCTGCTGTCGGGAGTTGGCATTGGCGATTTCATCGGTCTCATTGGGGTCCAACCAGACCTTCTTTTTCCCACAGCAGAGGACACTAGAGGCAAGCCTCTTCTGTAGCCTGAGCATACTCATGACTGCAGACGCAGCATTAACTACCTTAAAAAAAAAAAGATTTATTTGTTTTATGTATATGAGCATACTGTCACTGTCTTCAGACACACCAGAAGAGGGCATCAGATCTCATTACGCAGGGTTGTGAGCCACCATGGGGTTGCGGGAATTGAACTCAGAATCATTGGAAGAGCAGTCAGTGCTCCTAACCGCTGAGCCATCTCTCCAGTCCCTCCGCTCCTTTTTTAATTTTTATTTTTGTTCTTGTTTTGGAGGGAGAGAAAGAACATGAAGTTGAGGGGGTGAGGAGAATCTGGAAGAAGTTGGAGCAAGATGATGGAAATATATTGTGTGAAAAAATTAAATTACATAGAAAAGAATCACCTTGTTTAATTGTTTAGGTTATTGTTATTATTGCTGTTTGTACTTTTCTATGTGAAATTTAGGAGCAAGTTTTCTAGGTGAAATAAATGCCTAGTATTTTAATCAAGAACACATTAAGTTAAGAAATTAATGGACAAAAAGTTGTCTTAAATGCTGATCACCATAAATGGCTGTCCCTTATGTTAAGTGTTATGTGCGAGTTCTTCCTCTGTGTTTAATTCTCTGTGTAGATCTTGACAGCATGAGGAACTCGGGCTTACAACGGAAACCGCTCCCATCTTTGGAACAGTCCGGTGGCACACAAGTAATTTTTCTGAAATGTTTCACAGAAATTCCTGTAAAGTTGTCTGTGGCTGGTTATTTTTTTTTTTTTTTTTTGACATCACTGACAATGGGCATTTCTTAAAAATTGGTATGCTTGCACTGCCTATTTTCTTATGGTAATTTATTCATTTAATCCAGATTTTTCCATTTATTTGCATAGAATTGAGTAATCTTAGAATTCTTTGAATGGCTTCCTTCTGGGGTTACTCTCACATTGTCACTTTCTGATTTATTTTTCCCCTTGTTTTTCCCTAGTAAACCAGATTCTTCTTTTTCTGCCAAGACTCAAGGTTTAAACTTATCTTTTTTTCCTGTTCTTTAAGCTTACTTTTATTTATTAATATATATCTTTGTTTTTTCCCCCTTTGGTTTTGTTTTGCTTTTAGAAATTGTGTAATTTTGCATTATAGCCCTTGTGGGTACATGTCACAGTTAAGAACCTTACAAAAATTTTCTTATTTGCATACATTAATTTTATATAATTAAAACTTCTGTATTATCACATGAAGTGATCTTTGGTTTTTCTAGTTTATTTCTGATTTTGCTTGATCATGATCATTTCTCTGTGATCTAAAATATTTCAACTTTCATGGGTCCATAGACATTTGAAACAGACATGTTTTGATTATTGAGGATCAATGTTTAAGATTCATCAACTCTCTGTATTTATGTGTACACATCTGCATATGTATGCACATATTTATATGAGGAACGATGTATGTCTGAACTTTTACAGAATAGCCTTGACTGAGCTTTCTCCAGAAGCCCAAATTCAATGACGGATACCAAAGATTGCATTTTTTTGTTTGTCAGTTTGACTAATCTAGAGTCATCTGGGAAGAAGGAATTTCAGCTGAAGATTGCCTCCATGAGATTGACTGTAGGCAAGTGTGTTTGAGCATTTCCAGCCCACTGAGAGCAGTGCTACTCCTGGGATTTAGTCCAGGAAGTCTGAGACAGATAGCTGCACACGAGTCGGAAGTGCAAGCCAGTAACAGCATTCTCTGCTGACTCTACTTCAGTTCTTACTTCCAAGTTCTTGTCTTGAATTCCTGCCTTGAATTCCTTCATGAAAGATTGTGACTTGTAAGCCAACAGACCTTTTCCTCTCCCGGTTAGTTTCGATCAGTGTTTTATTGCAATAGAAAGCAATTTAAGACAGATATTATATTCTTGAAATATGAAATAGTGAATATTATATGCTCTCATCTCAAAAACTACTAATTAATGAAATGAATTTGCTATTTAGCTAAGTTTAAGCAGTTCTTTAGTACATGTTGTACACAATAAGAAAACATATTAGCTGCCACTTTTAAAAGTAAAATAAAGTTTTTCAAGTTTTTTTTAAGACCCCAATCTCTTACATTTGTGTGTTTTTGTTCATTTCTCCTTATAATTGTTACCATTTCAGCTTCATGAGTGTTACTGCTTTTGATTGGAGCATAGATTTTCATGACTTTTATATCTTCACTATCAATTGTCCCCTTTGGCATTATAAAAGACCTTTATTGTAAAGCGCTTTTCATCCTGAATTCCACTGTATCTGGTATTGGCATCTCAAGAACCACTTTAATTTTAACTCTTCTGAAAGTTTTAGATGTGTCTCCTGAATGCAGAACAAAGTTTGAAGGTTCCTTTGGTCTCCAATGTGAAAAGTTTTTCTTTATATTAGGTGGGTCAAATTCATTTACATTTATTGACATGAAAGATGTGTCTGGCCTTTGGTCTGTCGTATTGTTCTATCTAAGGGCAGGTATTTTTTTCAAGTCTTTCCACAGTAATCTGCTTCATGCATGTGTGGTATTTTTATATTTAAGAAAGTCTACACTTTTATTTTCCTATTTATCTTTATACCATTAGTTCTATATAAAAACCAGTGATAATAATGCCATATTTTCTCTATGTTTTTTGACAGCTCCTTGCCTGCACTTTGAGCTAATAAAATTATATTTCTTAGTGTTGGTTAAATATTCTTTTACTCTGCTATTTGTCTATCAACCTGAACTGATGACTCGTAAAATTGTATCTGATGTTATAGATGAAACAATCACCATTTCTATCCCAAATTCTCCTAATTTATTTAACAATTATTCCCTAAGTTGAGAGAACCACAAAGTTTCTTTCCGCCTCACTGCTCTATTTGTTGTTGTTGTTGTTGTTGTTGTTGTTGTAGTCTTTGTTCTGTTTGTTAAAAATATTTAACCTTTCCTGAGGCTTTGGGTTTTTTTGTTTGTTTGGTTGGTTGTTTTTGTTTTTATTTTGCCTTTGTTTTCATGGGTGTTCCTGGTTATTGGAGATAATTCTTCAATACTTTCTTCAACAAAGGCCCAGAGATATCCTATTCCTTGGTTTCTTACGAGAGTGAACTGTTTTGAAAGTGTTCTTATAAGGCTTTCCCCTCATACCATTTTAAATGTTTTTTATTGTTTGAGTTTTTCATCCAGACATGTTCTGGTTAAGCCTTTTCATCAACTTGACATACGCTAGAGTTATCTGGAAAAGAAAAAAAAAAAATCTCAGTTGAGAAGGTTTCTCTCTCAGACATTCTTTAGGCAAGTCTGTAGCGCGTTTTCTTGATTGATGATGGACAGGAGGGGGCTATGTTGACTGGAGACAGTGCCCACTAGACAGGTGGTCCTGAGTACCAAAAGGAAACAGACGGAGCAAGTCATGGGGAGCAAGGCAGTCATCAGCGTTCTGTCAAAGCTCTTGCTTCAGCTCCTGCCTCCAGGTTCCAGCCTTGGGCGCCTGCCGTGGCTTCCCTCAGTAGACTGTTGACCCAGCGTATGTAAGCCAAATCCAATCTTCCCTCCCCAAGTGACTTTTGGTGTCTTTACCACAGCAGTAAGACAATACATATAAAACATTTCGATCAAACCCATCACCCTCCCTTCCTTCCACTCCAATCTCTCTCTATAGCCCACCTCTGCTAATCCTTCTCAGTTTCATGTACTCTTTCAAACTGGAGTCACTTAGTGCTACCTTCACATGCACGGCTATGGAACCACCTATCGGAGCATGGGCAACCGCCCAGTGGACGCGTCCCTGAGGAAAACCGACTGCCCCTCCCACAACAGCCATCAAATTCCAATAGCTGTTCAGACAGGGACTGCCTAGTTCCCCTCTCCCTTGTGACTGGGTGTATTCCAACAATATCTGTTTTACATTGCATGCTCATTTCCACCTGCCACGTGCCAGGGATTGAAATCAGGGCGTCTATCTTTCCCTTCTGTTTAAATCAAGTTCTGCCTCCTCCAGCTTTTTTTTCTTTCCATTGTTTCAAAATACTAGGGCATAGTACCCCTTTGCGGTCTCTTTTTACATAAATGATTTTTTTCAGTGTTCCATCTGAAATACAGTTGCCGTAGGCTGGCCGTGGTATCACAGGCCTCTAATCCCAGTGCTAGGGTGTCAGAGGCAGGTAGGTTTGGGTCCAGCCTGGTCAACAGAGCGAGTTCCAGGACAGCAATTGTGTCTCAAAATAAAAGCGAGGGGGTTGCTGTAATAGGTGTAGTGCTTTGTGTCCCCATGTCACCAAACCCATATGTAGAAGCCCCACTCTCAGAATTGTAGGGAAGGGCAGGTCTCCCAGAATTATGTCATGAGGGTGAGGAAGGCTTTATGAGTGACGCTGGTATTGCCGGAAATAACCCAGAAGGTAGGTTAGGTAGCTATTGTAGCAAGTGGGGACCCAGTAAGAAGATGAAGGTCTTCTTCAGTAAAAGGAGGAAGCCCTGATGAAAACCCCGCCCTTCCGTCACCCTGAACCGCTTCTGTCTCACCTACTAGGAAATGCTCATCACAAATATTCACTTTTTTCACAACATTTGTTTTCTTTGTTTGTGTTTCTTTTTTTGTTTGTTTATTTGTTTTCCTTTTGGGGGGTTTCTTTTTCTCTTCTTCATTCCTCACCCTCCCTCTTCTTTCTTCTCCTTCTCCTTTTTTCCTCTCTTCTCTCTGGTTTTCTTGAGACCGAGTGTCATTTAACCAGGCTGGCCTCAATCTTGCTGTGTAGTTAATGAAAGCTTTGAACTCCTGATCTTCCTGCCTCCACTTCCCAAGTGCTAGGTTTTGTAACTGTGGTTACTACATCAATTGAGTGTTTAGCTCTTGAGTGAGACCGATGTGCACGCAAGTGAGTATGGACGTATATGTGCATACCTATATGTACATGCGTACGTATGCACGATAGCGGGTTTTCTTTTTCCCTGAGAAATGGCATTTAGTGACTAAGACGTTTCCCGTGATGACCGCTTGTACTTGTCTCCTGTGGAAAGGCTCAGAGCACGGCTAGCTAAACAGCCATGGCTACATTGCCAAGGACACCCCGCCTTCAACAGTCTGTCCTTGACAAATCACTCTCCACTTTATATATATATATATATATATATATGTGTGTATATGTGTGTATATACACACACATATACAAATATATATATATATTATTTCAGGATAACCGAAGGACAGAGTTTTTGTCAGGACTGGTTTTCAGACCTGAGAGCAAGGAAAGGTTTATTATAAATCCGTTTTCAAAGGGGGAGATATAAAATCAAACAGGTTTGAAAAGTGTTTCTATTAGTCCATGACTAGAACCTGTTCTGTTAGTCCGGGCTTTACCACTAAGTATATGGAATATTCGAGGTCACATTGTTCTTAGCACAGTATCCTCTGCGGGGGTGAGGGAGTACTTTGACCTTATCTTAAAACAGTCAATAGTTAGAAATGTTGTTGTACAATGACTACATAAAAGGACAAAGCCATCTACTTTTTATGACTTAGAATTAGCCAGTTAGAATTTGTAGTGATCATAAATATTGTATCTATTTTTGTTCCATGGGTAAACATCTCCCTAGCTAAATATTGAACTTGTTGGCTTTCAGTTTATTTGCCTTTAAATGGTTTAAACTGAAATTCAAAATATCTAAAACCAACATTCAGAGACACTAATTCTCTGGACACTTTGAACAATGCCATGACATCTTCCCTCAAATTCAATGCTCAAACACAGAAGGAGGATCTCATATCCTCCTGATCTCCGGAGAGAGAATTATTGTGTTCTGAGAGGAGGAGAAAACATGGGAAAGCCCCAGCTCTTCTACAGACCCTCTCTAACCCAGTGGTTCTCAGCCTTCCTAATGCTGTGACCTTAATACAGCTCCTCCTGTGGTGGAATTGAGAGATATTTTATTGCTACTCCATAACTGTAATCTTGATACCATTATGAGTTGTAATGTAGATATCTGATATGCAATCCCCTGTGGGAGTCTTGACCCACAGGTTAAGGAACACTGCTCCAATGGGTCATTCTCAGCCTTTGCATTCTCCAGTGACGGTCTACCAGAGCTGCAGGCAAGACAGGAAACTGCTAATGCCTGAAAGATTGTACAGGATGGAAAGCTCCTTCCTGCTCCTCCTCTTCCTCTTCTTCCTCCTCCTCTTCCTCTTTCTCCTCTTCCTCTTCTTCCTCCTTACCTCCTTTTGTGTTTAGTCCAGACAGACCTTGAACTCACAGACCTTCTCCTTCAAGTTGCCATATTCTGGGATTACACATGTGCCGCAATGCCTTCCCCTTCTTTTTAAAGTGCACACTCTGCTCCCATTTCTGGGCCTCTCTTCTTCGTCTTCTCTTCTTCTTCAACGTCTTCGATACGTTGGATACAACTGTATGTCTCTGAATCCAAAACCACATAAACTGTGCCTACTATGTACCAGCATGACACTAAATACTTGAGTTAGTGCTTGAGAAATAATTGCTGAAAGTTACATAATCTTGATCTATTCTTAGGGGGGGAAAATACCCTATAGAAATTTAGTCCCGAAAGTAGGAAGACTGCTGTATACCATAGCTCACTGTTATCTCCAATCTAGAAACGCAGCAACAGACAATCTTTGTAGCTTGCACAGTTTTTGTTTATTATACATCATTTTCTCCTTCAGCCAGATTTGTGGCTTATAAAAATAACCAAATATTTGCTTACAAATTGTTATAATGAAAATCTGTAGCCTGCTGCAGTGAGATTCATGATCGTGATAACTTTGAAGCATTTGTTTGCATTTGGAATGTGGGGGAATAATTTAAATTTTAAATTTTTGCATAAATTATTTATATGTTGAGTCCAAGATGTAACACAATTAGTACAACATTCTTTTTAGAATCGAGGCAGAAGTTTGAAATTTATAAATACCGCTTTACATTTTGGTGGCGCTGGATATAGTTTTCTAGAAAGCTGTATTTTTTTGTTGTTGTTTGAATAGCAGTTAGCTGTTTTCCCCTCTCTAACAGATGGAACCGAAGCATTGTGAACATTTTTATTAAAACAGCAAATGAAGCCATGAAAGAAGTGTCACATCGCCAAGTATTCATCTTGAAAATTAAATTCTACAACTTAGCAGGTGGTGTAAGTTCCCTTTAGAAATTTTAAATCAGCTTATTTCATTCCTCTGTGGTTTAGCAGAGACACAGGTTCACTGCTGCACTCGCTTACACAGAGTCTGTTTGTATGATTCCACAGACTGACAGTTGGAAGATGTTTGCTAACTCTCACTCCAAACGGCTCCTGATTGCCACATTCAGACGGCTGGGTCTTCAGTTCCCTTCACCGTTAATGTCTACCATTTGTCTCTAGAATCTGTAAGGCTCGGATGGATCCAAACGCTAAATCCCACGAGCAGTATGGCTTTTGACCATTTTTAAACACTGTACCCTTGAGTGTGTAGGCACTATGCTACCCAATATAGAAAGCTGCAAGGTTCAGCCAGTTCGTTTCTGGTTGAGGGAGCAAGAGTGAAGCATGGTCTGTCTTCGGTATCTAGAAATGGGGATTGATTCCATACCTCCCTGAACAATCACTGGATCTATGGGGACTGAAGTCCTTTCTATGAAATGGTGCTATATTTACACAGAAACTACTCACATATTCCCTATGTGCTTTATCATTCCTACATTACTTATAAAAACCTTATGGAATGCACACACAACATGAGTATCTGCATTGTTTATTGTTTAGGGAACAGCGGCAAGATTAAAGCTCTGTGGCTGGAAGATGGCTCAGAAAATGTTTGCTGTCCAGGCATGAGGACCTCAGATCCTCATCACCTATGCAAAATGCCAAACACAAATGCTCGGGTCTGTAATCTCACCGTGGAGAAACAGAAACACAAGAGTCCCTTGAGTTTGCTGGCCAGCTAATTGGCAAGCTCTCAACAAATAAGACAGAGAAACAATTTAGGAAGATACCCAATACTGAACTCTGAACTCCACAGGTACACACACACACATACACTTCCCACAATCCATAGCATGCACACACATATACAAATACACACATACATACATGCAAATAAATAAATAAATAAATAAATAAATAAGTGGCCTACATGTAAGTGTGAACAGGGAGATAGGCAAAGAAATAATGTGCTTGAGAGACAATGAAGAAATAGAGCAGTTTGCCTGGGGCAAGGACTTGCTAAGAGGCAAGCTCAGACCATGGGTTTTTTGTTTATTTTTTTTTTTTAAATACTTCTAACCTGAGGTTAGGTAAATACATAGCTATGGAACCTTCCATTGGTGCTTCTTTTCAGTGTCTAAGGGCTTTTTCAGGCAGCTAATGCAGACAAAATGCATTAAATGGGAGCCTTGGTAGTCATCTTGGTGAGAAAGTAGAATCAATCCCCTTTGGTACTCCGAATGCCTAGACTAACATCTGATGACTTTCCCCAAATCGAAAGTTCTCAATAGTCTGCCACTGCCTAAAGAAAATAAAACAGGCTGGTCATCTACAAACGTGTTTGATTTAGCCCGCATACTCTTGAGATCACTCCTTAATAGGTCTTCTTATAAACTGGTCTACCTACTCATGTACTTGAGACCCCCAAGTACAATTGCACTCTGTAGGGCAAGTGAAACCAGGCCACCAGACAAAAGAACTGGTAAGGTGGAGCGGATTAAGGAACTCCAGCAATCCTCATAATTAAGAATACAGGCGTTTGAATCTCCTCCAAACCAGGTTCCTGTCCTGGACCACACCCCACTAAGAGGACCATTACAAACTGTCATGGTCACATAGCATAGACCTAGAGTTCCCCCATGCTAATGAGCTTTATAGATTGGTTCCGAGTGGCTACCTAATGAGTTTCCCTTCCTGGGCATCCCTTCCAACAAAAGGTATCTTATCTCTGGTTCACCCCGAGTAAGTCATATACATCCTTCTTCCATTGTGAATAAACAGTTTGGACAAGCAAGGACTTTCTCCTTCATCAAGGATCACTGGGTATGTGGGGGTGGGGTGGGAGAGAGGCCTTCTTCAAACAGAGCCATGCCTAAGTCTCCTGCAGAAGACCTCTCTGTAGTCCTGGCACTCACCCCGAGCTAAGCTGGATTCTCCATTGGCCTCAGCCCCTGCCCCCTGCCCCAACTCCTAGAGATTCCCAGCAGTGTCCTGGGAAGTGCCAAGGAGTCTGAGAACCACAGCCTCCATCCCAGCGTCTTTCCTCACCTGGAGAAGCGTGGGCTGGGACCTCTATCTTAGGCCGTATTTTGCCTGCTCAGCAGTGTTCTGACATCCCAGCAGTGAGGCAGAAACAGAACCGCAGCACTCCTTGCCTACCTGTTGGTCCCAATACCCTCTTTTCTTCTTTGATTATCTAAATCCTTAGTCTATTCTTGAAATATAACTTAAATATCCTAATTTATTCTCATTTCTTCCCCCCTTTAAACATATCTAGCACCACTTATAACACAGTGGCTTATACACTGTGCTTTGTTTTTTCTTGAATACACCCAGTTTTCTTAATTAAGATACAGTTACTTGACCTTTGACTTGATCTGAAGGTAAAAACACTTCTCATACAATGAATCACTAATACCACACTATCAAGGATGGAGTACTCAGTTATAGTGATCGACATTGTTGGGTAATGGAAAGTTTCTCAGGCTGCTTCAGGAAATATGAAACAGGATAGAGACTAGCTTGAAACCATAAGGGTTCGAAATTATAATGATAGGGTAGCATGTCCAGTGTGCTTCTCATCTCCCTTCTTCTGGTTTTGTTGTTTGTTTGTATTTCTCCTATACCCTCTACAAATTTGTGACTTTCAATGAGTGACAGGCAAGGTCAGTACACAAAACGTCTGCAGATATTACAAGTTCAAGTCAAAGTTTGATCCTCACACCATATACCTTGTATGCTTTGGCTCAGAGCTCTTTCTCAAGCTACTTCAATCCTGCACCCACACTGGTTCCAGCCAATGAAGAAGCAGGAGAATGAAGCATGGGCAATTTCTTCTCTTGCCCCAGAGACTCTCAGGAAGGGAGGCACACAGTGTTGACAGAAAGCTAGATGTATAGGCAAAGCCACAGAACTGGGAGCACAGAAGGAAGGCTTTGCATTTACCCTCAGTTGGATTTCAGAAAGGATAACAAGGCAACACATGAGGAAGAGCATTCCATCACTTGCTGAGACAACTAGAACCTCTCCACATGGAAAGGTCTGAAATGGGACCAACCACCAGCTCACTTCATGTACAAGAACTAACTAAAATGGATCGTAGGCCCAGGTGGAAAAGCCAAACATAAAAATACACATACAAAGATATAAAACAGACTGTAAAATTCCTCATTGATGTTATTTGCTTCTTTGTTTGTTTGCTTGTTTGTTTTCAAGTCATGGCCTTACTTTGTAGCTCTGGCTATCCTGAATCTCAATATGCAGACCACACTAGCTTAAAACTCACAAAGATCTGCCTGCCTCTGTCTCTGCCTCTGCCTCTGCCTCTGCCTCTGCCTCTGCCTCTGCCTCTGCCTCTGCCTCTGCCTCTGCCTCTGCCTCTGCCTCTGCCTCCCGAGTGCTAGGACTAAAAGTGTGCACACCACTATGCCTAGCTGATGTGAAAGTCTTAACTTAGGAAAAAACTGCTTGCTCTCTAGTTTTTATATGTCATATAAACAAGTGGTTTATTATTCCTAAGAATTATTTTTAATATTTGAAAATAGGAAAATGAATTTGCTTTTCAACAAGCAATTTCTTATACATAAAACAAACAATAGAAAAAGTAAATAGCTTCCACTTCCTTTCTGTGCCTGGAACTGACCCTGTGCCATAGCTCTCCATATACAAATACTGCTGGGAGAGAGCTGGTTTCACCTGTGAGCACCAGTGAGTGGTAAGACCACCACTTCTGCTCAAATTCCTGGCCCAAGAGGGACCCTTCCAGAGCCAACAGGACACAGGATCCAAGGAACAGCCTGGGACAGGATTCTTCTGATTTCCATCTGCACCCTGGACCTGACCCTGTGCCACAGTGCCCTGAGCTGATCCCATGTCACAGTGCTCCATACCCAAATCCACCAGGATAAAACTGGTCTCCCAGGAATACTGACTTACCTGTGAACACAGGACATAAATAGCTTCCTTAAAGAAATACAGAACAAAGGTAAACAAGTAGAAGCCCTTAAAGAGGAAACACAAAAATCCCTTAAAGAATTGTAGAAAAAAACAACCAAACAGGTGAAGGAATTAAAGAAAACCATCCAGAACCTAAAATTGGAAATAGAAACAATAAAGAAATCACAAAGGGAGACAGCCCTGAAAATAGAAAACCTAAGAAAGAGATCATGAGCCATAGACGCAAGCATCACCAACAGAATACAAGAGATAGAAGAGAGACTCTCAGGTGCAGAAGATACCATAGAAAACATTGACTCAACAGTCAAAGAAAATGCAAAAAGCAAAAGGCTCCTAACACAAAACACCCAAGAAATCCAGGACACAATGAGAACATGATACCTAACAATAATAGGTATAGAAGAGAGCGAAGATTCCCAACTTAAAGGGAAATCAACAAAATTATAGAAAACCTAACCTAAAGAAAGAGATGCTCATGAGTATACAAAAAGCCTAAAGAACTTCAAATAGATCCATCCAGAAAAGAAATTTCTCCTGTCACATAATAGTAAAAACACCAAATGCACAAAACAAAGAAATAATATTAAAAGCAGTAAGGAAAAGGTTAAGGAACATATAAAGGCAGACGTATCAGAATTACACCAGACTTCTCACCAGAAACTATGAAAGCCAGAAGAGCCTGGGCAGATGTCATATAGACTCTAAGAGAACACAAATGCCAGCCCAGACTACTATACCCAGCAAAACCCTCAATCACCATAGATGGAGAAACCAAGATATTCCATAACAAAACCAAATTTATACAATATCTTTCCACAAACCCAGCTCTACAAAGGATAATAAATGGAAAACACCAATACAAGGAGGGAAACTACTCCCTACAAAAAGCAAGAAAGTAATCTTCTTTCAACAAACCCAAAAGAAGATAGCCACACAAACATAAAAATAACATAAAAAACCCAAGAGGCAACTATCACTATTCCTTAATATCTCTTAACATCAATGGACTCAATTACCCAATAAAAAAATAGACTGGCAGACTGGATACATAAACAGGACCCAGCATTTTGATGCATACAGGAAACACATCTCAGTGTCAAAGACAGAAACTACCTCAAAGTAAAGGGCTGGAAAACAATTTTCCAAGCAAATGGCCCCAAGAAACAAACTGGAGTAGCCATTCTAATATTGAATAAAACTAACTTTCAACCAAAAGTTATCAAAAAAGATAAGGAAGGACACTTCATACTCATCAAAGGAAAAATCTACCAAGAAGAACTATCAATTCTGAATATCTATGCTCCTAATGCAAGGGCACCCACATTCATAAAAGAAACTTTTATGAATGAAAGCTCAAAGCACACATTTCACCTCACACAATAATAACGAGAGACTTCAACACCCTACTCTCATCAATGGACAGATCATGTAAACACAAACTAAACAGAGATACAGTGAAATTAATAGAAGTTATGGACCAAATGGATTTAATAGATATCTATAGAACATTTCATCCTAAAACAAGAACACACATGGTATGTACTCACTGATAAGTGGATATTAGTCAAAGAGCATAAAATACCCACGATACAACTTATGGATCACATGAAGCTCAAGAGGAAGGAAGACCAAAGAGTAGATACGTCAGTCCTACTTAGAAGGGGGAACAAAATAATCAAAGGAAGTAGAGGGTGGGAGGGACTTGGGAGAAAGAGAAAAGAGAGGGGAGAAAAAAGGGGGGAAGAATCAGGTATGGGAGGAGATGTACAGTGTCAGGGAATTGAACAGAGGTATGTAGCAATGAGAATGGGGAACTGGGGGTAGCAAAGAGAAAGTCTCAGATGCCAGGAAAGCATGAGCCTCCCAGGACCCCACAAGGATGACATAAGTTGAAATACCGAACAAAGAGGAGGAAGAACCTGTCAAGACCATATCCAGAGGTTAGGCACAGCCCAGCTGAGGGATGGTGCCACCCACCCACCTCCAAAACTTTTAACCCAGAATTGTTCCTGTCTAAAGGAAATACAGGGACAAAGAGTGGAACAGAGATTGGAGGAAAGGGCATCCAGACACTGCCCCAACTGGAGTTCCATCCTACATGCAGATACCAAACTCAGACACTATTTCTGATGCCAAGAAGTGCTTGCTGACAGCGCTGTCTCCTGAGAGGCTCTGCCAGACCCTGACCAATACAGGTGAAGATGTACATAGCCAAACATTGAACTGTGTGTGGGTACCCCAATGGGGAAGTTAGGGCAAGGACTGTAGGAGCTTAAGGACTTTGCAACTTCATAGGAAGAACAACAATATCAACCAACCAGTACCCCCCCCCACAAAGCTCCCAGGGACTAAGCCATCAACCAAAGAGTACGGGGGTTGAGGGTGACCCATGGCTCTATCTGGATATGTAGCAGAGGACTGCTTTATCTGTATTAACTGGGAGGGGAGCCCCTTGTCCAGTGGAGGCTTGACAACCCAAGATACAGGAACACTAGGCCACTAAGGCAGGAGTGGGTGGTGGGTGGGAGGGAGCACCCTCAGAGAGGAAAGGGGAAAGAGGAGGGGAGAGGGGGCTTGTGGAGGGAAACTAGGAATGGAGATAACATTTGAAATATAAATAAATAAAATAACCATATTTTAAAAAGTAAATAAATTAATCTTTATCAAAGTAAAAAAAGACTACATGAACTTCTGGTTTAAAATCACATATTTGAGAAAGAATTTGATTCCAGAATATATAAAAACTTATAATGAAATGAAAAAGCAACCCGACCTTAAAAAAATGTGCCAAGGATTTAAATAGTCATTTCTCCAAAGATATACAAATGGTCAACAAGAAAATGAACAGATACTTAAAAGCATTACTCACTGGGAAAGCACAAACCAAAAATCACAATGACATACAAAAAAAGATAAATAAATTGAAAGGATGGGAGACAAGTAGTGTTGGTGGAGAAATCAGAACACTTATAGGTTGCGTGTGGCATAATAAATGGTATAAGCTCTTAGGGAAGCACTTAACTGCTTCATTGACAACTCTTCCCAGAGTCTTGAATCTTAGTCAGCAGTTTTCTAAGGAAAACAGCTATTACAGGTCGCATCACCCACCACCCCGTGAGTACGACCAAGTAAACTTAAAGCATATGTGCACACAAAGTCCTCTGGCCTAAAAGTCAGAAACAACCCAGGCGTCCATGAACTAACACAAATAACCACAATGTTGTGTACCCATGGTGGGGTAGTATTTAATTACACAGAGGCATGAAGTACCTGGGCACGTGACTGGAATCCTAGGCTTCTGGAGACGGAGGTAAGATGACTGAGGGTTCCAGGCCAGCCTGTGCTACAAAGACCATTCAAGGTCAGGATACCAAACAAACGGAGAGCTTGATACACTGTGTGAAGGAAACAGCCTCATGCCTGCCATGGAAGGCCTCCTATCACAAACTGTCCAGAATCCATAAATACAGAAAAGCAGTGAGTGCATATCATGTATGTTCTTTTGTGACTGGGTTACCTCACTCAGGATGATGTTTTCTAGTTCCACCCATTTGCCTAACAATTTCATGAATTCACTGTTTTTATTAGCTGAGAAGTACTCCATTGTGTAAATGTACCACAGTTTGTGTATCCATTCCTCTGTTGAAGGACTTCGGGGTTCTTTCCAGCTTATGGCTATTATAAATAAGGCTGCTATGAACATAGGGGAGCATGTGTCCTTATTACATGTTGGAGCATCTTCTGGGTATATGCCCAGGCATGGTATAGATGGATCCTCAGGTAGTAATGTGTCCAATTTTCTGAGGAGCCACCCAACTGAGTGCTTGTACCAACTTGCAATCCCACCACAGTGGAGGAGAATTCCTCTTTCTCCACATCCTTGCCAGCAATGCTGTCTCCTGAGGTTTTTCTTTTAACCATTCTGACTGGTATGAGGTGGAATCTCAGGGTTGTTTTGATTTGCATTTCCCTTATAATGAAGGATGTTGAACATTTCTTTATGTGCTTCTTGGCCATTCGATTTTCCTCAGTTTCTTTTATGAATGTGTACCCTTATATTTGGAGCATAGATGTTCAGAATAGAGAGATCATCTTGGTAGATTTTTCCTTTTACCAGTATAAATTGTCCTTCCTTATCTTTTTTGATAACTTCTGGCTGAAAGTTGATTTTATTCAATATTAGAATGGCTACCCAGCTTGTTTTTTGTGACAATTTGATTGGAAAATTCTTTGCCAACATTTACTCTGAGGTAGTGTCTGTCTTTTTCACTGAAGTGAATTTCTTATATGCAGCAAAATGCTGGGTCCTGTTCACATATCCAGTCTGCTAGTCTATGTCTTTTTATTGATGCCATTGATATTAAAAGATATTAAGGAAAAGTAATTGTTATTTCCTGTTATTTTTGTTGTTCGAGATGGAATTATGTTTGTGTGGGTTCTTTTGGGTTTGTAGATAGATTACCTTCTTGCTTTGTGTAGGGTGTAGTTTCCCTCCTTGTGTTGGTGTTTTCCATCTAATCCTTTGTAGAGCTGGATTTGTGGGAAAATATTGCATAAATTTGGTTTTGTCATGGAATATCTTGATTTCTCCATCTATGGTAATTGAGAGTTCTGCTGGATATAGTTGTCTGAGCTGACATTTGTGTTCTTTTAGGGTCTTATGAGGTCTGCCCAGTAACTTCTAGTTTTCATAGTCTCTTGTGAGAAATCTTGTGTAATTCTGATGGGTCTGCCTTTTTATATTACTTGACCTCTTTCCCTTACTGCTTTTAATATTCTTTCCTTTTTCAGTGCATTTGGTGTTTTGATTTTTATGTGAAAGTAGGAATTTCTTTTCTGGTCCAATCTATTTGGAGTTCTGTAGGCTTCTTGTATGTTCATGGGCATCTTTTCTTTAGGTTAGGGAAGTTTTCTTCTATAATTTTGTTGAAGATATTTACTGACCCTTTAAGTCAGGAATCTTTACTCTCTTCTATACCTATTATGTTAAGGTTTGGTCTTCTCATTGTGTCCTGTATTTCCTGGATGTTTTGGGGTAGGAGCTTTTTGCCTTTTGCCTTTTCTTTGACTGTCATGGCAATGTTTTCTATGGTGTCTTCTGCAACGGAGATTCTCTCTTCTATCTCTTGTGTTCTGTTGACGATGCTTGCATCTATGATGACTGATCTCTTTCCTAGGTTTTCTAACTCCAGGGTTGTCTCTCTTTGTGATTTGATTGCTTTATTGTTTCTAGTTTCATTTTTAGATCTTTGGTGGTTTTGTTAATTTCCTTTGCCTGTTTGATTGTGTTTTCCTGTAATTCTTTAAGGAATTTTTGTGTTTCCTTTTTAAGGGCTTCTACCTGTTTACCTGTGTTCTCCTGTATTTCTTTAAGGGAGTTATTTATGTCCATTTTAATGTCCTCTATCATCATCATGAGAATTGATTTTAGATCCAAAGTGACTGAAAGGAAAGTCATACTATTTGGTGCATGGTATTAATTATTACAACAAGCATCCAGTCTTAGCCAAAGATTGTGAGTATCAGGGAAACTTAGTTGTCATACTACACCCTCCTAAATAATAATAATAATAATAATAATAATAATAATAATAATAATATCGGCTCAGTAGAGAGCATGTGACAATCAGATCAACCACAATTTTGGTGGTTAGTACATGCTGCAAGCAAGGATGTAATGATTTCTAAACAGGAGGGTAAGGTCTAAACCCACACTTTGAGATTTATAGGAGACACCCTACATCCATTGGTGACCACTCAACCCAAAGACTTTCAAGATCCAGAAGAATTGTGATTAATAATTAATTAGGAAAGAAGTGGAATTCAAATCATATAATTTGTTACCCAGCTGATGTTGCCCATATTTCTGGAGAAATACGTTGTTGTCTGTTTCTGGATTCTGTTTCCCACACATTTTCCCAGTGCTTAAATGGAATGATTGCCTTTCCGACCGTTCATGTCCACATTTTCTGCAACCTGAGCTTCTGCCTAATATCTGTTAAATGTCCCCAGAGTTAGAGCTCTGTAATAGGTCTCATTATCTTTCTATGTTATGACTGGTATAAGTGGCTTCTAAGATGGCTCATAATGACCCCTACCTGTTCATATGTATGTGTTATCCTCTGTTCTTAAAAGAGTGGTCTAGACCTCATATCCAGTGGGAGCAAACTGATATACCAAGTGATATGTCACTTCTAAGATTAGGCTATCAAAACCCCTGATCACTGATTAGCTCTCCATTTAATAGATATTAGTTATGGCACTGTGTGCTATCTTATCAAGAGGCCATTTTGTAAGCAACTAAGAGTAGTTCCAGTCCAATAAACTACTAAGCCAATGATCATGGAGTGAATAGGGCTCACTAGATTGTCCTGGAAATTTCTTCAATCCAGTTGTCACCTTGTTTGAGCTGGGAGAGGGCTTGAAGCAAAAGACCTAATTAAGCTATTCCCAGACTCCTAAAACAACACAAACAAATATATATTATTGTTCTAACTTCCTAAATCCTAGGTACTTAGTTATGGAACAATTGATAACTAGAGCATAATCCTCCCCTCAAAATCCTGGCACAATGCCTTATTTGGTCTGGGTAGGGAATCATTATGTGTAACTTTGGACTTAGGTAAATTTCTCATAAAAAATAACCAAACTATCCTTCTTCTTTCCAGCTCTGAATAAAGCATACTTTTTTCTGTTCTCTACCTTTTGATGTGTGCTATCCCTAGCCTTAACGCTAGAGGTTTTCCCCAAAGGGATTCAAAGGTTCTTCTCTCGACTAGAGTGCAGCTTTCATAATAGCATAATTCCTTCCTCCTGGTCACTCTAGCACCTCCCGGTCACTCCAACACATGTCAAGTTGCAGCGAGCATGCTATAAATCATTCATTGCCTCGCTATCATTTATTAAGTTCTGGGACTTATAAGAATCAAGAGAGTGGCATTCAACCTATAAGAAGAGCTTACATGGTCATTTCATTATGAGGAGGTGATGGCTTCACAGTAACCTAAGATCATGACTGCTAATTTCATTCATGATTGCTAATTTTATTGATGACACTAGTTTCAATCATATGATAGTCCATGCATCTCCATAGCATCTCCAAAGCTGCTTAAGATGTATCTCTTCATGCTGACCCCAACATGGCTTTGTCTATTCTGAGGCCAGTAAGACCAGTAAAGCTCTACTTGCTGGGATCACTAGTGACTGCCATATGATTCTCTCTATGAAAACATTCAATTCTATTTTTTCCATCTGTTAAACTTTTGTTCATATAGCACACAGAATTACTGAAGAAGTCAAGGCTCCTCTTCACCCCACCCTCCCTCTCCAAACTCATCCCAAAATATAGGCATGTTCCCCCAATTTCTTGATTTTTAAAACATGTTATTAATCACTATGAAGTAAAAGGATATTTTTCCTATAGTCAAATAAGAAGGTCCACATTGAATCCATTTGCACACCCTGCCCAGTGATTATTTATCTTAGAGAATTCCACTGAAGCCTTAATCCACTGGGGCTTGAGATATGTGGTCTATTCAGGGTGGAAGTCAGGTGAAGGACAAGGCTGAAGGAGGGAAAAAAAAAGCACCTGGGAGACCTATTTGCTCCAGGCAGCTTGGCTTGCATATTCCCCAAGGTCTGTCCTCATTAAGTCATTTCAACTGCTTTAGGACGTCTATATACATTTCTCTACAGTTCTTTGCAAAGAAATGCAAGACCCTTGGTTTTAAATGGATTTGCTAATCCAGGAGTTTCTCCATCGTCCAGTCTGGCATGCCTTCATCCCCCTTGGAAAGTTGTGCTTAGCTCCCAAGTCTAAATAGATGCCCTCCTCTGGATTCCTGTAAGCTTGTATTGGCATCTGCTAGCACACATTAGGTATTAGGTTTTCTTGATGCTTGTGTTTCTCTATCACCCAGGGTGTTTCTCAAAGCTTATCCCTGCCTCAGCACCTAGGATAGTCCTTTTCCTGAACTGCTTCCTCAGCATCTGTCTGTTGCTTTGCTTTGGTTCTGTTCATGTTGTATTTTTTTTTGTCCTAAAGTCTCTCTATGTAGCTCAGCTAGTATGGAACCATCTGTGTAATTCATGTTTCTTTGAAACATCCTCCCTTTACCTTCCAAGTACTAGAACTATACCTGTATACCGCCAAGCCTGATTTGACAAATATTCGCTGTATTTATAATTATTCTACAAAGCCCTGCTTTTTAGTCACTCACTGTCCGATGATGGCTGTGATCATATATTATCTTGATTTATTCTGTGATGTTAATTTTCATTCACTCACTCACTCACTCACTCACTGTTCTCCCTTTAAGAACCAAACTCTGTCCATATTGACATCAGTTCCTTTCCTCCTCAGCCCTCTTTCCAATGGTCTCACTGGCCCCTTCATCTCCAGGTAACTCTGTTCTGTTTCAAAACTGAATGAGAAGATAATGAATGTACCAAATTTCTTAGCTAAGAATTCACAGAGAGAGTGTTGTGTTAGACAATTTGTCACCTTGATACAACTTATGGTCACCTCGATTCAACTTAGTGTCACCTTGAAGGAGAGACCCTTACTTGAAGAATTACCTCAATCAGATTGTGGCCATGTCTATGAGAGATTGTCTTGACTAATGATTGACACGAGAGGCCCCAGCTCACTGTAGGCAGCGCCACCTCTAGGCAAATGGGCCTGGACTTCTAAGAAACCTAGCTGAACACAAGCCTTTGAGATTGAGTCAGAGAATAAGACAGGAAGACTATGACACTAAGCGGTATTACTCTATGGTTTCCGCTTCAGTACCTGCTTGAGTTCCTGCTCCAACTCCCCACAAGGTTGGAGTGTAACCTGGAAACCCTTTTCTCCCTGGTTGACATTTATCACAGCAACAGAGAGCAAACTAAAACAACTGTGAAATATTCAGACTTGGGATGGAGTTTCTAGATAAGCTCAGGAGAACATCATCAATAACTCCACCAAGAGCTATGCTAGCTGGGTCTTTAGGATTCTTCTTCTGAAGCACACTTTCCCACACAGAGACCAAATCCGCCAGTGTCTCACTGTACACACTCATCAGGACCGGGTGGGACCTCACCCAATAGCTCCTGCCAGCAACTGTGTTCCTCCTATCATTTTGTCCCACCAGCTCTGCTTCCCAGAGGATGATCCCGCCTCTAGCCCTTCTTGATTAGCAGTGTATAAAATCTACCCAGTACCCCAAATACAGCAAAGTGTTCTCGGTGCATTTCTCTAGTACAAACTATTTATCTCCTGGAATTTCACCCCCCAACACACCCCACCCCCATCTGACAGACATTCCCATTTCATTCTGGGCCTGCCTGAAACCCTCTCCGTGGTCCCCCACAGCAACCTGGGAACTCATTCTTCTTTGCATTTTTTTTTCCTGCATACCTAATTCCACCTCCAGGCTAGTTTCAATAAGAAAACAAAGCGATTTTCCCATTTTGAAATTTTTTTCTATAGATTTTTATTTCAAGTGACGTGTTTATAGAGCTAGATGGGGAAGAGGGGATTTCTAGAACAGCAAATGCACCTGCCTCCCACGTGCCTTAGAGTCTTGGCACGTGACCTCTACCACAGAGCACAGCCATCAATAAATGTGTCTAGCTTTCAAAATTTGTCGTTTCAGATAAAGTTTCTACTATGAAATTTCTGCCCTATAAATCCTGCCCTATGCATTTTATGCCCTGTAAATTCCTCCACATCTACCCATCAGCCACTCTGCTCAGCAGGAAGCACTCCCTTGGTTCTCAGTGTTTGTTGTTGAGCTGGGCTGTATCTGCCAAGCCTTCAATGTGCTGGCCTGGCCTTCGGAGCCTGATTCCCTCTCCTCCAGCTGATCCTGATTCCCTCTCCTCCAGCTGATCCTGCCTTATTTACCACTGATGCTCTTCTTTGGAGAAAGGCCCATGAACAGCCTAGAACAACAATGCCTTTTATTTCCTCTGTGTGTGTGTGTGTGTGTGTGTGTGTGTGTGTGTATGCGCCGAGCCCGAGGCAGTATTTTCTCATCAATGTGCACACTGGGAAGCAGATTAATCAAAAAGATCTTAAGCAGGCACTGTTTGTTTTGCATGAACAAACAGCAATTGCTCTTTGTTTAAATTTAATAGTTAAAAATGAACAGTTCTCGTGATAATTACCACATATTTATATTGGCACTTTACTTTTTAAGTTCTAGAGGAACAGCAGTGTAACTCAATTGAGTCATATCTATCAAGTCAAAGGTTAAGCACTACTGCCTTTGAAAATCGGAGAGGACTGTCAATGTACTGTGGTGGTTTGACTGAGAAACGCCCCCATGGGCTCCTGTATTTGAACACTGGGTCCCCCAGCTGGTGGCTCTGTTTGGTGGAAGTTATAAAGCCCTTAGGAGCTCGAGCCTTGCATAAGGAAATACGTCACTGGGGTGGGGAGGGGAGGTATATTGCCTTACTCCCCTTCCTGTTGTACCGCTCAGCTTCCTGTGTGGTATACCATCTCTTCGATGTGGACTTTCAAGCCAACTTAACCCTTTCTCCTTTAAGTTGCTTTCATCCAGGCATTACATCACGGGAGCAGAAAAGTAACTAGAACACACGCTAAGAAGATGCTCTCAGTGGTAGTCTTGCAAGAACATGACTTTATTTGGGGACGGGGCAAGGGTGGTAACGAAACAGATGAGAAGAACAATAAAGTCAAAGGAAATATGTATGGTGAAGCAACATAGAAAATAACTTGTTCATTATCCTCTCTGTCTCTTGCTGTCTGTCTCTCTCTCTGTGTGTCTGTCTCTTTCTCCTGAGTGTGTGCACGTGCACGCTCATGTTCGTGTGTGCATGCTGATATGCATGTATGCACATACACTTGCATGTCAGAGGCTGACATTAATAATGGTCTTTCTGACTTACTTCCCAATTCACCGAGGCTGGCTAGCCAGGGAGATCCAGGGATTTGTCTGTTACTTTTCCCCATGCTGAGATTACAGACGTCCATTCCTGTACCTGGTATTTATAGGGTTGCTTGGCCTTTGAATTAAGATCCTCATGTGGGTATGGCAAGACTTTTATCAGCAGGGCCATCTCAACAGCCCTCATCATTCACGGCTGCTCTCATGTTTGCACATGCTCATATTGGTCACGGAATCAACATAGCACGTTGTCACAGAAGACACTAGCTACAGCCCAAACCAAACTCCACAAGCTTCAGACTGCAACACTAATCCCGCTGGAGCTCACACTGTACAGTGGGAGTGAAAAATGTCAACGGTGGCGTTTTGATAACAATAACAACACTAATCTGGAGGCTTATTAAGCGAATGTGTTGCTGATTTCGGAAGGCCGCTTCATTGTAATCCTGTGTCGAACTACCACACGAACAAGGCTTCCTTCTTGGTTGTGACAATCTATTTTCACCTCGCTTTAAAATGTGTCTTCGGAGTGCATGGCATGCAGGTATTTTAATTAAAAACTCATCTCCGCAGAAGCTTCCAGCCTGCTTCCAGTAAATAATTCCAAATAGAAATGTTTGAAAAGAGACCAAGTTAGGAATTAGAAGCAATTACCCATTTGGAATTGGAAATTGAGTTAAATGCAGCATGTTTATAAAAATGTGCCCATAGTTATTTTTAACTTTAGAAACTCAAGATAATTAAAATTAAAGAATCGGAAAACTTTTATAGGTTACCAATTTTTCTTCACCGTGCTAACTAAGACAAAGACTAGGTATCTGTGCCCACAAAATGGATGACAGAGATGGAGATAATACACAACCCGCCTCCCCAATTTGAGATTAATATTCTTTTCTGTAACCTCAGTGTTACAATGGTAAATAACATCGATTAGGCTTCATTGTATTTTAATAATTCAATTTTCTAAATGAAATTAAGATATCCATATTTCAACCAGTCAAACCATTGACTTTGTGTGAATATATTTTGTGTTTAAAGTATGTTTAATATTCAAGATGTTCTTTCCACAGACCTGACTTCAGTTCCTACATTGGCTCAAGGCTGAGGGGGGATAACACATAAACTTTCAATAGTTGCATATTTCTGCTAAATGAAAATTCAAAAAATAGCTGCACTGAGCTTTTAATATTAAAATATGACTCAAATTGTAGAGATATGCACTAATTGAACACATATTTGTTCTCAGATAAGCAAAATGCTTAATCTACTGTTCATAGAATCATTTTGTTGTTGTTGTATTAGATTATATTGCTAATTCCATGGTATTAGGAAATGCTTTACAATACTTCAATGTTTTTGAGAATTTAGAATCAATCAGTGACACAATTAAAAACAGAGGCATCCTTCTTAAAACAACAACAACTATATCACATAAGCTGTTCCCAACTACAAGCAATAAAATTAGACATGTAGTACATGTCTAATACATGTTAAATTTCATCCTAGATATTGGTGTATAGAAAAACTCCATATGTACACATATTTAGAGATATATGTGCATCTCAGCAGATGGCATCTTCAGTTACAGAAAGCCATAGGGGTCTTGTAAGTGTCCCCCATATTTATATCCATAGATATATCAGTGTATCTAATCACTCTCAACTAAGGATGAAGAAACTTTCCTGAAAGTCTCGAATACACTTCTCACACCTTATTGGCCAGAATCAGACTTCATATTCGTTGGCATGAGGGCATCATATTTTACTCGGTCAGACATGCCTTTGAATCAGGTTAAGTTCTCCAAAAATGTATTAGAGTTAGTGTGCCTTCTGTCTGGCCTTCTGGCTACCACTTTAGACTCCTTCTCCATGCCCCTCCCCCTCTTTTTTTCTATATCATGGTTACCTGAGCCTTGATCCTATGTCCTCTTTAAGCTTCCTTTCATCGATGCAATAGTTACCCTTTAATAAATAAAAGAATACACACCTCAGTAAAATAAGAAAGTCTAGGGGATATACATGTTCTGTCTTCTAAGCGCCACATTCACAGATCCAATTTTGCTCCACATAAGCATTCAAGTACTGTTTCTTTCCTTTTCTTCCCTCTGGTACAATGGTTCTTCCTCTACCACGTGCATCAGAACCACTCAGAAGGCTTGGTTGGCGAAAGACCAGATGCTTATTGGTCCAGTGGGTGTGGGTGAGGGCCACACAAGTCTACATTTCGAACATGCCTCTGTGTGAGGCTCAGTTGCTACTGATCCCTGACAATGGAAGCAAGTGTCCTACAGGGTTTGTTTATTCCTCAAATGTGTGACCAAGGCTGAGTCAGTGTCACAAAAAAAAAAAAGTGCAGCCAGTGGGAAATGGGAAGAAAGAGGGAAAGAAAAGGAAACCACACAGGAATTGTCCAAACCCCTCTGAGGCACTGATCTGAAAGAGAGCCCGGAAGTATAAGGCAGTTGGGAGTTACTTGGCTGCACTATAGGACACTCTAAAACAGGAGAAGAGTGAGGGAAAAGGCATATCCCTCTCCAGCTTTCTTCTGCCAATTATTCAAAAGCTCTCTTCTCTGTCTTAGGTTTTCTTCAATAATTACTGATGTTTTTATTCTGGCTTCTTCACACGCCTGCTTGCTCGGCCCATGGCTGATTCATTTTCATTCTTTGGTGTCAATTTAAATGTCACCCCGATGGAGAAGTCATTACAGAAACTCTTTGCCTTGAGCACAGACCAGTCTGCTTCACAGCTTTTTGTTTATTTCCCGTTTTGTCAGACATCACAGTGAATACGCTTTTTAAGTTGGAGAGCTGTCTCTGTCACTGGGAGCCAGCATCATCAGGGCAGGGACCACACACTCCTTTCTCATGAGCGCATTCCTCATCTGGGAGACAGTTTCTGCTCGTAACTGGAAGCTCATTTCCCTTCCTTTATTTATTGCTAGTGAAATTCCAGTTTCCCTGGGTGTTGAGAGACTGTTCATCTGAGGGAGGACGGGACTGTGTCCTAAAGGCAAGCGTGTAACAAGAAATCTGGAGAAAACGGGAGATCTTCCTTCATTGGTAATCGAGAGAAGATGAAGAGAAACTCTGGTCCTGCCTTCTTCTTGGGGTATGCGTCTTTAGTGTTGTCTGGAGCTGCCTCTGTCTTGTCATTGCTATGGAGGAAAGGTCAGGAGAAGTGCAGGGACAGCTTTGCTGAGAACTGAAATAACAGACATGATATTCTCACTTGGCTGTGGTCTACCTACCAGTGGTTAGAGATAACAGGGACGCACTGTATGGTGACGGTGCAGGCAAGCATATGAGACAGTTAGTACCCTGTGATGCCTTTTTGTTCTGGGAGTATCCAAGCCTCAGGTACTGGAAGCTGGTAGTTGGCAGCCTGGTTTCTTCAGCTGCGGAAGAAATAAAAGAAGCACACACACACTCTTTCCAAATAATGCACCTAACAACCCTGAGCTCCTCATCCCCCTCTGTAGCCTGGAGCCCTTGAGTATCTTCACTCATGGGTCCCACTGTCAATCATGATAGTGCGTCCACTCTTTAGTTTACTCTGTTATTTAGTTTACCCAAATAACATTTTCTTGCTTCCTTTTCAAATCTTTGTAAGACCTATTTTTAATTCTTTGAATAGGAGGTCAAAGAATCTGGAAATACATGGCCCAGAACCCTGACTAATGGTAACAATTAAGCTACTTGGTGTTAAAGTACAGGATAGAATCAATAGCATTGCGACTTAGCAGGCTGCTCGATATATACAAGCCATGTATGTTCAATCACTTTAACTATTTGTTGTTTTATAAAATAAAAGAATAAGTACTCAGACAAAACAAGGACGGCTGTGGCATATATCCAGGTCATTTAATCAACCACAACAACAAACCCTTCCCAACTCCACAATTTTGTTCCTTGGAGTTAAATTTGGGAGAGGGGAAAGAGAGATGGGGGAGCTGGACATAGAGGCAGAACCTATCGCAGAGATATCACTATGAGCCATATTGCACAAACACGAATCCTCCATTCATTTAAATAAAAATTATGGTGAGGGCAGCACTTTTTAAAGTATAAGAGTTGAATCTGAGTTTAGGGAAAGCCACTAATTCTGTCTTGACTTAAGCCTGGTTGGTCAGGGCTGGAGAAGATGGCTCAGTGGTTAAGAGTGCTGACTGTTCTTCCAGAGGTCCTGAGTTCAATTCCCATCAACCACATGGTGGCTCACAACCATCTGTCATGAAATCTGACGCCCTCTTCTGGTGTATCTGAAGACAGCTACAGTATACTAATATCAGTAATAAATAAATAAATAAAATTAAAAACAAAAACAAAAAAATGAAAAGCCAGGTTGGTCATCTTTAAAACAGGGAACTCACAGCTTTTGGGTTAGTGTGATGGAGAGGAGGAGATAACACCCATAAGTTGGTCATTGAGCATATGTTCTTCATTATTACACACTTGGTAAATAGTCTTGTAATTGCTGTGAGGAAGAATAGATAAGAAAGACATAGAAATGTGGGCCTTTTTATGTGTAATTTTAAACAATTTTATCTCAAAATTGAAAACAAAGAATATGTAAGTGGTGTTTCAAGACAATGCTCTAAAATTTTGCAACTACATTATGTAGCTATGCATATTTTTAAGGATTATCTTTAATCTTTATTTTACAGTCCAGTAATTATCCCCCTCTCAGTCTAACAGTTCCTCATCCCATTCCACTTACCCTGGCTCCAAGAGGATGTCCCCACTCCACTCCAACCCTACCAGGCCTCCCCACTCCGTGGGGCCTCAAATCACAAAAAGGTTTAAGTGCATCTTCTCCCACTGAGGCAGACCAGGCAGTCCTCTGCTGTTCATGTGTCAGGGGCCTCGTATCAGCCAGTGTATGCTGCCTGTTTGGTGGCTCAGTGTGAGAGATCTCAGGGTCCAGGTTAGTTGAGGCTGCTGGTCTTCCTATAGAATCACCCTCCTCTTCAGCTTCACCATAGGGGTCCCTGGCTCTGCCCTTTGGTTGGGTGCTAGTATCTGCATCTGAATCAGCTGCTTGTTGAGCCTCTCGGAGGACAGTCATTCTAGGCTCCTGTCTGTAAGTACGCCATTGCATCAGTAATAGTGTCAGGCCTTGGAGCCTTCCCTTGAGCTGAATCCCAATTTGGGCCAGTCACTGGATCTCCTTTCCCTCGTTCTCTTCTCTAGACAGGAACAATTCTGGGTCAGACATTTTTTTTGTGGGATGGCCACTCCATCCCTCCACTTGATGCCCTGTCTTTCTACTGGAGGTGGACTCTACAAGGTCCTTCTCGAAATGTGGGTCTTTCTGTAACTAAAATACCCAAGAATGTTTGAATCCTACAAACAACATTCGGAACATGAAGGATTGAGAGGTGTTTCTATTACAGAGGACCAGTAGAAGACACTGGATCTGAACCATGAAGGGAAGTCAGGGTTCAACATGTAGAAACGTAGCACAGAGAAGGGTGTGAAGCCTGGGAGATGAAGAAAAGAGAATTGCATTACTCGCAATAAATCATGGGGAAGAAGAGCGATGACTCTAGCTGGTTGCAGTTCCTGCAACGAGGCACCACTGCCCAGGGAACTTACGGGGAAAGTTATCTGTTGATTATGAAGGATGGAAAGTCTAAGATAAAAATTCTGACAGTTCTGGAGCTTGGAAACTCTTCAATCTCTGCCCCCTTCATTTGGATTTCCTTACGGGGAACAAGAGGAAAAACGGAGCAGGTGTTTACGTCTACCTGTTTTCTAAGTCAACCTGTCTCTTTTATCAGGGGACTTGGTACTCTCACATGGAAAATTCCATTTCGATCCATGAATTTCATAGGAGGGGATTAGATACAGTCTGATCCCGGCAACGGGAAAGCATATGGCATATTGGAGTGTTAGATGTCTGAGGGAAGAATTGAAAAGTATAGACTTACAGAGTAAGGAGATGGAATTAGAAAAATGGACTGGCCACACCATGGAGAAGGCTCAGTAGCTTATGCAGAAGTTAGAACATTGATACAAGCATGAAGAGTCTATGGAAGTGTTTGTTTTGAAGCAGAGCAGGAAAGTCAGATGGGAAAAGCACAGTGGGCACCATTATCTGTCTTCCCAAGACCTGTTCCTTTGGTTGGTATGGCTTTCATCGCGATGAGCACCAGTTCCAACAAAGTAAATACCAACTGTTGCAAAGATCTGTGAAAGAAGCCTGCCATGTAGTTCAGAAAGAAAGGGTTTTGTTTTTTAAAAGATAAAGATATACAAGGAGACATTCTCCTTACTGCTTCCTTCCCTATCTCATTCCCCTTACTGAACTAACTGAACTTACTGAACTGTGAATCCCGTTGTGTAAAGAGCGGCCATCTTGGCTCTGTGAGCGAGAGCTCTCACTGACACACTCAGAATGGCTTAAGAAGAATGCTCAAAAACTTGGGATAACTGATGATGTTATTGACCAGTTCAATCAATGTTGGGTCTTCTTACTCCAAGCTATCTAATAAATAAATAGCAGATATTTTATAGTTTGAGCTATTAGTTGGTTTTCCTGTTAATTGTATCCACAACTTTCTAGTTGGAGCTGGCATGGGGTTGTAAGCAAATTCGAGAAGGATCAATGACAATGGATTGATGAGACTAAAGACCAGGGATAAACAACTATTGAGCAGTTGTTGTGTACTTGTTACCCCCTGTGTGCAGGAAGTTGCCCACCTACTGCTCACAAAATTCCATGGACACTCTCATTATCCTTGTCCAAAAATGGAACCAAATAATAGGTAATAAATGGAACTGAAGCATAAGTTTATCCGGTGGGCATGAAGACTCCTAAGAAGCAACATGCTCAACTACACTGTCTGGTTCTTCAGTGTGTGTTTGCCTAAACATTAGTATCCATTTGATTTACACACAGAACTATATTACTTTTGTAAAAGCTAAAACTCTATAAGGAAGATCCCATAGTAGCAGCCATATTACAGATACGCAAACTGAAAAAGCAAAGTTTAATAACTTAAAGCCATGTGACTACCGAGGGATGCATCAAGAAGTCGAGGCCAGTTGTGCCTGAGCCCGAAGCTCAATGGTGATGTCAAGGTCCCAACGACAAGACTGTTCCAAACGCAAGGGAACAAGACAAGGGGATTCTCACAAATGCAGAGGGCAGTTTATGTGAGGTGGATTGTGAAGAGTGAGTGAAAAATTCTAGCTGGATTTTATGGAAGGATAAAGAGTAAAAGATAAGTCGATCCTTTCAAAACTAAGTTAAAACACATGGATATTATTAAAAAGAAGAAGACAGAAAAAGTGGTTGGATTGTAGGGTGTACATTCCTGTGATTCTAGCTCTCTGGAGACTGAGCAGATTGGAGGGCCAGCCTCAGCTACAGAAGACCTTGCCTCAGGATATTATATCTATATCTATATCTATATCTATATCTATATCTATATCTATACCTATACCTATATCTATATCTATATCTATATCTATAGAGATATAGATATATATAGATATATATGTGTGTGTGTGAATGGATTCATAGATAGATAGATAGATAAAGATAGATAGATAGATAGATAGATAGATAGATAGATAGATGATAGACAGATGGACACAATATAAAAATGAATATTTTTAAATATATTTTTGAAATACTTCAAAGTCATCATCAGCGTATCCAGGCATTAGCATTGACATCCTTCCCCACAAAGCAGGTATTATGATGACATCTGACTAAAGCCCAGTTTCTAAAACCATGGTCTGAGAAGAAGGACAAGAAGCTGCTTCTACTTAATCCTTTTTGCAGTTTAAGGTCCTTGGAATGATTCTCTAAGTAAAACCGCATGATAACTCGCCATGCCCCCAGACAGGATAAGAACTGCCGCCCTTCCCTCTGCGCCTCTGGTTGTCTCAGTGTCCTCCAGTACAGTATATGAAGAGCCATTTGTTTAAGCACTTGACATATTGAACTGCCTTGGGATGAGCCCTGTGATGTATACGCCGAGCCTAGATGGCTGGTTCTTATTCCTCCGTCTCAGAGCCCTCAGCTCCGGTCCTCCATCACTTTGTTCTCTCCTCTTTCAGCACGGACCGCAAGGCAGAAGATTTTTCTTCATTCCTCTACTCACTGGAGAAGTTGAACTCTAGTTCAAAGCTTTGGTTGATACTCCTTTTTCCATTTCCACTCGGTGCTCCATCTGCAGTCTCCAGGAACTCACCTTAATTCAGTGTATAAATTTCCATTAGGAATGACTAGGTGCCGGGCTGAAAGCGTAAGGTCTGTGAGAAGAGGTGCGGTGTAAGCTGGAAGGCGCATAGACAGCCCGTATCTTATTAACAAGTGCAGACACGCATGCAGGACTCGAGATGGACCTGCGAGTCTGAACATCTAAGGACTCTCACGTAAGCTTCATGCTGCCAGTCCTAGAATGCCAGTTTGAGCAGAAATTGAAGAAGATGGGATTGTAAGCAATTAGCATAACGAACTGGGACCAATGCTACAATAAAATCATGACACTCTAGTAGGTCGAGGCAGGCTGATAAAGAGCTGAAAGCCATTTCTTTCTGGGTTGTAATAAATACTTGGTTTTAGCAATACAAAAAGACGAGGACCTTAGTGAAAGGCAGATCTCACAAATCTCTGTTATTTACCAATTCCCAGATACCTCCCCCAAGGTTCTCTTGGTTCATTTTAGACTTCGGGTCTCGTTCTAAATGTCTATCAAGCCCTTTCTTAAAAACTCTGTAGATTATCAGAGATACACAAGATCGAATCTGACGGCCATGCAATGCTGTAGCTGGGATTTTAATGTAGACTTAGGTCTTCCAGGAACTGTGTCTATTAAGATAAGTGTGTGTGTGTGTGTGTGTGTGTGTGTGTGTGTGTGTGTGTGAGAGAGAGAGAGAGAGAGAGAGAGAGAGAGAGAGAGAGAGAGAGAGTCTCATGCCACATGGGAAACTTCCTCAGAACATGAAAAGAGTCAGGCATTTTCTACCTGTGAGAGAAATACCAGAAGGGGACCTTGAGCCTAACAGCCGTGCTTTCAAACCTTACCAGGCTGTGCCTGTGACTTACTTCCCTCAAGGGTCTCTTAAGCTCTTAATTTCAGCTCAGCCTTATTTTGATGAGAGATTCTTGTCTATTTGATGCCTTCGATTCCGAGCAAGTCTCTCAGTCAAGTGTCTCGAAATGCAAATACAAATTTTGGTTTTATAAAATCATCTGGGTTTAGCAGTAAATCTGATCTCAGTGGAGAATTGTATCATATCGGGTTCCTTTTATGCTGTCACTATAATTGAATTGCCTTTTCACCAAAAGGATTATTTTGAAGTCATAAAAAACTTCTTAAAAAAATAAATGACAATGAAAGCCCAAAGGACATTCAATATGAAACCAAATTATTATGGCATTAAAGGATCTAAGTTAAATCCATGAAGGCAAGAAAATTCAAAGCAAGGTTTTAGGAGTAAGATTCCTCCAGTCGCATGTCTCACTGTATGAGCAGGACGCCTCCTTAAACATATAGGGAGTGGAGGCTATTAAATTCTTTAGCTGAGAACAACTCCCGTGGGGTCTTACATCAGCCAAGTAACTCCAACTATTGTTAATAAGAGCGGTCACGAGAGCATGGTGGAGCCCTTTCATCATTCTTTGTTTGAAATTTGTCTTTGTGCTTGGCATTTTCTTCAGCATAGTTCCTGGGAGCTATCTTCCACCCATCAAAATAATACCACGGAAAAGGAGAGTTCATTTCGAGTGTTGTAGCTGTCACTCCGTGTCACCTGTCTGCCTCCTGGCCACCGTGGAGGTGGCTCCATTTCAGGTGGTCCATTCTAACAGAACAGTCCTTCTTCAAGCTTTCCATTTGGCCCTATGAGACCTCAAACACAAGCGCAGGGCTTCACACCTCTTGAATGCTTGATGCATAACTGTTTTCAGCACACTTGTGCAGGGAAGTGATCGGGGACAGTTGTCTCATGGTGGCTGGTTCCTGTCTCATTACATTCGCACAGGACTCAAACTCATTTGTAGTAGGCTTCACGCTAATCCTGAATACTAATGCTTTCTGTATCTTCCTATAGCGAGGCCAAAAATCCAAGAGTTATTTCCATTAATAAGTTTCTGTAAGTTATAATTACTCCTTTAGCCCCTCCAGATTCTCTTTCTATAGCAACTGGAAGGCATCTCTGCCTCATATAGTGCTGACGGGTTGATGCAGGTGTGAAAGTGTTTAACCAGGGTTGAAGACACCTCCTTCTTTTTCCTATTGTGTGTATCCATCGATGCAGCCTTGCAAGTCAGAGCATAGGACCACTTTTCCTCCCTTTGCTGTGGAATTTAAATGTTCTGATGTTTGATAATGTGGCTGGTGCAGTTTCAATTCAGTGTGTTAACCTGTCCTGTCTAGCTATTATCCATGCTGAAGAAGCATCTTGGAGGGTAGCAAGCCCATTAGATTCTGTCTTTCAAAATTAAGTCTATCCACATTAGCAGAAATATGCTGATCAATCTTTGTTATGCCCGCTGTCCTCGTATTTTATAGTGTGTTCAAAGGAGGTAACGTCCTGCAGTTTTGTCTTTCGTCACAAGATGGCACTATAGGTTTCCACATGTAATAACAAGCAGGGAAATCCAATAGCATTCTCAAATTTATAGTTTAAATTACATAAATTGTAGTTGAATATTAAAGGGAATATAATAGCATAGAACTATACAATGATCTAATTTCTTTAAGACATTTTAACTCCCTTTTAAAAAGTAATAAGTGAATGAAGTTGGGAAATGCTGGTTTTATTATTTCTCCTTTGTTTTTTAATATGTATTAAATCAGAAAAACCTTTTCTCCTTTAGAGTAACGTGACATGGTATTTCCACTCCATGCAGACATGCCAGGCTTCTGTTTGGCGTTTATTTTCTTGATTTAGTTTTTTTTGAATAATTAATAACTGCTACTAATAAAGATATGCCTGGAGAAGCCTGGAGAGCAAACAATTCTTTGTTGCTAATATAGAAAAAAAGTCTGAATTTTTTGACTGGCAGAAAAAAATCATAGCAGTGAGCTCAAGCTCAAGAACATGGTTTTGTGGAGAGCAGATATTTTTCAAAAGAAGATATGGGTGACAGAAATGATAAAAGCATGAAGAGGGAGAGCAAGGAGATACATAATTCCTGAAATCCTCCTATGGCCAGACACGGAGATGCTCATTCCAAGTAGCTTTATGGAATAAAAAGCGTAATCGTTAATACTTATTGAGTCTTTGTCTGTGTTAGAGATGATGCTAGACCCTTCTCAGGGAGGACTCTTCTAGTTCTCAAAGCAAGTGCTGTGTGGACTCTGCTGTGATTACCCGCACAGTGCGTGGGAGAAACAGACGCTGGGCAGCGCCTTTCACCCATGCGCTGTTCGTCCCTTCAGGAAGTGACTATGGTAGACCCACTACACGACGTGAACGGGTCCGTGTTAGAATTTGGATCCGAGCTGCCAAGACCGAAGCCCAAGACTCCATCACGGAATGATAGAACTAGAAAGAATCGATTTCCGAGATAAGCCTAACAAGCAATTATATAGTAGAAAGGGAAAGATGTCGCTACAAAAATGAGTAAGCAAATCGACAGGGCACCGGAACTAGCTTTAGTCTTTAGCTCTTTGTGTTTTCCATGGGGTTTATTTAAAGCTTTTTTTTTTTTTAAATCTAATATTCAGCGCAGGCAAAATAGGATGTATCCTTTAATTATGCAGCAGTGCCGTAGACATTTTTTAAACACCTCGTCTAAACCAGAGTTTTTTGTTTTTGTTTTTGTTTTTGTTTTAAGAAATGTGTTTGCTGTAAAGAAAGAGAAGGCAGGAGAGACTTCCGGTTCAGATGACAAGCGGAACAGACGAAGCAGGCAAGCTCTCCGTCCCTCCATCAAGGAAGCATCCAAGCCTCGCCAGAACATTTTAAATTATGTTGATGGTATGTAGCCAAATTCAACATCAGAAAACTCTCCAGGTTACACAGATAAGGAAGTGTCTAAGTAAAAGGGGATTATAGCTCCAGTGCCCGGGAGGACCATGTCATAATCAGGTCTTTACCAGCTGTAGAGATAAGAAGACTCAAGGCGCAGAGCCTCTTCCCAGGGAGGACCTGACTTGCAGCCTCCAGTGCGAAGTTTGGATTTCCCTGCTAGGAAGCCAATGAATCTAAACGGACCAGAGATGGGCCGCCTCTGCCTGGAAGTGTGGGCAGAAGAGTCCGCATAAAGAGTCAAATGCTCAGGTGAGAAGACTGAGACTTTTCACTCGCCAACGACGCAGGCATCAAACGGGGGCTGTGGCTCGGTGGATGCGGCGCTTGCTGTACAGAGCCAGAGTTCGGATCCACAGAGAGCACGCATATGCTAGGTGGGCTTAGGAGTCTATCTGCAGATTCCTACTCTCGAGGGCAGAGGCAGGGGCTCTCTGGACCGAGCTGGCTAGACTAGGCATACCATTGGATCCCATAGTCCTTGTTATCTGCTAAGACAACCAATCAACCAACCAACCAACCAAAAAAAGGAAACCTGATATAGATACTTGGCCCTCTAGGGGCCAGGTTATAGTCAATGGACTCAGAAGCAAAAAATATTGAGATTTAGTGCCAAGTAAGAGAACAAACAAAAAGGAGACTTTGTGACTATGGTAATAGAGCCAGCTGTACATCGAGTCTTGGATATAAACAAGGTGAAGATGTTCAGGGAGCTAGTATGTCTGTTAAACCCGTGTTTGGGACAATTTGCAAACCATAGAAAGTAAGCAATAAGGTCAATGGGAAAATAAAACACTAAACAGGTTTGCCAAATAATAGCTCAGATACAGAAAAAAATGGAATAGTAACTCTTAGAAATAACTCAGGATGCAACACCAAGACATAAGGAAACATGAAAGAGAAGTAGAAAAGGAAGCAAAGAGGCTTGCTTAGATGTCTTCAGTTTTTAGGTTTGTCTTCAAAATGACCTACAGCTTTCCAGAAATACATAAAGACAACAGGCCTTAAGCTAAAGAAGTCTTCCTTGTCACTGCACAGGATCCAAAAATAAAGATTGCTTAAGACACATCGTGACATTGCTGGGTAACGTCATGGAAGTAAAGATTCACGAGAAAGTCCTGCAAGTGCCAAAGAAGAGGCGGAGTAAGTCCCGAAGTGGGCGGGCAGCTGGACTCCCGAAGTGGGCGGGCAGCTGGGGCAGACACTCCTCGTCACCAGGAGATGTGCTCTTCAACTCAAAAGCGCCAACAGGCAATATGCATTCTAAGTTTCTTGGAACCGTGTTGGATGCTCTACTTTCAGTTTAAGATACTTTCCTAACTGATTGTAAGAGCTTAAAAAGCATTAGTTGGCCAACATTTCCCTTTTGCTAAACACACTTTTCTTTTGAGTTGAGAAATTGCCAGACAGGAGAGTGAAAAACTGATGACCACAGGAAAGCCTACTTCTATTTAGGAGCATCTGTGAGCAGCCAGGTAGTGGGATGCAGTTCTCACTTAAAAGGATTAAGAAAGAGACTGAAACAGTAATCTGTGTTTCCATGAGAGTCCCACTGGCGTGGCGAGGCAGACCTGTAATCCCATTCAGAAGGTGAAGAGAGGAAGATCAGCAAATCGAGGCCAGCCTGGACTCCAGGAGACCCAGCCTCAAAACAAAAAACAACAGAAAAGAAACAGGGTGAGGACTCCTGGGAATATACCCAGAAGATTCCCCAGCATGCAATAGGGATACATGCTCCACTATGTTCATAGCAGCTTTATATATAATAGCCAGAAGCTGGAAAGAACCCAGATGTCCCTCAACAGAGGAATGGATACAAAAAATGTGGTATATATACACAATGGAATACTATTCAGCCATTAGAAACAACGAATTCATGAAATTCTTAGAGAAATGGATGGAGCTAGAGAACGTCATACTAAGTGAGGTAACCCAGTCTCAAAAGAATACCCATGGTATGCAGTCACTGATAAGTGGATATTAGCCTAGAATCTTGGAACACCAAAGACATAAATCACATACCCAGTGAGGTCTGACAAGAAGAAAGGAGTGGACACTGTAGCTAGAATGGACCAAAGCATCATTATGGGGGAGTACAAGAACAGTGAGGTGGGAGGGGGTGGATGAGGGAGCAGGGGGATGGAAAAGGGCATGTGGGACCCTTGGGGGTGTGGAACCAGAAAAAGGGAAATGAATTGTAAATATAGAATATATCCAATAAAAAAAGAAAAAAAAAAAAAGAAACAGGGTGAGGGATGCGGCTGTATGGTTTCAGACAACATTGTCAACAAAGGCTTGCTGCTATCGTTTTATGTACAGCTCTAAACCCAGAACTTTGATTTTCTTTTTCTCCAGCTACATGCCTGTCCCTTAGGCAGGAACAGATTAGAGATGTGAAACTTCTTGTGTTTTAAGAGGAGAGCCCAATGGGGTTCCCAATGGAGGAGCTGGAGGATGATCCAGAGGAGCTGAAGGGTTTACAG